>OX336418.1:46248337-46728485 GCA_946903255.1 Schistosoma spindalis
TACGAAAAGATAATAAAAACAACAAACAATGTAAAAAGAAGGAAACATTTACTATGGACAATAACTTACATGAATATGTAAATATTTCAATACACGTTTATGTGTTAATATGTGCAATGGATTACCACTGATTGGATCAATACAGGAAGACGATGAACTTTATGCCTGTAACATACGTACAGCATCTAATAAAGTACTTTCAGGTGTGATGAAATTAATGAACGCTGATATTCTGTTAATTGTTCTATGAACATACATATCCATGTACACAGATATATGGTAACACGTAAACAAGAATAGAGAGAAGAGTAAACAAAAAAATATATAATAAATAAGGTTTTAGACAAAATAGTTTTACATCATTTTGATTCATTTATTCAGTATGTTACTTAGATTTATATCAGTCAATCAGTCAGTAATAATGTGCTTTGTACTTGCCCCCAAATGCCCTGGTACGGCCGAGAGTGGGGGGAGTCCGCTCCCCCTCTCGAAATGCTCTCATATGGCCACGCGTATACAGCCCCTGCCAGGGAAGTCTCACTCACTGCCTTCTCGTGGCGGGGGTGTTGTTTACAAAAATGAGAGGACGAAAAGCGAATGTCCGGCGCTATAGCCGGATCCCAAACCAATGGTGCACATGGGCTCCAGTATCCTGCGGGAACAAATGGCGTATGAACCAATCGTTGGTCACCGGCTACCATGGGACTGCATCTCCTTACGATGCTCCACTGCCTTGTGGATCAGGTCGAAGGCTCGGGGTGTGGCCCCCTAAGAAAACCACCTGCTTCGGTTTGGGCACCCGTTCAGTATCACAGCCCTCACACTTATCAAATGAGATCTGTGTGGCGCATATGTATTTGGTGCCTTCTTGTACCGATATTTATGTGTTAAAATAAATAAATAAATAAACAAAAAAAATATAATAAATAAGGTTTTAGACAAAATAGTTTTACATCATTTTGATTCATTTATTCAGTATGTTACTTAGATTTATATCAGTCAATCAGTCAGTAACAATGTGTAGCTTCGTACGTACGTACATCAGTTCGAGTTACCATACCACATTAGCACACAGATACAATCGTCGATTCAAATCCCGAAGTGGTAGAGGTGGTAAGAGTATAAGCAGTAATCTGAAAGATTAGGGTTTGAAGATATTATTTAAGGAGTATAATACAATGGAATAAATTTGGAAAGAAAATAAAGGACATGAGGAATTCAGATGAGAATTTGGATGAACACAAAGAGTGGGTGCACCTGAGCCATTGCAAACGATTTTGAGCCATCTCATTCATAGTCTCTAACACCATTGGTTGCTATCATCTCGCGGATCCCAACCAGGTAGTCTACATCTATCAACATGGCTCAGTTTACTTGTCAGTGACTTCATGGATTTGTGCCATGTTTTGGTCTGGCCGCTCTTAGATTTCTTCCAACTTAGTCGCACACTAAAAAACATCGCACGTCAGGGCAGTCGGTGATTGGGTTCTACATACGTAACACATGTCCCTGCCACCTCAACTGATGAAGTTTTACAACTTTATCAATTGATTTGCCATCCTTAAATTTACATGAACCCTTCGAAAGAGTATAGATAAGACGATGTTGAAAACTTTGTACACGATGAAAGAAAAGTTTTCTGAAGTTTGAAATTTGAATGATGATGATAACAATAAGACAAATAGCGAACAAGGTGGACGTTTTATGTGTGTAAATCCTTAATTATTCATACTTTTGAAAACTAACTCAGTAACCAGATGCTTATTTATGTATTCAACTATATGCCATATATTTTTTTGGTATGAACGTAAATATGATATTATCAAGTTGCACAAATCAACTATCATCTAGTGGTTAATAATTAAATGGCTAAACTGCTTTAATAATAAATTCACTTGGTGTTGTTTTACTTGTATCTTCCCAATGTTATTTAAAACACAAGCTTTTTAAGGCTATATCAAGGCAATCCGCACAGGATGCACATATACCAACATGAGACTGATCAATTGCAGTTCTAAATAACAATCGGAAGATACAAGTATAGCAACACCAAGTGAATTTAAACTTCACCCCATTGTACATGTAGGTGGTTTTCAGGATTCAGTAGCTAAGTGGATAACGCGATGGCGTTTGAAACGAACGGTATTGGGTTCGAGTCCCGGAATAAACATCAACTCTGTGATGTAGGTATATCCAGCTGACAAGTCCACTGCTAGCCACTATCCATCTTTGCTTAAAATGGTTCGATATTCTTATAGCATGTTAACAGGATAGAGTATTGCCTATTGAATAATCTTATCAAATTCAAATTGGAGTAAACGAATTAATCCATTTTCAACCAGTCGGTGCTAATGGACAAAGTCTAGTGCTAGATTTTTGTGTTAATTTTGAATAAGCTTCAGTATCTTAAAGTTGTATCTTTCTTGTTGTAAGTATTAGAATATAGATTGTTTGCTCTCAACTAGAAAAGGCAAGTGAAATGTTGTTGCCCTAAGGAAATAGTAGACAATAAAAAAGAATCACAGACTTAAAGAATATAACCTCGTCTCAAAACTTCAGTAAATGTTTAGTTTACATTAATTCCTAAGGTGATATTATTACAATCCTGACTTATCCTATGATGTTAATCGGAAGCTAAAGTGGGTCACTGATGAATTCATATACATAGACCATACAAAACGAACTTTTCATCATTCAATATATATATATATATATGCATTATCATTCAGGTCGAAGAAATCTGCTACTACTGTTACTACTACTACTGTTGTGAGGCAGAACACTGATGATACCCCCAACACCTCTAACATGTGCCCTCCTATAGTGTGGACAGCTAATGTACATGGCTTGATTGTCTTACATTGCTCTTTGCCTATTAACGATACCGCTGCTCCTGTATCGATTAGACACACTAAATCCCGTTCATCTATATTCACTCTCGTATAAACTGCCCCTCTATCTACTAATGCAACAACCCCCAGATTCCTAGGGTAGAAAGAACACACGTTATATCGTCTAAAATATCTACGTCGTCGTCTTGTCGGACAGTTTGCCTTCCAATGTCCTGTCCCTCCACAAGCGTAACATTTATCGTTTCTTTTATTATTTACTCGTAATGCTGCAATCTCACGCTCTAGCTGTTCAATCTTCTTCTCGACACCACTCGTCTCCTGCTTTCCGTACCCAACTGGAGCTACTGTTCGTGTCAACACCTGACGAGTCACCTTCGCCAGTTCACAGACATCCATAGGTTGTGCTGCGTTTACTAACTTCAGCTGCTGAGAGACGGTGACAGGGACACTCTCCATAAACTGGGACGCCAGCAACTGTGCTTCCGACTCCTCATCCAGGTTTGGCAGCGCGCGGCGTAACAACCTGGTGAGCTCCACAGCCAGCACCAGTGGGTCACCATCGGGAGACAACCTCGCCGACCGGAACTTCTGCAGTGCTTCCTCCCTGTCCACTGGGCTGTCGAACTCCGCCATCAACCGTTCCGTAACTGCCTCCCACGTGTTCTTCCCGCCAGCACCGTCCATGCTGTCATATACAGCCTTCGCCCTACCTCTCAGCAGCGTCCCCAGGACCACCAACTTCGCCTTCGGCCCCTTCACGCCCAACAGCTCCGCCACGGCCTCAAACTCCTTCAGGAAGCTCAGCACATCTCCGTCCTCAAACTCCTTCGGCCATGGGATCTTCATCGTCAGTGGAGGCAGCGACACCAAATGTTGTGAGGCAGAACACTGATGAGGACAACCGAATTGTATTTAGCTCAAATTACAGAGTTAATTGGTAAAATAGAAAAACCATATATTAAATCGTTAATTTGCAAAATATTAATCCTTCATATTAAACTGAACTGTTCCTGTTTCAAATATCAATCCATTGACTGACATTTCATTGTTCATGTTTTTCCATACAAATTCCATTGTGTTGCCGCTCTTCCTCTCTTGATTTTTCCCCATCTTCTGCAGCCAGCCATTACGTTTGAAACTCGCGTTATATACTACTTATTATCTCAATATAAGTAGCGCGCACCACACTACTACTACTACTACTACTACTATTACTACACAAAATGCAAGAAAAACATTTCAAGGTTACAGTGTAAAAAAAGTTGGAACAAAACAATATTGATTATAAACAAATAAGGTGTGTGCTTCTTTTATGAACTTAGAGTGGTTTTCTCTGATTTTATAATTTGATATTCAGTTTGCGAATTGATCGACTTAATCTATAGACACAGTCCATTTAGGTAATGAGGATAAAAAGCAATTGAAGTACAAGAACTTCTACTAAATTATGGTCAATATATTTTAAAATGAACACTTATTCTCTATCATAGTTGATCATTTAATGGTTAGGGTATGTGAATTTGAGTCAATAAGTTAAAAGTTTGAGTCTCATTTTATCTACTTTGGTTTCAGCTGTTAGGCAATATCATTAACTTTCACAATAGGAGTGTGGCTTGAAGCTAAGTTTACGAACTTGAATCGGATTATTATTCATTTCATTAACCGGTAAATGTAATAATAAGAAAAACAATAAGAACTAATATCACACTGGCACAAGTCACTTGTTTGCTGGAGTATGAATAGGTTGAAAAAACTTAGAGGTAACCAAACCAAAGCATATGATCGAACTATAAAATTATTGAGTGGTGAACTGAAACTTGATGATAGGTAGAGAGTACCAGACAGCGATCCATGCATATATTACAACCAATATTTGAACAACATGGTTGATATAGCTCAGAATCCATTCTAACGAGCATACACACAGTCATAGTAATTAACACTACCATTAATACTGAAATGAAGAAGATTTGTATTTCAAGTCGATACTTTTAGCATTGCTCAATTCTCTAAATTAGACAGTTTAATTGCTGTTATTTATTTATTTGTTTGAACACATAAATATTGGTACAATAAGACACCAAATATATATGCGCCACACAAAATTGTGTGGGTGGGCTGTGACAGTGCCCGGGTGCCCAAACCGAACCAGATGGTTTCCTTAGCGGGCCACACCCGGAGCCTTTGACCTGAAGGTCTGATCCACAGGGCAGCGGAGCATCATGAGGAGATGCAGTCCCATGGTAGCCGGTGACCAAAAATTGGTTCATACGCCATTTGTTCCTTCAGCATACTGGAGCTAGCCCATGTGCACCATCGGATTGTGATCCGGTTAAAGCGCTGGACATTCGCTTTTCGTCCTCTCATTTTCGTAAACAACACCCCTGGTGCGAGAAGGCAGTGAGTAGGACTTCCCTGGTAGAGGCTGTATACGCGTGGCTGTGTGAGTGCATTTCGAGAGGGAGGGCGGACCCACCGCACTCTCGGCCATACCAAGGCATTTGGGGGCTGAGCTATCATTATTGTTTTGGACAATATTATTAACGCTTCCTATATAAAATTGAACTTCTTATTTATTCCACCAGCATTTGTATTAATCATTTTATCTCGCTATACTGATATGTTGTGACAATATGAACTGATGCGAATATATATATATATCAGATATTACATTGCTTATGACTGAATGACAAGTGACTTGAACTGTTATCCAATATTATATATGTATAAGTAGATTAACTTATATACAGAATAATATGGAACAAAATTTTAATGATTAATTTTACAAATTAAGGTTAACTTTTCACAGTTATTCACTTGCAAAACAGAAACATACAAACATATAGAATATAAGTAGTGAATTAAATGACCTATATCAACTATATCACAATGAAGCTTTAATCTTGTGAATTTCATATCAGAGAAAAATGTAACTAATTTACAAATTACAGTAAATTTATTCCATGTCTATATATATAGCACGGATTCAAAAAGCTCGTTTGGCTTATGCCAACTTATGTCACCACCTATGGTGAAGGTGAGATATCCGTCTATCAATTAAGGAACGAGTATACTGCTGTTTTATTTTAAGGCTGCGAAACATGACCATAAAGACTAGAAGATACTCGTAAGCTACAAGTATTTGACCACAGATGTCTTAGAAATATTGCTCGCATCTGTTGGGATCACCAGGTAAGTAATAGTGAGGTTAGACGTAGGGTATTAGGGAATGATGGTAAATCAGTTGATGAGATTGTGAATCTTCATCGACTGAGATGGTTGGGCCACGTGTTGTGTATGTCTGAACACCGTTTACCCTGTTCATCTTGTTGTGCTAATGAGATATGGCAACTTGGACCGATACACATATGTGCCTGATCCTACGTTGTAGCTGACTGATATATACAATGAAAAACTTTTTAATAAATAAATAAATAATTTACACCAATCAGCAATTATTCATTTCATCAACCGGTAAAAATAAACAAACTTCGTCGGTAATGTGAAGTATATTATTTGTTTATTTGAACACATAAAAAAATTAGTACAAAAGGGCACACCGAATACAAATGCGTCAAACAAATCATTTGATTTGTGTGTGGGCTGTGATACTACTGCCCGAGTGCTCAGACAGAAGTAGGTGATGTGAATTTAAACTTTTCCCCATTGCACAAGCAGGTGGTTATCAGGACTCAATAGCTAAGTGGATAAAGCGATGGCGTTTGAAGCGCACTGTATTGGGTTCGAGTCCCAGAATGAACATCCAGCTGACGAGTCCCAAGTACGACGAAACGCGCGTCTTGGATTCCGCTGCTAGCCACTACCCATCTTTGCCTAAATAAGTGAATTTCGGTAATTTTTTATATATTTCAAAATTAGATTAATTTGAAAAACTATTGAGATCATAGATGTCAAGTCAATGTAATGGAATCTCAGAGCGAGATTCTGTGTTTCTTCCATAAAGAATTTATTAAATGAGCCATAGTAGCGCTACCCATTGTATATCATTTAGTTTTAGGGATCAAAAATTGGTGTCACACTGTACAGCAAAATAATATCTCGCAAATATCAGAATATTTCAAGAATTGAAACTACCCCATTAGTCAGTAAAAAATCCCCTTAATAAACGTAATAGTGAACCGATTCAGACACTAACTACTTTATGATGTCAAGCTAAATATAAATGAAAGCCAGTGTATGAGGTCATAGCAAAAAAATTTCAAACATTACCAGACGTCATCGGATAGTATGTAATCTTCGAATCTTACTTTATAAGGTTCTAACCTAGTAAAACTGAGTTAGATTGTGGCTACTGGTGGGATCCATAATGCACATTTAACCACATTTTGAATTTGTCATGTAGATATATCTGTATCGCAGTATTGAAGCTTATAGTAGGACTTAAAGCCAGTGAAGTTCGCTTGAAATGCCAACTAGTTTCCATTGAGCTTTAGATTCCCACTAACACCAACACTAGGATGAAGATAGATCTGGCTAACGATTTTCAATAAGATGAAATCCACGTCCTAAATTTAATTACCGGCTATAATCCAACTTTACTATATACATTTATTTTTATCAATCGTGGTGGCTAACACAAGTATTACCTAAGGTTAACTACAATCCACCTATGTATACAGTGGTGATTAGAGTAAATGTAGGTGGGACAATAGGCAAGGGATGGTTAGATTACAGTGATATAAATTTATTGAACCACTAATTGATTTTTTGAACCATATTTATAGACAGGAATCAATGGATCAATCATGATGGAATCACTTTTTATCTTCTACTAAACCTTGACATTCAATATTACTTCATAATTTATGCAGCATAAATTTACGCACCCATTTTGGACCATTTTTTTTTGTGTGTGTTTAGTTTTTTTTCACTAACAATGATACTAATACTCTTACTATTCGAACTCATTTACGATTTTTGTAACTGTGAAAAGATTTGTAAACTGTATACAGACATAATCCTCTAAATGATGAAAATAAATGATCAAAAGATTTGAAATAAAATAATATTCCATCACCTATTGGTTTTCGATTTCCCACATACATCCTCTTCATGTATGAAATCATTGACTGATAGTCTGAAATATTTAAGAAGTTGTAACTTGATTGGCTAGGGCTTCATGCCATCAAGTGTGGTCAATAGATGGAGATCTTACGAGACAATGGTTCAAAATTAATATCAATGGCTTAGATACATTTGTTTCACATTTTTTTTACTGAATCAGGAGTTTCAGTATTATATCGTATACTTTTTAACCAATTAATTTCCTCATTTCGAATCGTATTCCCTTACTTTTAATCTTTTTTTTCATATTACTGATACTAAACTTCTTCCAAATTGATATTTATCTTCTAAAATCTCATGTTGTTGTGTTCATGTGGTATGACAACTTGAAGTAATACATATGTCTTAAGTCATACACTGAATATCTCTGATTGACTATTCACTTTAATATCTTAGAATTTTTGTTGGTTTTGTCCGCGATATTATAAAGTCAGGTTTACTTACTTACTTAATTACTTACGCCTGTTACTCATAATGGAGCATAGGTCGCCGACCAGTATTCTCAAACCCACTCTGTCCTGGGCCTTCTTTTCTAGTTCGATTTAATCGCTATTCATTCGTCTCATATCTATCTCTATTTCCCGGCGTAATGAGTTGTTTGGTAGTCCTCTTTTCTTTTGGCCTTTAGGATTCCAAGTGAGGACTTGTCTTGTGAAGCAGTTCGGTGCTTTCCTCAATGTGTGTCCTATCCACTTCCAGCGTTTCTTACTCATTTCTTCCTCCACTGGAATCTGGTTTGTTCTCTCCTACAGTAGGTTGTTGCTAATAGTGTACGGCCAACAGATCCGAAGTATTTTGAGTAGACAACTGTTAATAAACACTTGTATCTTCTGGATGATGGCTTTCGTATTTCTCCAGGTTTCCGCCCCATACAGTAGAACTGTCTTCACATTTGTATTGAAAATTTTGACCTTGGTGTTGGTTGATAGACAGTTGTTTGGAATTCCAGATTTTCTTCAGTTGTAAATATGCTGCTCCTGCTTTTCCGATCCTTTCCTTCACATCTGCATTAGATCCACCGTGTTCAACTCTGCCTGAAGTCCCTCCGGGGGCTACTGCCGCTCCCCAGCGCGGATAAAGGAGGAGGGTTGGACATGGGGTTAGAGACCCCATCCCGTAGAAAACTAACTCGCTAAAAAAACGCTAACCAGAAAAAAAAAGTAAAGTCGGGCAGCTTGATCCAATCCCCTTATTGTATATATCTATTGGTATATTAAATACATTTTCATCCACAAAGTGTTATACATGTGCCAGAGATAAGTTCAATTAAGATATTGATGACAATGTCAAACTAGACAAGATCACTTTGTCCAAGTTTATTAATTCAATAAAATTTAAGGTCAAATAATGGTGAAAACAAAGATGAAAAATAAATGATTAATCAGACAGTATCCGATTCTTATCAAGGTTATCAGATCTACACTGTTTCATCTTGCATAAACAACTTCAGAAATTTCATAGAAATGAATATTTTGTATAAAAGGTTATAGGCTGAAAAATTCATCCAAGATTTTCTATACTAACAAGTAATATTACAAGTAGTGAACATAAACAGATTAATATAAGAACCAATGTGATAGATACACTAAGTTGAATTACTATTAGTTTTGACCTTGTCATAAATGATCAGATTTTAACAACTTTTGAACAGAATTTGTTCAAATTTATTATTTTCCTAGAGTCAGCAGAAACGATCACCAAGTATTAATGAATGCTATATCTGTTTAGTCCTTAGTGGTGACACGGTTTTCCCAACTAAGAGTTTCCCATTGACCAATTCCAACCATTTCAAACCTAGACTGTGGAATCAATCAAATCTAGGGAGTGTTGAACAATTACTTTACTTTAATATGAAACTCTTTAGCAACTTAAAACCACTGTTCGATCATCAGGAATAAGACCATGGACTTTTAAGTTAGAATCTGACTGTCTAAAGATAAAGCGTTCGTCATAAAACCGGAAGGATCCTAGAAACTCTTTTCTGAAGAGCCTTGTAGTAGGACAAAACAGCTTTTTACAGTTCCGTGATTTTCGATGGTTACCAAGATCGTGTTAGTCCATGACAAAGTCCGATTTCAAATGATCTCCACTGACTTACAAGTCCAAAATTTTAAATTATTTGCCAGTGTTTCATACTAAAGTCGTTTGACTGCAATGGGAAAACTGATACTATTGCTACTTCTAAAACTTTGGTGTTCATCTTGATAATTTCTTCTCAGTGTCCTGATATGGTACGATGGCAATCTCGACCAATTCAAAAATATAATAGATTCTATGTTTCTCATGATTGACTAAAAGACTGACAAATCACCGATTTACTTATTGCATAAGTGTTCACAGGACATAAGTTTATTGACATATAACAACGTATAACTTTCGTATAAATGTATATCTATTCAAATTGTTACGGTTTACAGCAATCATCAGCATAAAATGATGACATCTGTCGTAGTTGAAAACTTAACACCGAAAATATAAGTTAAGTGAAACAAATGAAATTCAATAATTAAAGTCATAAAATGTTACTGTACATTGTTTAGGGTTTAAGTGAAGATCTAGGAACTAATGCATTTGTGTCATCATCACAGTCAAAGTGAACCAGATTACATTGTTTCTATGATAATTGATTGTAGTTATATTGTTAACCTCAACTTCATTAGAATACACTATTATACAAAGCTTAGGTCAACAGTCAAACATTTCGTGGACGAATTTGTCATGAACTGATTTGGCAGCTTTTAGTTTTCCCTTTTTGCATAAGACATTCTCACATAAAACATACTTAACAATTAAGTTAATACCAAACCTATAAAGTCTAATGAGGTGATCACTTTTTATGAAGAAACTGTAAATGAATCTTATCCAGGCTCGTAAATGCTGTCCCCTCCTCACCCCTCTTAAGTTTTTTACGGAACAAACGGTTTTATAGGACATCAATTTGAATTTCATATAGAAAGCATAAGTGTTTACTTCAGACTCTCAGATAGCCCTGATTATGCTGTTATATACAAGTTATAGGTATCCAGCTCATGAGACACAATACTACCACCAACATTAAAGGTATACACGGGTTGAAACTAGAATCTACAGATTTTGAGACAACAGTGTAAGAATATGACGACTACCAGTTACAAATCAAAATAATCTTTCTAAAACTCTCTTTATCTAAAATAAACAATTACCTCTCCATGTTTTAATTTGATGCTTTTCTAACTCAGTCATTGGTTGATCTGGTGAACGATAGTACCGATGTAATATGCGTATGAAATCCGTAATAGTCAACATGCCAATATGTTTCTGTTCAGTGGAATCCCATAATATAGCTACACGTACACCATTGTAAACTAAAGCGAAAAATGCTTTCTTTACCTATGTATAGAGAGGAGGAAAATAATCATTAATGATGATCTAAGAATATAGGAAAGTGAACGAAAAATGAATGAATATATGCATACTTAATCACACTTACATTCAATGTCACATCGAATACGACTAATTTGGCACTCAATGGAATTAGATCATAACAAGTGTGATTTTTTAAAAATATTTTATAAGCTTTATCAGGATCAGCTGAAAATCAGAGAGAACAAAACGCATAAGAGCATTAACACAGGGAGAAAAATAAGAACAACAGCAGGACGTTCAGTTAAGCAATAACAAAAAAATGGGCATGAAAGATGATGAAAGTGACAAGGAATTCTGACGGGTAATTGAACAGCTGAAGTAGTTAACTCTCGATTGCTAGGCTTCTGATTCGAATCCTGATTATTATTTCATACAGTATAGGCAATCATTATCCCAGACAGAAGAAAATCGTTGATAGACATCGATTAAAAGTAAAATTATCAATAACTGCTCAACTAACATTTCATTGTACTTTGGTTAATCCAGTTATCATTTATTCCTGTGCGTGATACTACTGTATTCTGATAACTAATTATTTACATAGTTCTGAAATGTATTAAATGGTGAATTTCGTTTGAAGTTATAATTACTTAAATGTAATTATTTAACACTGTAAAATAAATCTGTACATAGTGTTATTTATGCTTCACAAATCAACTTCGTCTTCTAAATAATCGGAGTCTAACTAAGTCAAGAACATTGAGGGCATAGTTACTTACTTACTTACGCCTGTTGCCCCCCAATGTAGCATAGGCCGCCGACCAGCATTCTCCAACTCACTCTGTCCTGGGCCTTCTTTTCTAGTTCTATCCAATTCTCGTTCATTTTTCTCATATCTATCTCCATTTCCCGGCGTAATGTATTCTTTGGTCTTCCTCTCCTCCTTCGACCTTGAGGATTCCATATGAGGGCTTGTCTTGTGACGCAGTTGGGTGCTTTCCTCAATGTGTGTCCTATCCACTTCCAGCGCTTCTTCCTGATTTCTTCCTCCACTGGGATCTGATTTGTTCTCTCCCATAGTAAGTTGTTGCTTATAGTGTCCGGCCAACGGATCCGAAGTATTTTGCGTAGACAACTGTTAATAAACACTTGTATCTTTTGGACGATGGATTTCGTAGTTTTCCAGGTTTCCGCCCCATACAGTAGAACTGTCTTGACATTTGTATTGAAAATTCTGACTTTGGTGTTGGTTGCTAATTGTTTTGAGTTCCAGATATTCTTCAGTTGTAGATATGCTGCTCTTGCTTTGCCAATCCGTGCCTTCACATCTGCATCAGATCCACCGTGTTCAACGATGATACTGCCCAAATATGTAAAGGTTTTTACATCTTCCAAAGCTTCTCCGTCAATTGTGATTGGATTGGTACATGTTGTGTTGTATCGAAGAATCTTGCTTTTCCCTTTGTGTATATTGAGACCTATTGCTGCTGAGGCTGCAGCTACACTGGTTGTCTTCTTCTGCATTTGTTGTTGTGTATGCGATAGAAGAGCCAGATCATCTGCGAAGTCTAGATCATCCAATTGCATCCTAGCTATTCACTGTATCCCGTGCTTCCCTTCAGATGTTGATGTCTTCATGATCCAGTCGATCACCAGGAGAAAGAGAAAGGGTGACAGTAAACAACCTTGCCTGACACCGGTCTTTACTTCGAACGACTTTGTCAACTGTCCTCCATGCACGATTTTGCAGTTTAATCCGTCATAGGAATTCTGTATGATATTGACTATCTTCTGAGGCACGCCGTAGTGTCGAAGAAGCTTCCATAGGGTTGTTCTGTCCACGCTATCAAATGCTTTTTCGTAGTCGATGAAGTTGATATAGAGTGATGAATTCCATTCAATTGATTGTTCCACAATGAACCGTGGAGTTGCGATTTGGTCTGTGCACGATCTATCCTTACGGAATCCTGCCTGTTGGTCTCGAAGTTGGGCGTCTACGGAGTCCTTCATCCTGTTTAACAATACCCTGTTGAAGCGTTTTCCTGGTATTGAAAGAAGAGTGATTCCCCTGTAGTTGTCACAGTTGCTGAGATCGCCTTTCTTTGGTATTTTGACTAGAAGTCCTTCTTTCCAGTCTTTTGGTACCTGTTCCTCATCCCAGATCTTTCTGAAGAGAGTTTGGAGTATCCTTGCAGTTGCCGCTACGTCTGCTTTCAGTGCCTCTGCTGGAATGCTGTCTAGTTCTGCTGCTTTGCCACTCTTGATTTGTCTGATAGTCATGCTGATCTCTTCAATTGTTGGTGCGCCAACATCAATTGGGAGGTCCGTGAGTGCTGCTTCGATGTTGGGTGGGTTCAGTGGGGCTGGTCGATTCAAGAGTTCTTTGAAGTGTTCTACCCACCTGTTCCGTTGTTCTTCAATGTTGGTGATTATCTTGCCTTCCTTGCTTTTCACTGGTCGTTCTGGTTTACGGTGATTTCCAGAGAGTTTCTTTGTTGTGTCATACAGATGTCTCATGTTTCCTTCTCTGGCAGCCTTTTCCGCCGTCAATGTCAAATCTTCCACATATTTACGTTTGTCAGTTCTGATGCTCCTTTTCACTTGCTTGTTTACTTCTGTGTATTCAGCCTGTGCCTTGACTTTTTCTGCTCTTGTTCGACTGGTATTGATTGCTGCTTTCTTGTTTCTCCTTTCTTGAATCTTATCCAGTGTATCGACCGTGATCCAATCCTTGTGATGGTGCTTCTTTTGGCCCAGAACCTCATGACATGTTGAAGTGATTGCCTCTTTTATCTCTTTCCAGTTGCTCTCCATAGTAGTTCCTTCTCCATTGAGTAGATCATGAAAGGCTTGGAACTTATTGCTGAGGGTTATCTTGAATTTATTGAGTTTGTCATTATCCCGAAGAAGAGACGTATTAAATTTTTGTGATATTGTCCGCCCCGTTGTCCAGTGCCTCTTGAGTTTCAATTTTATCTTGGCGACCAGCAAGTGATGATCTGATGCTATATCAGCTCCTCTCTTTGTTCTCACGTCCTCCTGAACTTTTTGTTGATGCAGATATGGTCGATTTGGTTCTGTGTGGTGTGATCCTGTGAAGTCCATGTGGTTTTGTGTATGCGTTTATGTGGGAATATAGTCCCGCCTATGACCAGTTTATTGAAGGCACATAGATTTGCAAATCTCTCACCATTTTCATTCCTTTCACCAAGTCCGTGTCGTCCCATGATCTCTTCATATCCGGTGTTGTCAGTTCCAACCTTGGCATTTAGGTCTCCCATTAGAATAGTCACGTCTTTTGTTGGGCACTTCTCGACGATTGACTGCAGCCTATCGTAGAATTGATCTTTAGCGTCTTCATTGTAGTCATTGGTAGGCGCGTAGCATTGGATGACGTTCATTGTAATCCCCGTTTTCTTGGTTTTGAAGGAGGCTTTGATGATCCTTGGTCCATGAGATTCCCATCCTATAAGTGCATTTTGTGCTTGTTTGGACAGCATCAATGCAACTCCTTGTGTATGTGGAGCATTTTCTTGTTCATGTCCGGAGTATAACAGCAGCTCCTCTGAAGCTAGTCGTTGTTGTCCAACTTGCGTCCAATGTGTTTCACTGATCCCAAGCACCTCTAAATTGTATCTCCTCATTTCTGCAGCAATTTGGAAAACTCTCCCAGTCTCCCACATTGTGCGAGCATTCCATGTACCTAAATAAATGGTTGCTCTGGTTGTCAGAAGGGGCATCGGCCTCGTGACTTCCGAAGAAACTCGGCTTTCATCGTGAGGCGTCATAATTCTTCTAAACGAAGACCTTCTGACTCCCAGGGCAGAGTTTAAATAGTTTGAATAATTTTTTCTGGTTAGCGTTTTTTTAGCGAGTTAGTTTTCTACGGGATGGGGTCGCTAACCCCATGCCCAACCCTCCTCCTTTATCCGGGCTTGGGACCGGCAGTAGCCCCCGGAAAGGGGCTCCAGGCGGAGTTTGAGGGCATAATACTAAAGTGAAATCAGGGGTGTTCAATAGTTCAGACTACTATTACGTTAATATATTTCGAACTGCGTAGAAAGTTACATGTTATAACAGGAACAATGAATTCTCATCTGATCCAAGATATAACAAACGTCTGAACTAATCGATCATATGTTTTCTGGTCCTCAATGCTGACTACGAACTGAAAAGTCAAATAATAACGGTTTTTACATGTTTAAATTCCACGAAAAGCATCGTTTCCCTTAAAATTACAAATTTAGCTTATTGATTAGTGGCAAACATACATTCAGAGTTATTTATTAATTGCCATCAACCAGTTCACACTATACATATATACGTGCTGAACTTACATAATTCTTCAACATGCACAAAAGTAGCTGGTGATTCAGTACCCTGAAAATGAATAAAGAAATTTTTTTTAAAAATGGAATATTTAACTGCTTTAACTAGAGAATGGTAATATAATTGAAATATCAATAACTAATGAAACCAGTTTTATTTCTCTTTCGAGTTCATCAATTGACTATGATTGCATCTCAGTCATATATGCTAACATTATTTCCAGTAAGATTTAAACTTATCACAGAATTTTACATCGGTTTTCAGGAGAACCAGACACCGTCCAGACTTTCACGTGACAACACAAATAGTACAGCCCAAGCCCATTTAACAGGAGAGCCAGACACTGTATAGGCTTTAACGCTACAATCTGAATAGTACAGCTCAATCCTGTGGCGCAACCACACAGGTACCAAGCACCCCCAAATGCCCTGGCACGGCCGAGAGTGGGGAGAGTTCGCTCTCCCTCTCCAAATGCTCTCACATGGCCATGCGTATATAGCCTCTGCCAGGGAAGTCCTAATCACTATCTTCTCGTGGTGGGGGTGTTATTTACGAAATTGAGAGGATGAAAAGCGAATGTCTGGCGCTTTAACCGGATCCAAAACCAATGGTGCACATGGGCTCCAGTATCCTGCGGGAACAAATGGCGTACGAAC
This sequence comes from Schistosoma spindalis, assembly GCA_946903255.1. Lineage (NCBI taxonomy): Eukaryota > Metazoa > Platyhelminthes > Trematoda > Strigeidida > Schistosomatidae > Schistosoma > Schistosoma spindalis. The sequence continues at coordinate 46,264,605 of OX336418.1, forward strand.
CAATCGTTGGTCACCGGCTACCATGGGACTGCATCTCCTCACAATGCTCCACTGTCTTATGGGTCAGACATTTAAGTCAAAGGCTCGAGGTGTGGCCCCCTAAGAAAACCACCTGGTTCGGTTTGAGCACCCGTGCAGTATCACAGTCCTCACACATACCAAATGAGATTTGCGTGGCGCATATGTATTTGGTGCCACCCTGTACCAATATCTATGTGTTAAAATAAATAAATATCAAAGAATTAGCACTTAGCTCAGTTACAATAACTAATCATTTTACAACGGTTACATTGATTATTGGTAGAGCATTTTATTACAGATTCATCAGAAAAATTATAGACACCCTTAATACTTAAGACTTGTTTTGACAGTTTAGACACTGAACATTTAAGTCCTGTTTTAATTTAACGATTTTTGAGCACTAAGAAACTATTGTTGGTCTGTGCACACACCAGTGGCTTATAATAAACTATGTAACCGAATATATGATGGCTCCATTTGCCTTTTGGTATTAGTATACATATTTCAACAAACCGATGTATTCGCACATGACTTTTGTACTATTCTGAAAATCCTCTATAGCAATACAAGCCAGTAAGATCAAACCTGAAGACTGCAAGAATATTGTTTTCTTGATCAGTCGCTTAATTTTAGAAATTAGCAGCGTTAATCCTGATCAACGTAGCTCAGTAATTAGAGCACTTATACCTCAATCAGTAGGTCATGGGTTCATACTCCGCTCCAACTACTTTACGGTTTGTAAAGTTAAGTAGTGTTACAAGTCCCACAAGAATCATGTGACTCAAAGGTGAGTAAATAAGTTTTCATTATCAAATGAGTTACAATAATAGCCATAAATAACCTACAGCCCGGTAGAAAAATGTGTTGCTGTAACAAGAATAGCACGAGATAAAATCAACAAGATGAATATCAACCGAAATTTAATGGTGCAGTAGTGGCAAGGACAATAAGAAAGAATGAACACTAAAAACATAGTACAAAGAGACGGAATGAAACAGTACGTACGAAGAAATATTGGGATCTAATAGTTGAAGAACGAACAAGAGTGAATAGGTCTGTTGTAACTAATTCTAATTTATGTCACCCAAAGCCCCGAAATGCCCTGGTACGGCCGAGAGTGGGGAGAGTCCGCTCTACCTCTCGAAATGCTCTCACATGACCACGCGTACATAGCCCCTGCCAGGGAAGTCTTACTCACTGCCTTCACGTGGCGGGGGTGTTGTTTACGAAAATGAGAGGACGAAAAGCGAATGTCCGGCGCTTTAACCGGACCCCAAACCAATGGTGCACATGGGCTCCAGTATCCTGATTTATTATTTATTTATTTATTTTAACACATAAGTATAGGTACAGGGAGGCACCAAATACATATGCGCCACACAAATCTCAATTGATTTGTGTGAGGGCTGTGATACTGCTCGGGTGCTCAAACCGAACCAGGTGGTTTTCTTACGGGGCAACAACCCGAGCCTTCGACCTGAACGTCTGACCCACAAGGCAGTGGAGCATCGTGAGGAGATGCAGTCCCATGGTAGCCGGTGACCAACGATTGGTTCATACGCCATTTGTTCCCGCAGGATACTGGAGCCCATGTGCACCATTGGTTTGGGATCCGGCTATAGCGCCGGACATTCGCTTTTCGTCCTCTCATTTTTGTAAACAACACCCCCGCCACGAGAAGATAGTGATTAGGACTTCCCTGGCAGAGGCTATATACGCATGGCCATGTGAGAGCATTTCGAGAGGGAGAGCGGACTCTCCCCATTCTCAGCCGTGCCAGGGCATTTGGGGGCCCAGTATCCTGAAGGAACAAATGGCGTATGAACCAATCGTTGGTCACCGGCTACCATGGGACTGCATCTCCTCACAATGCTCCACTGCCTTGTGGATCAGACGTTCAGGTCGAAGGCTCTGGGTGTTGCCCCCTAAGAAAACCACCTGCTTCGGTTTGGGCACCCGAGCAGTATCACAGCCCTCACACAAATCAATTGAGATTCGTGTGGCGCATATGTATTTGGTGCCTCCTTGTACCAATACCTATGTGTTAAAATAAATAAATAAATAAGTCTCCAACAACTGATTGTGGTTACCACACGAATATTAACCAGGTAGTTTGAAGCTACCAACATGGCTTAGTGCAGTAAAATGAGAAACCTGTCTTTAGTGTACTACTAAAAGCAGAGTGGTGGCTCAGTGGTTGTAGCGTTTGACATTCAGCCACTAAGTAATAGCTTTGCAACCCACACCACTTCAGCTTGGGCAATCGCGTAGAATTATCAGTCCTCACACTCGAAATGTGCCTCATATCCAAGTACCTAGTGAACGAGTTAGTTTTTTATTTACTATTATGAATCTTGATTGGAAAAGCAGACAGAACTTTGGACAGTAACTTCTGCAACCGATCACTAAGTTTGATTATTGTAGATTTGTGCCACGTTTTATGTTGCCAGTACCTATGACTGTGACTAGTATTAATGTGAACTATAAGTATCTTAAACATAAGCAAAAACGATATATGTTGGTACAACTGTGCAGCGCTGCAGGCAGAACAATCGCAATTCAACCAGGAAACAATTCGAGGATAGGGATGAGATGTCAAATAACGAAACTGTTAACATTTAACTAAATAAGAATTACGAATACATGTAAACTGCCGTTTCCAGTTTAAAAGCCTACTGCTTATAGTATTTGATGGTCATCAACACTGCAAGACCTAGTGCGGATGTGTATCAGTTCAAGTTGTGTGCCGCATATATATTTGGTGCTCCCTTGTACCAATATTTATGTGTTCAAACAAATAAATAAATAAAATTAAGTTGCCATATTTTACATCCAAATAGTAACATGAATAGTCAATCCTCAAACTATCAATCAAATACTACATGAACCTATGGAATGACCTAGTTTGAGAGACCCTGGCCTTTTTTAAACCTACTTTCAATCCAGTTAGCATTGAGTATTGAAATAAGCAGTGGCTTGCCATACGTAATTCATGTCCCAGCCACCTCAAGTAGTGAAAATCAGTTTATTCAACATATTTTTCATCTCACTTAGTTCTCCAAAATGTGACTTATGCATTGTTTGCACTATTGTTTCAAAAATGTTTGTGACCTGACACTACTAACCTGCCCATGTAAACTAGCTTTGAAGAGCATTTCTGTGGTTGACATTAACTAACCCTTCTTTCTATCTTCAGAACTGACAAAATCTAGCACAGTCGGTAGTAAGAATTTGAGCCTTCACCGTCAATCGATTGCTCCTGTACATCTATATGACTTGCTTAGGAAGGCAAGACTTCAGTAAACAATCATATTGATATTAAAGAGGAAGAATTTATTTGTAAAATTTCAACGAAAGAATTTGAAGTAAATCCAACGTTTCGCCTGGCAATCTGGTCCAAGCTTTCTCAAGGAAATATCATCATGTTGATAGTTTTCGTAACAGTCAAATAAACATATTCTGGTGATAGCTGTGGTCAAGTTTGTCAGTCAATCTAATCAGTCCAATGAAAACAGATAGATAGACTTATACTCAGCACTCTGAGCGACGTACTGAAAATCAGATATTTTCTTGTTCTTTATAATCAAATATCTTTTTGTGCAGTAAATTAACTATATATATACATGGTTGTAAGCAGTGACGATAAACCACGAAATATAATGAATTCATATTATTCTGCATCAATATTTGTTCTAGCTTTATTTAAAGCCCTGATAATGGTTATTGACTACCTGTCCGTAATCGCTGAGATTCTAAGTACTGGAGAATAGACATAACAATAAATATACGTACAATCTTATAAATCAGTGGGATATAATAGGGTAAGTATTAATTTCGCTACTTTCACGTAAAAAAAATCCCAGAATGAAAGTCGAATAATGCTTACACCATTGCAGCTAAATTTTGTACTCCAAAAGGTACACCCAATGTAACAAAATAAAATCACATTACACCAAGCAAACATTAAAGTTACTGATTTCTGCATTCCGACACTTAAGATACCTAATTCCCCAACTTTTACGATAATTCTGTCAGTTTTCGGTGAAATTGGTGGAAACTACAATAGAACGTTTTAAGGAAACAGCACACAAAACCCTAGATTTTCTCAGGCCTGAATAAATCCCAAAGCTTTTTGTGTACATTGTGATGTTTTCCCCAACACCTTACCCAAAGTTTGATGGAAACTACGGATTTTCATATGGATTTGGAGAAGACTACAAATTTTCTCTAAAATTGGGAGACTGGGATGCACATCGAAATTCCACTAGACTACTGAAACCTAACTCTCGTCAAACAATACAACAATATTAAGGTGGCGATGCGATGATAATTGCTTGTTACTACAAAAACAACAGAGCAGAAAATATTGGAAACTGAGACTTTCATTCGGATTCCTTGGACTATAGAGATTACGTTCAAAAACAAAGCATCTTACTCGTCATATAGATAAACTTTGCAGATACAGACCTTACAATTGTCCCAAACAACCATATACTTTTCGCCGCTAACGCTTTTGTTGCGCACGCGACCTTCAGTGTGAGGACTATTGTCCATAGGAAATCCAGTGACCTTGTGATCTGAACCAGGCGCTTTAACTATGCACTTCAATCCTCACACTTTTTAAGCAAATCTAAAAAACTCAGTGATCCCTGGTATTGATTAAGTCTAGACGGCACATATTATTTTTCTCAATATGTGCTAATGTGCGACTTACGAGAACTTCTTTGATCCTTCATTGATTACGATATTGTCACTTGGACAAGGTGAGTTACCTACGGGCTGGGTCAAGACAACTTCCATCAAACTACAAACATATCAACCTCACAAGTGTTATGAACAAAGTACTGTAGAGAATAAACAAAAAGGTTGTAATGACATTCGTGGAAGCCAACAATTCGTTAAATGACGAACAACATGATTTCAGGAATGGATTATACTTCACAACAAACATTATGGCAAAAAAGTAATAGACTGAAAGCTCAGATAGTAAAAAATCACTGAGTATTATTTACTTAGACTTCAGCAGAGAAGTTATTAAAGTGCCAAAAAATAGACTACTATTGTAACTGGAAAATCCAGGTAATAACTGACCTCTACTAAAATGGATTAGCGATTACTTGGTAGGTAGCAGAAAGGAAGTAAAAGTAAATTTCAAGTGCTCCTCCTGGAAAACAGTGCTTAGTCTGGTGCCGCAAGGCTCTGTTCTACGTCTTTTACTTTTTATATCGTATGTAAATGAACCCTCAAGTATCTTTGAGCAGCATGGTTTTAGAATAGGTTGTACCCGTCTCACTAACTTATTAGTGCCTCGTGAAAACTGATGTGCTCTTAAAGACCTAAAGTTGCGTATAGAAGTAGCCTACATTGACTCCAGAAAAGCTTTCGACAAAGTTCCTCATGACCGGCTGTTATATAAGTTAAGAAATGTCAAGCTTGGAGTCGGTTTATTAGTGTAGATAAAAGACTTTATATTTGGGCGCCAACAGAGAGTACGGGTGAACTCCAACTTGTCCAGATGAGAAACTGTGCTTAGCGGAGTGCCCCAAAGTACAGTTTTGGGGACGATGTTATTTCTCTTGTATGTAAATGACCTTCCTGTTCTTCTATCACTATCAGTCTTGCTATATGCTGACGATGTCAAGATGAGGAGAGTGATAAGAAGTGAAGGTGATAGCTTAGAAATTCCAAATAACCTGGAGGAGTTACCTGAATGGTCTAAAACTTGGAAGTCGCCGATAAATGCTTCCAAGTGTATTGTGATGCCTATCGGTCATCAAGGTACATATACATCCATGATGAATAACACTGAGCTACCTGTTGTCCAGATACACAATGACTTAAGAGTCATCGTTAGCCAGGGCTTATAAACTGCTGCCCCCTGCCCTTAAATAGCCACCAAGGGTTTCGGAACCCTATGATAGGGTCTTTAGCCATGTCGGCGCTAAAACTTTTTCGACTTTGAATACAGTATTCGTGCGTCCTAAACTTGAGTTATGCTTACAAGTGGCTAGCCACTGCACAAAAGACTGTGAGTTTTTGGAAAAGGTTCTGAAAACAGCGACCGAGCTGATTCCCGGAGTAGCCAAGTCCCTATATGACGCTCGACTGGCCAAACTAAACCTATTCCCGTTATCATATCGCACAACTAGAGGTGACCTGATTACAGTTCTCAAATTACTTAGTGATAAATTTGAACCTGATATACCCTCATTATTTTGTCTTCCAAAACAGAAGATTTACGGGGACCAGGACAAGACCAAGACAACTTCCACCGAACTACAAACCTCTAAGCCTCACCAGTGTTGTAGCTTAAATAATGGGAGGAATAGTCAAACAGATTATAATGATATTTATGGAAACCAACAACTTGTTAAATAACGAACAACATGGTTCAGAGAGGGTTTATCTTGCACAATAAACCTCCTTATAGCAAGGGATCATTGGATAATGGCCCTGGACAATGCAACCTTAGTGGATGTTGTCTACATAGACTTCATTAGGGCGTTTGACAAGGTGCCAACAAATAGACTGCTATTTAAGTTAGAAAATCTTGGTATTGCTGGATTTCTATTAAAATTACTTGCTAGTACGCCGTAGACAGAAAGTAGGAATAAATTCCAAGTTCTCCACCTGAAGACCACTACTTAGTGAAGTACCTCAAGGTTCTGTCCTAGGTCCTTTACGTTTTATACTGTATGTTATTGATCTCCCAAGTATATTACAGTCCCAAATGTTATTATACGCTGACAATGTAAAAATCTGGCAAGTAATAACGGGAGACGCAGATGCATGCGCACTTTAGGCAGACTTAAATAATCTAATTTACTGGTCTTAAGAGTATCTGATGCCTATCAACGCGGCAAAGTGTGTCTACATGCACTGTGGGGATACAAAGATTAATAGGAACAGCATATGTGAAGTACCAGTACCCTTAGTCCAGTCCAATAGGGATCTTTTGGTGACAGTGAGTCATGATCTTAAGACGATGGCCCATTGCCGAGAGGTCGCAGCCAAGGGGTTTAGAACACTATGGGCTTTAAAACGGAAATTCCTTAAATTAGATACCACCATGTTCACCACAGTATACACAACCATAGTGAAAACTAAGGTTGAGAACTGCGTTCAGATTTCGAGCCCCTGTTTAAAAGGTGACCCGAATATCCTGGAAAAATTACCGAGGGCAGCTACTTGTGCTATTTCAGAACTTTAAGGTTTACCACAAAACGAGCGGCTTGAAAAGCTGGACAAGGAGGTGATTTAATTTTGATGTATAGAATAATATGAAATTATTTTGGACCTAATATATTCTCTCTTTTTCTTCCCACTAGATCAGAACATCTCAGAGTACATACCAGGCTAGTAGAAAAGCTAATAACGAACAGAATACTCGTGGCATACAGGTTTTCACACTGAGTCATCAATTCTTGGAACCTGTTACCCGAAGCATTGGTGTCCGCACCTTCAATTGACTCATTCAAGAGAAGACTGGACACTCATAGAAGCATAATAATAATCCTCATCTGTTAGGAATATCTGAAACTTGGATATCCTATTAATTTACGAACCTGGGATGTCTTTGTTTCGCAAGGACAGAAAAACAGGGATTGATGGCGGAGTATCCTTATACTTACAATCCTGCCTGGAGGTACATTAAGTGAACAGTCAAGAGTTCATCAATCTTGGTGAATCTGTATAGTGCACAGTAAGATTGTCTACCACTTTAGGGTGTCTAGTTGGAGTTATCTACAGGAAGCCCACTGCTGACATCGAGTAAGACAGTCGTATGCTGGAGGGATTATCCCGCTATTTGAGTTTTATATTCACTCATATCCTGATTTCAAAGGACTTCAATCCTCCTAAAGTTAATTTCGCTGAAAACACGTATGAAGGAGGTGAAAACTATACTAAAGCTCGGTTCCTTAACATCATTGAAGATCTGGGATTGTTTGAAAATGTGAAGTCGGCAACCCGTTGGAGAAACAGTCAGACGCGTAAAGGCAATACAAACATCTAAGGAACATGTGCACAAAGGCAATGAGAGAAGACATGCGACAGTATACATGACTATTTATTATCCTTAAACTTTTTTCACCTCAACAGCACGGTTTCAAAAAAAAGTCATTTTTATATAGGAAACCTGCTGACTGCGGTGGACAGATGGACGTCTTTTGCCTTGACTTCTCAAAAGCTTATAATGATGTCAACCGCATATGTTTCATCAATACTCTATCTAAGTTTGAAAAAGATTTAGAAGTGCTGTTACCCTATGACTTGAAGTCTTAAGCTAACTACACTGGTAACATTGAGGCTCATTTTTGGCCAGTTTGACGGAAAAACTTTCCACATAATCTTCAACAGTTTTATTCGTCCCCATTTAGAGTACAGAAACATAGTATTTTCTTCCTCAATCCAAAAGGATAATGACACTCTGGAGCTTATCCAACGACGAGCCACGAAGTCAGTTAGGGGACTCAAATTCAAACCTTATGAAGAGCGCATCTGTTCACTAAATCATTACCCATTAGAGTATAGGCAACTTAGAGGTGTCCTTCTGATGGCACACAGCATCCTTAACAATTCTGGACGTCCCCTCAAACACTTACTCAGGTGTAGCTACAACACAATCCCAAGGGATAAATTCCAGAAACTAGAGACACAACACAGCAGAACGGACTATAGACACAACTTCTACTCCTTAAGAGTTGTCAAATGCTGGAATTCGCTGTCGGCTGAGTTAGTTCAAGCGACTTCACAGAAGTCCTTCAAGAGGTAACTTGACATATTCTTAAGGACTGAGGATAATGTCTTACTATGATCTACCAATTTCTTTTTCCTCTATTATAGTTAATATACCACCGGGAAGTATTGGTGATCCACTGCTACTAGACACAGAAGCCCTTTAACTGAAAGTTTCTTCTATTCCGTCCACAGCCATATGAACCATTTGATATCATGAATCATTACAATGGTAACAATTTCGTTATTTGATGAATGGAGGCTATCAGAAATAGTGCAGCTAAACTCAAATTCAAAATTGTCTTGATATGACCGCTTCTGCAATGCCATTAGGATTATCGGTATTACACACCAATCGTTTTTTCGCGGCTATTTGAAGATACAGTGGTATGCTTACATGCTGAGTAAATTTTACTGTTTTGATCGTTTATTATGTATCAAGACTACTGTTTACACTTTGGATGAATTTTTTAAGTTAAAGTATCCGCTAAGAGTATCGTTTTTGTTTCCAAAGTACTTTATCGTCGGTGCTTTTGAGTACTGTTTCATTAATTAAGAGCCCAAGCTGCCAATTTTGGGGAAATTTTGGAGAAGCCGCCATTATAAACATTGGGTAAATTTTCGGGAAATGGCACAAAAACTCAAAAATTTCCCGAAACCTTGGGGTTTTTCCCTTAATATTCCTCACACTTTGGGGTACTTCTACCGAACCGTTTTAACACAAAACTTATACCGAAATCTGCGGACATCACGAAAAACCTTGCGAAAATACGTACGTACATTTCTTACTGTGATATAAGATTATTTTTTCGTCAACTACGTGTTGCCAAAGAAACTTAACGTCAATGGATTTATCGGTTTCATTAAAAGACCAGTTATTGAAATATTTCAATTTTTATTATAGTTAATAAAATTACACATTATTTATTTATACGACGTTTTTCATTGCTCCGTTCCTGTAACATGTTACGCAGAAGTTGAACTATCATTTGGTAGGTTCTAAAAAAAATGAAACGAGATTTTTTAGTTTACAATCACATATGAAGAAATGTGAAACGTCGATGACGTAATTAAAAGTTTGACAATGCTTTCAATAATCCGAACAAATAACTTACAGTTACGCCAGATAAAGCCTGTGAAGCCAGCTGAAAACAAGAGGAATATGACAACAGTTCTATCACTATAAACATTGATCACAAAGTAATAATCGATGTGTAATATGTATTATTGCTTTGGCTAACCTTTTCTTTGGATCGCCATCCGCGTTTATTAACTTTGTCTCTTGCGTCATGCAAGAAAGCCTGGCTTGCTGTACCCATGGCGTGTATCAAATCCTTTTCCATACAGGTCGCACTTCGGAAATGGGAACACAGAACACCTATCAATGTGTTAATGCAATAGTGTGTACTTACTTTGAACGGTTGAGTAAAATTTGTACTTACTAATACCAAATTTTCTGTGGGTTCCGTGCAAAGTGTAATTGTCTGCCAGTTCCGGCGAAAGCAGGTAACTCAGACAAGCTTTCGCTGATTTCCGAGGATCGTCACACAGGAACCCGTTTAATCTTCCCACCTAAAATTTGTTCAAATACCTGTAACAACTTACGAAGTAATCCCGGAACTGGACGTTATCTAAAGCAGCTTCTAAAGAACGCAAGTCCTCATGCGTTCTTAATGGGAATGCGATAGCTGCCGTGTCTACGGGCTCCGTACGCCTGTCAGTTACACCCATGGGTAAGCGTTCGACGTATGTTATCAGTTTATCTATCTTCTTAGAAAGTTCACCTATCGCCTTCAGCAGCATTCTCAAAAGTTTATTAGTATCGTCGCCCAACCTTTCGTTATCAGGAAACCAGTAAATGCAACTTACGATTTATCAACTGCGGTCGATGTACATGGAATGGGCGATGATGAAAGCTCTGCTTTGGATGAACTACTTTATGAGTATAGATTAAATAGGTACATACTTGGCTATGGGGGAAAACCTTCCAGTCAAAATGTTGACAACTGGAAATTCAACCGGGGCAAATCCAGCTTCAACCTCAGCAACCTCTAGTTCTTCAGAGGTGCATAGATAGTCACACAGTTTACGTTTCGCAGCCCTAACACTAAATTGATTTAGTAAGCCGAACAAATTACCTCTTTGGCTTTTCTGCTTCACACGGCAGAGTTTCATCATCTATTGTACCTTTGTTCATGTAACCGAGTACAGAGGTTAAGCACTTCTTCATTCCCTGGGCTACATGGTAGTCCTCTAAAAACAGTGAATTAAAAGTAATTACAACTTACCAAAACTATGCAGTACGGTGCCTTTTCTCAACGTGGATTGACTATCAAAATCCACACCATCAATGATTTCATTCTCCGTAACATCATCCCGATAAACGTAGTGCTCGTTGTTCAAGAGCCATTTATTAGGAATGCAAATCACTTGATTCTTGTCCTTATCATTAATCAAAATGTACTTTCCGGATTAATGCTGTAATTCAAAGCTCAGGCGTTAAAAATGTATTACTTTCATGAACATTCCTTAACACATCGTGATGGAGGAAGCCGAAGCACTAACCAACAGACACCTACTACCAGAAGTGCTGTTTTTGTGACAGTTATTGAGAAATGATGTCACATTTATTATTTAAATGTATGCAACAGGGGGATAATGACCTCATAATTTTGCGTTCGCAAACATTCGCAAAATTCTTAACAGGATCCTGTTAAAATAAGTATATATATATATATCTGCGATGATACATCTTTGAAAATGAATTCGCAGAAAAGAGTACTCTTTGCTGAACTAATCTCTAGAGATTATATACTTATTTTAACAGGATCCTGTTAAGAATTTTGCGAATGTTTGCGAACGCAAAATTATGAGGTCATTATCCCCCTGTTGCATACATTTAAATAATAAATGTGACATCATTTCTCAATAACTGTCACAAAAACAGCACTTCTGGTAGTAGGTGTCTGTTGGTTAGTGCTTCGGCTTCCTCCATCACGATGTGTTAAGGAATGTTCATGAAAGTAATACATTTTTAACGCCTGAGCTTTGAATTACAGCATTAATCCGGAAAGTACATTTTGATTAATGATAAGGACAAGAATCAAGTGATTTGCATTCCTAATAAATGGCTCTTGAACAACGAGCACTACGTTTATCGGGATGATGTTACGGAGAATGAAATCATTGATGGTGTGGATTTTGATAGTCAATCCACGTTGAGAAAAGGCACCGTACTGCATAGTTTTGGTAAGTTGTAATTACTTTTAATTCACTGTTTTTAGAGGACTACCATGTAGCCCAGGGAATGAAGAAGTGCTTAACCTCTGTACTCGGTTACATGAACAAAGGTACAATAGATGATGAAACTCTGCCGTGTGAAGCAGAAAAGCCAAAGAGGTAATTTGTTCGGCTTACTAAATCAATTTAGTGTTAGGGCTGCGAAACGTAAACTGTGTGACTATCTATGCACCTCTGAAGAACTAGAGGTTGCTGAGGTTGAAGCTGGATTTGCCCCGGTTGAATTTCCAGTTGTCAACATTTTGACTGGAAGGTTTTCCCCCATAGCCAAGTATGTACCTATTTAATCTATACTCATAAAGTAGTTCATCCAAAGCAGAGCTTTCATCATCGCCCATTCCATGTACATCGACCGCAGTTGATAAATCGTAAGTTGCATTTACTGGTTTCCTGATAACGAAAGGTTGGGCGACGATACTAATAAACTTTTGAGAATGCTGCTGAAGGCGATAGGTGAACTTTCTAAGAAGATAGATAAACTGATAACATACGTCGAACGCTTACCCATGGGTGTAACTGACAGGCGTACGGAGCCCGTAGACACGGCAGCTATCGCATTCCCATTAAGAACGCATGAGGACTTGCGTTCTTTAGAAGCTGCTTTAGATAACGTCCAGTTCCGGGATTACTTCGTAAGTTGTTACAGGTATTTGAACAAATTTTAGGTGGGAAGATTAAACGGGTTCCTGTGTGACGATCCTCGGAAATCAGCGAAAGCTTGTCTGAGTTACCTGCTTTCGCCGGAACTGGCAGACAATTACACTTTGCACGGAACCCACAGAAAATTTGGTATTAGTAAGTACAAATTTTACTCAACCGTTCAAAGTAAGTACACACTATTGCATTAACACATTGATAGGTGTTCTGTGTTCCCATTTCCGAAGTGCGACCTGTATGGAAAAGGATTTGATACACGCCATGGGTACAGCAAGCCAGGCTTTCTTGCATGACGCAAGAGACAAAGTTAATAAACGCGGATGGCGATCCAAAGAAAAGGTTAGCCAAAGCAATAATACATATTACACATCGATTATTACTTTGTGATCAATGTTTATAGTGATAGAACTGTTGTCATATTCCTCTTGTTTTCAGCTGGCTTCACAGGCTTTATCTGGCGTAACTGTAAGTTATTTGTTCGGATTATTGAAAGCATTGTCAAACTTTTAATTACGTCATCGACGTTTCACATTTCTTCATATGTGATTGTAAACTAAAAAATCTCGTTTCATTTTTTTTAGAACCTACCAAATGATAGTTCAACTTCTGCGTAACATGTTACAGGAACGGAGCAATGAAAAACGTCGTATAAATAAATAATGTGTAATTTTATTAACTATAATAAAAATTGAAATATTTCAATAACTGGTCTTTTAATGAAACCGATAAATCCATTGACGTTAAGTTTCTTTGGCAACACGTAGTTGACGAAAAAATGCCCTGGTACGGTCGAGAGTGGAGAGAGTCCTCTCTCCCTCTCGAAATGCTCTCACATGGCCATGCGTATATAGCCTCTGCCAGGGAAGTCCTACTCACTGCCTTCTCGCACCACGTATGTTGTTTACGAGAATGAGAGGACGTAAAGCGAATGTCCAGCGCTTTAACCGGGTCCCAAACCAATGGTGGACATGGGCTCCAGTATCCTGAAGGAACAAATGGCGTATGAACCAATTGTTGGTCACCGGCTAACATGGGACTACATCTCCTTACGATGCTCCACTGCCTTGTGGATCAGATCTTCAGGTCAAAGGCTCGTGGTGTGGCCCCCTAACGAAACTACCTTCTTCGGTTTTGGCACCCGTTCAGTATCACAGCCCTCACACAAATCAATTGAGATTTGTGTGGCGCATATGTATTTGTTGCCTGCTTGTACAATGCCTATGTGTTAAAAATAAATAAAATAAATCTTGTATCACAGTAAGAAATGTACGTACATATTTTCGCAACATTTTCCGTGATGTCCGCAGATTTCGGTATAAGTTTTGTGTTAAAACGGTTCGGTAGAAGTATCCCAAAGTGTGAGGAAATTTAGGGAAAAACACAACATTTGGGGAAGAAATCCGCAAAGTTTGGGGAATTTCCCCAGGTCTGGGGAAATTTTGGGGTTTTTGTGCCATTTCCACGAAGTTTTATAATGGCGGCTTCCCCAAAATGTGTAAAATTTTCCTCAAAATTGGGAGCTTGGGGATGATAATAATACTGATGATAAACTCCTTCCAGGAATGTTGACATTGATGTTAAATAAACGAAGTTATTAAAAAAATTCTTTTAAAAACAAGGAAAGTTTAATAATCGTTTGATTGTTAGTGACAAAAGTATTCATCAAAAGATAGATATCGAAACAGATTGATCAGCATGATAAAAAATGTTGAAATTGAGATGATCGTTAAAACAAAAACAAAGCACTTAAGGTCGACAATTTAAGGGGAATATGAAGGGTATAGCAGATGGCTATAAAAGAAAAAGAGTATGAAGAAAGAGAAAAATTAAGAATAAAAATAAATATAAGTCATCAGGACCATGATAGAAGAAGGGGTTGTACCAGTCGTTTTTGCACACACAATTCTGGTTTTTCCAGATGTATGGCTAATGCTTCGGCAATGTAAAGAAGATGCAGTCTAATTGTTTTTGGGAGACTTCTGCTTACCTTGTAGATAACTTTAAACGCAGAGTGTCTGTGACCTGTGTTCACAAGGTGTTCAATTACTGAGCTTTTTATTGTGCTGCTTCCTCCTCTTTTTACCTATACCGGACAATGTCCTCGAATTTTTGGATAAAGTACGCATCAAACGACCTATATGCCTAGCTTTACATGAGCAAGTAAATTGATAAATGCACATTGAGTTGGTCAGATGCGATGATTTATCTTTAAGAGTATTGGTGAACATTGATCGGCTGGAGAATATTATTTGCAATGTTGCTGCGGGGAATGTTCTTTTTAAAGAATCGGAAATTCTCCTCTTTAGGATGTGTGTGGCTGTCACCCTTGAATTCGATGTTTGTGTACAAAGTTTTCTTTGCTACTGTAGTTATCTATGCTTTCGGCTTTATGTTCTTATCGATGAATATCGAAGGATATCCGCTTTTAATAAGTATCTTCAAGTGGTGCAATTCTTCACCTATAACTTTGTGACTACAGATTCGTCGTATTCTTGTTGCAAGTGTTGTTATTATGTTCCTTTTTTGACTAATGGGGGCCCATCTGTAGAAACTTGATAGTTGGCCATTCCACATAGGTTTCCTGTAGATAAATCTTTTTACAGTACCATCTTTCTTTCTTGTCATTCCCACGTCAATAAAGTGAATATTCTGTTTGTTTTCAACTTCTAATGTGAATTTTATTGTTAAGTGACAATTATTAAATGTCTTCAGAAGATGATTCAAGTCATATTTGTTGTCACAAACGATAAAGATATCATCTACGTATCTTTTATCCAAGTGAAGTTTTTCTATAGTCGCTTTGAGTTGATTGTTTTCTAAATTTTGTTTCAGTCTTCAGTGATAAGGATAGGTCTATTGGCCCATACTAATCCTTGCAGTTTGTTACATTGTAGACGTCGACAGAAGATACTGATATTACATCTTCTAGCAGAGAATTCCAACAATTCTCTACTCAGTACGAGAAACGAAACTCCAGACGTAGACAATCTGATTTCGGTTTCTGAACTTCCTTCGAATGGTCAGTCCTAGACGGAAGGAAAAGATAAGACATTAATACCAAGGTCATCGTTCATTATACGATAAGTCAATATTAGATCACCTCGTATTCTACAGTAAGATAACGGAAATAAGTTAAGGTGTCTCTGTCTTCATAAGATAGGCCAAAGAAACCTTTTACCATTTTAGCCCCTCGTTGTTGGACTCGTTCCAGGTTATGTGCCTCATACCTAAACAAGGACTCGCTGCTTGAATTCCATATTCCAAATGCGGTCTCACAAAATTAGGGTATAATAATCTAAACATTTCTTCATCAGAATACTGAAAAGATCTACGAATGGCGCATAATACCCTACAGCCTTCTATTGTACTTCTTAGAACTTTTGGTCCTAACAATTTAGTTTTTCACTTTTTTGGTCACAAATTACATTTGTTTCTGGGTGTTATTGTATCTAGTTTCTTTTTGAAAACATCTGTTTGATGGCTGGACAGTGCAAGAAAAGCAATTGCTAACGCTCGTGCTGTCGATACCATGTTAAAAGCGACATGCGGTGCAACGACCTCAAAGACTGGTACCACGAAGTTTGCACGAATCTAATGTCTGTGGCTTTCAAACAATTTGGTAAAAAACGGTTGCGTGTGGTTTTGTCAGCAGTGCATCTCGGACGCAAACAGGTGGTTAGCAGAAGCCATTTCAATGGTAAATACTGCTAGAAAGTGTATTAGCGTACGAGGTCGGGACACATCGAATAGTACTCGCTCTGTCGACAAACAAATTCATGTGAAGCCACGTCAAGTGAGCTCCGTAACAGTTGACTAACACCAACCAAAGGAGGAAAGACCGACTTCACCATAGGGTTGAAATCAGGGTTTTCCAATGTTTCTAGATGGGTCGTCTGTACCCACCAATCTGGTTTAAGAGCTGAATGCTTGCTTATGGTCCTTACAATTTTGGAATCAACACCCGTTCCTCTAGAAGAGAATGAGTAAGGCTGTACTCACAGTGACTATATAAACGTCATATGAAAGCATTTGAGGGAAGAGTGGACTCTCCACCTTCGTCCATACTAGGATATTCGGGGGCAATTTTTTGCATGTCATTCATTAGTATATATTAGATCAAAAGGTCTTTGAATAATTGATAGAATAGCTTCTAAGCTGTTCTATAATTAGTAACTACTCATTATTTGGTTATGGGTGATTTATTTCGGACAGCTATTTTCCGTCTTAAGAGCGTCGTACCCAGTCAGCTATGACGTAGGACCAGGCACATATATGCATCGGTCCAAGTTGCCACACCTCACTAGCACAACAAGATAAACGCTCGCTCTGATAGTAAACGCTGTCGACATAAACCAAAGCTCATGAATTGAGCTATCTGTCGTGTATGAGCATATGGCAACGCAATCATAATTGGCTCGCTTTCGACTGTATTGTCGGATTCTACTGATTACTGTTCTGTTAAAACCAGATATGCACCTCAAACCTTATGTCAAGACGTTCAACTTCCAATCGTGAAGTCCTCCGCCTCGCGAACTTTAGTTTGAATAACTTGGTAGTATCATTAGGCCTCACACCTAGAGTGTGGCTCACACAAGTATCTAATAAATGAGTTTGATTCTTTTCAACCATAATTGTCTTCGGAGCAGTAGCTGTGAATTGTTAAACCAGTTGTTACTTAATGATATTAGATTGAGCATAATGTACCAGGTAAATTAGTTGTGTGACCAACAACTACCTGATAGTTTAGTTATTATACTAGTGCAGTATGATAGTACCTAAATTCGGTGACTATTATCTAAACTATGTTCATCTATTTATGCAACTAATATGATAGAGCAATTGATTAACCTAAATACGTATAGCAATGATGGCTATGATGGGTTTAGTGAGAAACGTTAAAGGCGATTCAAATGATTGTTGAATTTGAAATGCATAGAGATATAATGCAATGCATATACACGTCAGGTTAACATGCTGGTTGGTGAGGAATATAACAGTTTAAAAATATTGAACTTGGCCAAAAAATGTTTTTAAAAGTTGAGACGATTTGTGGAACTATAGTTAGGAATACGACGAATTACAATATAGACTTGTTATAAGTAGTTACTGTAGTTAGTTTGTGAAGTTTGTAAACATGTGGCAAAGGTAATTGAAACTAAGAAATATCAAATAATTTTTAAATGTAATATGTCTCATCTGTAAACAACACACTTTCACAGTAGTATATAGTATAAAGCTATTAAATATATCTTATAACAAAAACGTTTTGGGAGTGGTTTGTATGAAATATATACAGCTAGACTAAGTGAAATTATATACATTTTAAGTATAAAAACAGTTGGTGACATTTCGGACTTCTATTATTTATTTTAACACATAGATATCGGTACAAGAAGGCACCAAATACATATGCGCCACACAGATCTCATTTGATATGTGTGAGGGCTGTGATACTGCTCGGGTGCCCAAACCGAAGCAGGTGGTTTTCTTAGGGGACCACACCCCGAGCCTTTGACCTGAAGATCTGATCCACAAGGCAGTGGAGCATCGTGAGGAGATGCAGTCCCATGGTAGCCGGTGACCAACGATTGGTTCACACGCCATTTGCTCTCTCAGGATACTGGAGCCCATGTGCACCATTGGTTTGGGATCCGGTTAAAGCGCTGGACATTCGCTTTTCGTCCTCTCATTTTCGTAAACAACACCCATGGTGCGAGAAGGCAGTGAGTAGGACTTCCCTGGCAGGGGCTGTATACGCGTGGCCATATGAGAGCATTTCGAGAGGGGGAGCGGACTCCCCCCACTCTCGGCCATACCAGGGCATTTGGGGGCTAACATGCTGTACTGACTAGTGCAAAATTAAATCAAGAAACGATTAAGAATTATCAGTCGAAGTATTATTAGCCATGATGAAATTTTTCTGAAGCTTATTGAGAAATTTAAATACTCCAATGATTGTGTGCTACTTGAGTGTGATCAATGATAATGTTAAATAGAAACAATGATAACTAATATTTCCACAAAGGAGGTGTGGCCCCCTAAGAAAACCACCTTCTTCGGTTTGGGCATCCGGGCAGTATCACAGCCCTCACACAAATCAATTGAGATTCGTGTGGCGCATATGCATTTGGTACCTCCTTGTACCAATACCTATGTGTTAAAATAATAAATAAATAATGTACAACTTTGAATATAAATCATCTTTAGCCTCATAACACATTTACTGTTCAATGTTTTTTTTTGGTATTGATAATTCTCGATCATCATTTCAATTGTCTAGGTTTGTGTTTTATGTAAGTTTAAGATATTAATATCATGTATTTTACAAGTGAACTAATTAAATCCAACAATTTGCAGGTTTATGGGTTTATACTAAGAATGCTAATAACATTACTAATTTTCTCAGAGCGAAGTAATTCGAGTCAATTGAAATCTCTGGAATTCAGCAGTTTTAAGTTCATTAGTCTACAATATCAAACATATCATGAATACAACTAGAATAATTGTTAGTCTGATGCTTATATTATAATTGTTACCATTTGATGTTAGACTTATAAATAATCAGTAGGGGATCTTGTGGAGATTGACTCATGATCTCAACAATCGAAATAAATTTTATTTGGAACTTAATCCTAATTTTACAGTGTATATCTTGTCAAGTTGATATTTACTAAACTAAGTTCTCCAATATTTTATTGTGTTCGTACATTCCCCCCCCCCAGCTAATAGATATTCCAATTCTTACAACGTTCAAGTTCAACTATGTGGTATGTTCAACTGTTTATAGTTTTAAATTGAACAACTCTCTAGTTCTATTCATTCATTCACATCAAATCAAATCGAGAAATTACGTGAATCTCTTCTACTTTGGTATGACAAATCTAAACGTGATTTACCATGGCGTCGAATGGTATGAATTTTAATTGTTATTTATACTTCAAATTATTTTATTATATATACAGGCCTTGAATCCAGATCCCAATTTACGTGGTTACGCTGGTATGTTTAATCATTCTCTAGATTATTTTTGTTCCATATTTTTTTGTATGTGTTCAGTTTGGGTATCGGAAGTTATGCTTCAACAAACTCAAGTAAAAACAGTTATTGATTATTATGATCGATGGATGAAAGTTTGTTTGATAGTTTGATCCGTTTTTTTAAATCATATATCTATTATTACAGAAATGGCCTAGTGTTGATCAACTAGCATCGGCTTCGTTAGATGTATGTATATTAATTAGTTACCTACTTAGAGTTATGATTGTATTGTAGGATGTCAATTCTCTATGGTCTGGATTAGGTTATTATTCCAGAGCTCGCCTACTACATAAAGGAGCGAAGAAGGTTAATTTTTTTTAAATCGGACTCATTTTGTAGATTGTCAATGAATTTAATGGGATTTTCCCTCAATCTGCCGAGGTTTTAAAGCATTCGATACCTGGTGTTGGACGTTATACAGCTGGAGCAATCGCAAGTATTGCGTTTAATCAGGTAATGCTTTATATACTGAATTAAGTCCAAAGTTATTACTATTATATTAGTACCATTTTCATTATAGCTAGTAAATTGGAATGTGATAATTAATATAACATATATCAAGTAAATTTTTGCTCACTTACACCTGTTACCCCCCAATGGAGCATAGGTCGCCGACCTACATTCTCCAACCCACTCTGTCCTGGGCGTTCTTTTCCAGTTCTGTCCAATTTTTGTTCAGTTTTCTCATGTCTGTCTCCATTTCTCGGCATAATGTGTTATTTGGTCTTTCTCTTTTCCCTTGGCCTTCAGGATTCCAAGTGAGGGCTTGTCTTGTGACGCAATTGGGTGCTTTCCTCAATGCATGTCCTACTCACTTCCAGCGCTTCTTCCTGATTTCTTCGTTCGCTGCGATCTGGTTTGTTCTCTCCCACAGCAGCTTGTTTCTGATAGTGTCTGACCAACAGATCCTAAGTATTTTGTGTAGACAATTGTTAATAAACACTTGTATCTTCTGGATGATGGCTTTCGTAGTTCTCCAGGTTTCCACCCTATACAGTAGAACTGTCTTGACATTTGTATTAAAAATTCTGACTTTGGTGTTGGTTGCTAATTGTTTTGAGTTCCAGATATTCTTCAGTTGTAGATATGCTGCTCTTGCTTTGCCAATCCGTGCCTTCACATCTGCATCAGATCCACCGTGTTCATCGATGATACTGCCCAAATATGTAAAGGTTTTTACATCTTCCAAAGCTTCTCCGTCAATTGTGATTGGATTGGTACATGTTGTGTTGTATCGAAGAATCTTGCTTTTCCCTTTGTGTATATTGAGACCTATTGCTGCTGAGGCTGCAGCTACACTGGTTGTCTTCTCCTGCATTTGTTGTTGCGTATGCGATAGAAGAGCCAGATCATCTGCAAAGTCTAGATCATCCAATTGCATCCTAGCTATTCACTGTATCCCGTGCTTCCCTTCAGATGTTGATGTCTTCATGATCCAGTCGATCACCAGGAGAAAGAGAAAGGGTGACAGTAAACAACCTTGCCTGACACCGGTCTTTACTTCGAACGACTTTGTCAACTGTCCTCCATGCACGATTTTGCAGTTTAATTCATTATAGGGATTCCCAGGTACTTTGTAGTGTCGAAGGAGCTTCCATAGTGTTGTTCTGTCTACTCTATCAAATGCTTTCTCATAGTCAATGAAGTTGATGTAGAGTGATGAATTCCATTCAATTGATTGTTCCACAATGATCCGTGGTGTTGCGATTTGGTCTGTACACGATCGATCCTTACGCAATCCTGTCTGTTGTTCTCGAATTTGGGTGTCTACGGAGTCCTTCATTCTGTTTAGCAATACCCTGTTGAAGCGTTTTCCTGGTGTTGAGAGAAGAGTGATGCCCCTGTAGTCCTCACACTCGCTGATATCGCCTTTCTTTGGTATCATGATCAGGTGTACTTCTTTCCAGTCTTTTGGTACTTGTTCTTCATCCCAAATCTTGCTGAAGAGAATGTGGAGTAGCTTTGTAGTTGCTGCTACATCTACTTTCAGTGCTGGAATGTTGTCTGGTCCTGATGTTTTGCCGCTCTTGATTTGTCTGACGGCCAGGAACAAATATAGCAGCAGTTAGTTAATCATGTAAGTGGCATTCCTTTGGTAGCTTGACACGATATTGAAACAGCAGTAACTAAAACCGAAAGGTTAAGAGCCACCAGTGAATTTTCTAGCGTCTACCAAAATGATGGGTGTTTGGAAGCTTGTCCTGGCGGACTCTGAACACTGAGGAGCGGAGGCAGCTTCAACATAAATTGGTGATAAGCCTACTCAATGATCGTTAGCAGTACTGGGTAGCAAAAGCAAAAGAAGTGGGAAAAGCAACAGCGATAGGTAATGATAGACGACTACTCAGACATTAAAAAAAGCGAGTATAAAAAATCCCCCTGTTAGTGAAACTATCTTGGAAAAAGGTGTGGCCATTAATCACTTTCAGTTCAAAAGACTAAACAGATGGTCTAACCACTTAAGGGAACAGTTAAACTGGCCTTCAGCCACACACCAATTACCCACCATCTCCAAGCAAACCGATGTAAGTCCTCTGACTCTTATTGCGGTATCGTTCTCATTGGGGTTTTTTCATCTGTACTATCTATCGTCATTGCATTTTTTGAACTTAGTGATTCACGATTCGTCTTGGTTTTTTATTCAACTGTTTTGGTTGTTAGTTTTTGCCTTTGCGAAGTTTTATTCCAAGTTGTCTGGAAAACACTAAGCTATGACTCGACAGTTTGAAAAAGTAATTGTCAATGCAAACTGAATGGCGAATCGACAACTATTTGTAAGGCTAAAAGGGCTATAGTCAAAATAAGACGAAGAAGCGCAGCAGGGCTTGATGGGTCAACTCGAGAAATATTTAAGAATAGTGATTCAGTTTGAGCAATTAAATTAACTGAGATCTTAGCTAGAATTTGTGATCTGGATGCAACCTTATCAGACTGATCTCAATCGCAGATCGTCATAGTTTATAAGAAACGATAAAATTCCACTTGTGACAATCACAAAAGGATCAGTTTGGCTAATGTAATATCTAAAATATTAGCTTCAATAATACTCAGATGCTTAACTTGGGCTCATAAAAATCAAACCCAAGAAAACTAGTCTGGTTCCAGACGTGGATGTAGATACATAGATCATATATTCGCTCTTCACTAGGTTCTGGAACACAGTTTTTAGCGTCCAACTATAGTTGTATTCTTTGACCTTAAGGTGGCGTTCAACTCTGTTGATCTTGAGGTTCTGTGTCGGTGTCTGTCATTGAAAGACGTATCAAAGAGGTACACTAACCTTGTACAGGCTCTCGACTCGAGCAATTCTGGTCGAGTCAAGCTTATGGGGAACTGTCACCGGAAGTGTTTACTACAAGTGGTGTTCATCAGGGTTATCCGCTCTCCCCATTTTTATTTAATTTTGTCTTAGACAAGCTTTTGAAAGTAACATTCTCATCGTCTGACTTCTGAGGGGTCGATTTTCTACCACGAGATTCACTTGTTGACTTAGGATACGCAGATGATATAGATTTTTGTGGTGAAGACACCGACAAATGCGATTTTCTGACCACCTTACGCAACAATCCAAACATATTTCTCATGAGTTTCTCTCCCTCCAAATGTAAAATATCACTTCAGGATTAGATAGAGTCGGTAGCTGAAATGGGAGAAAAGCTTGGAGCAACCAAATCAAAACGTGATATCAGTCCATGAAGTCACTGACAGTTAGACTTAACCATGTTGATAGGTATAAACTACCTTGTTGGTGTTCGGATGATTATCATAATCAATGTTTAGAAACTGAATGACACGACTCGAAACCGTTTGCAATGGAGCACATGCATACATCTTTTGTCTTCTCCCAAATTCTAGATCCCTCATAACTATTCTTTGTTTTCATTTCGCTAATTTATATATTTTTTCCGAACGGTATCTTCGATGCTTAATCTTTCCTATTACCACTGATACTGTCACTACCTCTAGTATTCTGGGATTTGACCTGACGACTTAATTTTTCTGTTCTAACGACGTATGACAACTTGAACCGATGTACATACGTACCAGATTCTACATTCTGACTGGCTGATATCTATTCTATTGTTATCGACCCTGAGTTATTTCACCGTATATCCTCAATCACTGATTACGGTTATCGCATGAACTCTAACCAAGTGTACTACATTCACCAACACATTTATCCATTAGTTAATAGTTAATTGTTTTTAACCACTAGTCTAACGTTTTTTTATTCATAAAAGCAGTGAATTCGATAACAGTACCTATGTACAAGTGTTTTTTTTTTAATGTTATTTTCACTTTAGTGTACTCCTGCTTTAGATGGAAATGTAATTCGTGTTCTAACACGTTTACGTCAAATTGGTTCCCCTGTACAATTACCTACTTCTATGGAATATTTATGGAATTTAACAACTAAGCTGGTTGATCCTAATCGACCTGGAGATTTTAATCAAGCTTTAATGGAATTAGGTGCAGTTTGTTGTACACCGAAAAACCCTAATTGTATAAAATGTCCACTTAATAAAGTTGATTTATGTGAATCTTATAAACAGGTAGGTTGACAATATTATCCTGTTTCGTTCAAGTTAAAAATTTTCCCATTCTTTTTATTTTGTTATATAGGCTAATGTAAACAAAAATGATTACATTTCAACTGATCTTGAAGATTGTCATTTGTGTATTAATAGTAGTGTATATCAAAAAAGGTAATATATTTGCTATTTTTTGCTTTGAGTTGCATAGTTTACATCTTGACCTTAAACTTGTCATTGTTTACTTCTTTATTTTGGTTTGATTTTTTTTTGTCTTATGTTTGTCCATAATTTTTCTGATTGGTTGATAAATTAGATCAAACAGTAACCAATCAAGATCGAGGTCTACAGAACCAGCTGTGAACTATGTGTGGAGAAATTCGAACATTTCATTTCTACCTGAAGTCTGTACTGATGATGTCGTTCAGAAGAACGACGAAAGCCCTACGACCAAACCATCCAGCTCAGTGAACAAAACTCTATCAAAATCATCCACCTGAGTTACAAATTTTCTCCACCATCTTATTATAGATAAAATAAAATAAAGTTGTCCGTGTTGAAATGTCTGGTGTGTAGTGTTGCTTTAACTCAGTTTATGTGTCAATTACAACTAAATGATCAATAGTCAGAATAAATATAGATAACATGAAGTGTGAGAAATAATAATAATGTAATGTTTGGTCGAAGACTTACATGGTGTATAAAGTGATATGGATTAACTAAGAAAGGGTAGAGTGGCGTAAATGCTAAGTAATTTACCAATATCTTTACAGAATTCCCACGATGTTATTACAGGGCGAATCACTAAGTAATTTAACCAATGACGAAGTATAGCTCTATCTTAACACACCCAGTTGATAGTGATCTTTTGGTACATAAACATCCTCTCCGAGTTGAGGATGTTAGACGACTCTCTGTGTTCGATCATCGTTGTCTCCGAAGGATTGCTGGCATTCAGTGGCAACACCATGTTAGTAATGCAGAGGTTCGGCATCGTGTGTTCGGGCACAGAGACGATAATTCCATTGGTGTCACCATGTTGAAACACCGACTTCGGTGGCTTGGATACGTTCTACGAATGTTGTCCCAGAGAATTTCTCGTCGTGCATTATTTGCCGACTCTGGGACTGGTTGGAAAAAGCGGAGAGGTGGTCAGTATATGACATAGTGTCGTGGTATGAAAGAAAGCTGCAAAGGGCTAGCTTCTGTTGGTCCTTCACGACTCCCTGGCTTGGGTCCAAGAGACGGTGTAACACAGTGGCTAGAGATGTTATCAGATATGGCTAAGAATAGAAGCCAATGGCGATCCTGCTGTAACCTTCTTTTACTTTCTTCATAAAAAGTGGTTGCCTCTTCCTTAAGTGAAAGATTTCTTCTGATTGTACCTTTCCATTTCCCCCATTATTGTTCTCTCTCCTTTTTTTTCTCCTTTCTCTTCAAATTATCATTGTTTTGTGTGGCGCATATATATTTGGTGTCCCCTTGTACCAATATTTATGTGTTCAAATAAATAAATAAGATAAACTGAATCAAGGCGATTGATCTATCGTACATCTTCGTCGTTTCTTTATAGAATCCCATCTCGTCTACTAAATATACCAAAAACGAATTCAGCGAAGAAATTTTTCTTTTTGACGAAACCATTTACTTAAACTGTACATTCGTATATATAGTTATTGTTATGAATTGTGAGTCGAATGCTACTTTGTATCTGGTCGTTGCTGATTGTTATGTCGGAATCGCTGACCACTTATGCTCGGAACGAAGGGACCTCCACAATTCCCACGACGTGAAAGTAAGAACACAAGACTGATATAAGCGAAGTTTTATTAGCCCCAAAACACTATGATGACGACGACGACCTTAGTCGAAAATAAATACTACATTGAGTAATAATTACATAAAATCAAAACAGAAGTAATGTTGAATAAAACTCATAATGAGTAAATCAATCGAATATTGACTTTCTTTCCATCATATGAGTTATATGGAAAATATATGTCTATAGAAGGATAAAAAAGATTGCATTACAAAAATGGATTCGAGAATAAACAACAAATCAGGTTACATACTAATCAAGGGGTAAGGAAGAAGAGAATTTATGGGTCAGATAATAGTCCAATTGACACAGATATGAAGATTAGCGACAAACACAAAGGTCATAATAATAACTGATTCGAGTTGAAAATGCAAAATAGTTATTCAAAAGAAAAGTTCAATAATAATCAAATAAAAGTGCAAAAAAAACAAGCAGAAAAAAAACAACCTAGAAACATACCCATCAAAGGAATTTAGGGTCAAGGAAGGATAAGAGGTTGGACAAATCGTTTCTGCACTCAAAGTTCAGGCTTGAGTTCATGGATTGCCAATACCTCAGCAGTGCATAAAATATTGATTCGGCTACCCTTCGATCCAATTCCTTTGATTTTGTAGATTACTTTAAAAGAACAGTCTGTAGAAAGCAATTTCCTACAGGTGTAACTCTAAGCTATTCTCTAGACCATCGAACACAGAGTCTTGGTCTAGCCAAAGTCAGAACAAGTAAGCTATTTGGTTTGATAAACTTGATCTGTTTCTAAAACATATATTAACACCTTTAGTAAGTATACAAAACAAACGGTACAGTCTATTAACACAGAGAAAAACAGTGACATAATTAACATACCGAACAGTAACTCGAGGATAGGAAAAATGAGTCAACAAGGCAAATATTATTTTATAATGAACATAAATTGCGATTGGTGAATAAACAAGATATAGTCATACAAGGTCAAAGAAAGTTAATGTGGTGGTTGGCGTTTCACTTTATCATCGTTGGTGAGTTCGTTTAGCGATCACACTTTACAGAGTCCTTTGGAGCGATGTGTCCACAGTTAATTAAATGCTCCTGTATCGAACTATTAATTGTTTTGCATTGTCCTTTTAACAACCAGCCAAGCCAGATAGTGTTCCGAGATACGTTTGGACAGCGATCGCTTTGTGCGGCCTATGTAACGTGCTTCACATGAGCAAGTAAATTTATAAATACAAATTGATGTAGCCCAAAGCGAAAGTTTATCCTTAACACATCCCCAAATAGTAGGTCGGTTACAGAAAACAATTCGGAGCTTAGCTGCGTAGAATGTTTTATTCAACGATTTTGAAATCCGTTTATTTAGGATTTCAGCAGCCGTGTCTCCTTTAAATTTCATATTCACAAATAGAGTTTTCTTCTGTACTGTCGATGCTTTGTCAGCAAGGTGTGCCTGTAATCTTTGAGGGAACTGGTGCTCCCTGGACTAGACACGCATGACATTGGTCACCACCCAGTGATCAATCATTTGTGAATACTTGTTCGTATTATCACACTGTTTCTTATCCTTAATACTTGTCAAGTTACTATTAATCTGTGCCCTGTATTTACTATAAATAGTTATGTATTCCTTTTTCATTATTATCATTTGATTCCTTAATTACCTTAATTCGATCAACAGTTTTTATTACATACATATAAATAGTAATGTATGCATTGGAATAAAGCTTCACGAAAAATCGCTCCACAAATACCTTGGTAGGGTCGAGGGTAAAAAGAGTCTACTCTCCCCTTCAAATGCTATCATATGACTACGCGTATATAGCCCCTGTTAGTAAAGTCCTGCTCATTCCCTTCTAGAGGAACGGGTGTTGATTCCGAAATTGGAAGGACCATAAGCAAACATTCAGTCAGATTGGTGGGTACGGACTATCCACCTATGAAAGTTGGAAAACTCTGACCCCAAACATATGGTGCACGTGTGGTGCAGAATCCTGAGGGAATAAACGACACATGAACCTATTCTCAGTCATAGGTTACCATGAGACCGCTTCTTCTAACGCTGCTGCACTGTCTTGTGGATTAGGTCGCTGAGTCGAAGAGTTAGGAAGTGAGTAGCTCAGATAGTAGCCCAGATCATACACAAATTCGATGGTTTGTGTGGCTCGTATATATTTTGTTGCCAACTGTATCAGTGTTTATGTGTTTAAATAAATGGTGATAATCCATATTTCTTACGTCTGTTACCCGTTGTGGAGGAGCGTAGACCGCCCATTAGCATTAATAATCCATATAGAATAACATTGGTTTTAGTCAGATCGTCTCTTTCACTGAGCCTCTATTTATATGGCAATATTTATATGGATATATGAAAGCGCCAAATCAATCAAGAGAATTTATGGGACCATTTCTACAATTTCTCAACTACACGTCATACGTGAAGGTTACAAACTAATAGTAGAGATAAGAATAATAAAATAACAAAAGCTCTAATCATTAATTCAACGTAAGAAGTAGGTTAAACTTAGATGAACATACTTTAAAGAAAAACGACAAGACAATAAAATTACGCAATGAAGTTTAGATGATTAGATAGTGAAGGATATAGACGGGAACAGATGAAAAATGACAAACAAATACTTGATATGAAAAAAAAACTAATAAGGTCGTTTATGAAGTCATATTTGACCAAGGAAGAGATAGGGGTGTCACGAATTTCCTTTGCGCATATGAACTAGGGTTATAAGTTCGGATCCTTATAGCTATATATAGGAGACGGGATCGAAATTCATTGAGAAATGACAAAGGTATCTGTTGGATCACCACACTATCATGGGCAAACGTGATAGTCTTTGTTTGATCCTTTCCAAATCATTATAAGAAATGTTCACATATTCGTTAGTACGTCTAATATAGCTATCTCAAGAGCAGATAAATTTGTAGATGCATATCAAAGAAGTAAACCCAAGTAAATTGTTCTATGTTTGAGTAAATATTACCGGTTAACTAGGAAATGCTAACGTAAGATTTGCTGAATATATTATCCTTCTAACTGTACTCACTAATCTACTTTACGAAACGTCACTATCTACATTCTCGTTGAACTGTAGTTAGACTAAGAGGTTTCCTTCGAGCGTCTATATTTCCAACTTTTTTCCCCCTGTTTACATATGTTCTAAAAACTTGATAAATAGCCCACTACCATCAGAGTATTATTAAAAGCTTCAAGTCCTTACTTATGGCTTCATCTGGGCAGATCTTTTTTATCCTGTTTGTAAAGTATCTAAGCAGATTACTTTTGTAGTGCATAGATATCAGGCTACGGAAGTCTGTATCTCAACACCCAGAAGCGCCCTCTCTATACACCCTTTTGTCTAACAAACTGTTATCCTGTCTACCAAATGATATGTCATGGTAATTTAATGTATTCTCATACTCATTCTCTCAAGTGAAAGTGATTGCCAAACACACAATGTCAAACGGATTTAAGATTTCTTTTTGTTAATATCCTAACCTATGATGATAAGTGCTTTGTCTATCTAATTTATGCATAGATCTAGTTTATTGTTGACCTTCTTGAAGGGTTCATTTTCCTAACTGGTCGAATTGAAAAGATTTTTGTTCGTTTACATGTTTTCTGATTTATTTATTTATTATTATTATTCTTATATAGTCTTGGAGTAATGAATTATCCTGTAAAACTTAACAAACGTGAACCTCGTAAACAAAATACAGTTATTCTAATCACTTATACTTCAAGAAAAGAGGATGAAACATTAAAAAATTACTACCTACTTTTACAACGACCTAAAACAGGTATGTATGTGTTAAATGATACAAACTTTTTTCTCTCCCTATATTCCTTATGTAATTCTTTCTTGTAGTATGTTGGTATATAATTGTTTAGTCTATTGTCAGTGTTTGCTGTTGTAAGAGGTTGGAAGTGAGTTAGGTACTCTCAAACTAACATATGACGTAAATTTATCAAATCACTGACTGTTGAACTGAGCTGTGTAGGTAGGTAGGTAGGCAGGCAGGCAGGTACAAATCACCTTGTTGCTATCAGCGCGATATTCGTTGCAAGTAGTTGATGTGGATCAGAATCCATCTCAGTGACATAGATGCTTTCACTCTTTTACTTATAATACTTATAATTTGTATCCCATAATTTCTTTATTCCTTTTCAAATCATGTTGTCTACACCTAATGTTTTCTACTATTATTGATACGATGATTACTTCTTGTACTCTGGTATTCATTTTCATATTTGATCTGATGTGGGAACTTGTGCAGAGTTGCACAAATTTGTATGATTTTATGTCACTTATAGCTTACTTGATGAAGTTAAATTTCTCAATTTACCGATCAATTACAAAATGTCTCCTTTTTAAAACTTCAATATTGTCTTGTGTTACATCCGAACGATGGCTAAGGGAATAAGTGGTAGTGGTGGTGGCGTGAGTGATGAGATCAATGCACGTATAGTGAAAGCCAGAGCGTCCTATACCAATCCGAGCCACTTTTGGTGCCTTCGTGATGTCAGTCTGGCTATAAAATGTCGGATCTACAACGCGTCGGTCAGAGCAGTTCTGCTCTATGCTTGTGAAACCTGGCCTCTCCGAGTTGAGGATGTTAGACGACTCTCTGTGTTCGATCATCGTTGTCTCCGAAGGATTGCTGACATTCAGTGGCAACACCATGTTAGTAATGCAGAGGTTCGGCATCGTGTGTTCAGGCACAGAGACGATAATTCCATCGGTGTCACCATCTTGAAACACTGATTTCGGTGGCTTGGACATGTTCTACGAATGTTGTCCCAGAGAATTCCTCGTCGTGCATTATTTGCCGACTCTGGGACTGGTTGGAAAAAGCGGAGAGGTGGTCAGTATATGACATGGTATATATATATATATATATATATATATATATATATATATATAACGATCTTGGACTATTGATCACTTGTTTTGTGTTCTTTCTCTTTATTCGGGTCTAGTTATACTGAACCAATCGGTCAATGTTCTCGACCTTGTTGCGTATTGTTCTGTGCTAGGATATAGCATCTTGTATTCCATAATCGATATCTTTATAACTAATAACTGTTGCAATGGGAGAAATGTTTTTATAATTTACTTGTTACCTTATCGAATATACTTTGAAGCTGCTACTTTGATGTAGTGATTAGGATTGTTGTAAATTTTTCAGATGCATATATGTGCCTGGTCCTATGTTGCAGCTGATTGACTGACTGACTGAGTAATTTTAATAATTGATTAAGGCATTAACCTACGTAGTAGATTTGACTGTAAAGCTATCTTATGTAACTTGTTGGAAACCTGTGAATATATGTTCCCCCTGATTGGTAGCCTTCATGACCTCAGGCAATGACAATAAAGCCTAAGAGATAGCTGTTTGTGCCAGGGTGGCACACGACCACTTTGTGACTAGGCTTTGTTTTGTTTACTCTACAACATTATGGCGTTACTGTCGGGGACAAAAATCATCCGTGCACAAAGTGAGATGTATTATTTTCACGATCGATCATATTGTTTTTCACAAATTTAATATGTATATTTATATTAACAATAGTGATTTTAAACAAATAAACATTTTTATGCATGAATTCTTAGGTCTTTTAGCTGGTTTATGGGAATTTCCAAGTTATACGATTGAAGATGACAAATTGACAAGTGAAATTCAACAATCATTTATTCCTTTAGTTATTGATCGAATTACAAATGCATTGAATTCCTCACTGATTATAACTTCAATTAATGAATTAAATGTGAAACCTATTGGAGAGGTATGATATTTTTTATAGTTTTGTGAGCAGATATATTAATCACAATCAAATATAAGATATAACAATGATTAAGAAATTATGGGTTTTACTTTCATAGTATTACATATGCATTCAATCATTGTCTATCTCCAATGTATAGCGTTAGTTAATGTAAGAATAGGTTGAAAGAAAGCTAGAGGTGATCAAACTATATAACAATATGAATTCATGAAATAGTCAACTGTTACTCTGAAGTATGTTCATGTATACATTGACTACCTTATTGGAATCGGTGTCATAATCATGAAGATGTAATCACTTGAACTGATACATTAATTCATGTTAGATTCCCTTGTTGCTTACAACAGATTGATGGTATACAATCGTTTCTCCTGTTTGAAATGATATTTATTTCATCATAATTTTAAAACTTGAGTTCTAATGAACACTTTACCTAGTATTATCGTATCCTGCCGATTACTTTCAATCACTTCATTCATGTATAGTACCAGCAGTTCTTTGTTCTCGTTTGACTCAAGTTCCAACTGCTTTCCTTGTAATTCAATCTATCATTATATTAACCACTTCATTTTATTTTATAAAACGGTTTCTTCATTTAAAGATTTAAAAAAAAGTTTTATTAAACTTAGTTATAACTGTTGTTTTAAGCGGTGAATCACCAGCCTAAATAGTTCGTAATATTTTACTAGATGATCAGATTTGGATTATAAAAATAACAGAGAAATGTAAATTTCCAGTAAATGAACTTTTATCAATGAGAGAATGTTTTCATTATGTGTGTATTAACTAGGTATTGATTTTTAAAAATAACTTTGAACAATCAGAGAGCTTTATAAGCAAAGATGAATAGTAGCTAGCAATGGAATCCAGGACGTGCGTTTTGTCCTATTTGGGACTCGTCAGCTGAATGTACCTGCATCTCGGAGTTGATGTTCACTCTGGAACTCGAACCCAGTACCATTCGCTTCAAACGCCATCGCGTCATCCACTCAGTTACTGAGTTCTGATAGCCAATTGCTTGCGCGCGTCCTGGATTCCACTGCTAGCCACTATCCATCTTTGCTTATAACGCTTGTAAATTAAGACAATATCGAGGCAATACGTACAGTATGCACATATGCCGTTAAAAGACTGATCAATTGCAGTCCTAAACATCAATGGGAAGATTCAAGTAAAACAATACAAAGTGAATCAGAGAGCTGTTTTGTCTCTAGGGGAGAATAACACTAAACTTTAAACTATTAGATTTAATTATAATTCAGACGTACCAATATGTTGTTTTAGAATCGGAAATTTGACTTCGAAAGCTATCAGGACATTGGTCAAACCAAAGCAGGTGGTTTTCTTAGAAAGCTACTACTCTCCAAATCTTTGACTCAGCAACCCAATCCACAAGACAGTGGAACAACGTTAGAAGATTCTGTTTCATGGTAACCTATGACTGAGAATAGGTTCATGTGTCGTTTATTACCTTAGGATCGTGTATCACATGTGCACCATAGGTTTGGAATCAGGATTTTTCAAGTTTTCTAGGTGGTTCGTCCGTATTCACTAATCTGATTTAAGAGCTGAATGTTTGCTTATGGTCCTTACAATTTCTGAATCAACACCCGTTCCTCTAGAAGAGAATGAGTAGGGATGTCCTGAAAGCGGTTATATACACGTAGTCATATGATAGCATTTGAAGAGGAGAGTAGTTTCTTTCCACCCTCGACTGTACCAGGGTATTTGTGGGCCGAATCTTCATCAAACATTGTCATTTTCGTCTTATCTTAATTTATAAAATGAATCTATTACATTTAATAAAGTAATTATCATCATAATATGTTGACTGAAATCAACAGTTGGACAATTTGTCGATAAGTCAATCGAAACCACATCAAACCTTTCCTGATATAATCAAAGTTAATTGAAAGATACATATCTTTATAATCAATGTGAATTACTACATCTCCATTGTTTTTGTTCATTAATATATAGTTGTAGGTAGAGTTTTCCAGCTAATCAATCTATTCTATTTTTCATCATATATAAATGCCATTTGAAACAGTTTGATAAAATCTTATCTAAACTAATAATTTTCCTGGTTGTATGTTTATATTTACCTACATTTACTACTGTGATAACTCTTCCACCTTCAGGTTCTACATATTTTCTCACATATACACATGACGTATATTGTATTCGAGTTAAAAGTTGAACAACAACAACAACAACAACAAACAATTCCCTCTGAGTGTTTAAATAATTCCAATACTACTACTACTACTTGTGATTGGCCGCCTAGTTTAAATTCTGGTCGATGGGTTAGTCGTGAAGATTTAAACGACTCGGCTATATCCACTGCTACTAGAAAGGCAAGTTATGTTTGTATGTTTATTTGTGCATGTGTGTGTGTGTGTGTTTTACATAATTTATAACCAGTTTTTATCTATTTACGAGAAAGAAACTTCATTATGTTTATGCTTTCCATAGACAAACATTTCGACTTTGATTAAACTATACTAGTTTAGAGTCTGTTTAAACATCGCTTGAATCCACACACATCCAGCTAGAGAGTCCCCTAATTAAGTGAAACATACATCTTGGATCCAGGTGCCACCTAACATACAATGTTAATTAAGACAAATTTTGATGAAACTAATCCCGTCCATTAGTTACTCATTAGTCATTAACTAATAAATACATTGACTTTGAATGACAACGATAATCCCTTGGTTGATGCTATTAAATTTTAAGTTTATTAACTCAGGCGGTTCGGTTATCGTTTACTAACCCTCATACATATTCTGTATGCAGTTTAAAAATCCCCATAGAATATTCAAAAAATGAAGAATATTTGAGCGAACAATTGTTTTTGCAATAACTTCATCATCAGGCTCTACAGTTACAAGTCCATAATTATTGTGATATTTAACAAAGGCCAAAAAATAATAAGGCATGTATTAATGAAATTTGACAGTGTTATGTGTTAAAATATGGTGCCCCCAAATGCCCTGGTACGGCAGAGAGTGGGGAGAGTCCGCTTTCCCTCTCGAAATGCTCTCACATGGCCACGCGTATATAGTCTCTGCCAGGGAAGTCCTACTCACTGCCTTCTCGCACCACGTATGTTGTTTACGAAAATGAGAGGACGAAAAGCGAATGTCCGACGCTTTAACCGGACCCCAAACCAATGGTGCACATGGGCTCAAGTATCCTGAAGGAACAAATGGCGTATGAGCTAATCGTTGGTCACCGGCTACCATGGGACTGCATCTTCTCACGATGCTCCACTGCCTTGTGGGTCAGACGTTCAGGTCGAAGGCTCGGGGTGTTGCCCCCTAAGAAAACCACCTGCTTCGGTTTGGGCACCCGGTCAGTATCACAGCCCTCACACAAATCAATTGAGATTCGTGTGGCGCATATGTACTTGGTGCTTCCTTGTACCAATACCTATGTGTTAAAATAAATAAATAAATAGCACGTTTGCATCTGTTACGACATATATATATATATATATATATATATATATATATATATATATTTCAAAATTGTATTATTTGCAAATTAGAAAGGTTATTCAACAATACCATTCAACAGCACCATTCTTTCTCACTTGGTGGATAGTGAACATCATATCAAAATAGAGGAAGCTTTCTCTGTTTTATATCAAGTTCCAAAATATCTACCTAAAGGAGCTAGATTACGATTGCTCTACATATCTGAAGCCATCTGGATTAACTCCAAAAAAAATAAAATTTATGTATCCAGAAAAAATATATCCAGCCTCTATGTTTACCTTGGCCTATGACTGGACCGCCGGATACCTAAACTGAATATTATAAACATCTTACCCCCTCTTTTTTATTACCTTCATCTTAATCTTCACATCCATCATTCCCAATTCGTTTATCGTAATTACCTTGGTAACATCCCCCGCTTATTACATATATTCACATAACAATCTTATTATTATTATTATCTCAATTGACAAGATTGAATTCTCCTACTATGCATTTTATTCACACAATTTAGTTTTTACATTTTCATTTTTACTATAATACTATTCTACTTATTGTGACTGGACACTTTACTTCAAATCATTCTGACCTTTCTAGTTTGCATGATTGGGTTGTGGCTTAAGGGTTAATACTTCGATGCATCTACTTCTGTCTAGACAACTGGGTAGTATCTTAAACACTTACACTTAGAGTGTGGCTCAAAGTATCCGAATTTTTATCTAGTTAACCAGTTGGTAATTACCTCTACTCCCCCCTGCAAATGCCCTGGTACGGCTGAAAGTTGGGAGAGTCAGCTCTCTCTCTCTCTCGAAATGCCCTCATATGACCACGCGTATAAAACCTCTGCCAGAGAAGTCCTACTCACTGCCTTCTCGTATCGGGCGTGTTGTTTATGAAGTGGAGAGGGCGAAAAGCTAATGTCCGGCGCTTTAACCGGGTTGGTGAACACGGAGAGTTCACCTAGGGGAGTTGAAAAACTCTGATTCTAAACCAATGGTGCACATGGGCTCCAGTATTCTGAAGGAAAAAATGGTGTATGAACCGATTGTTGGTCACTGGCTACCATGGAACTGCATCTACTTCAAATAAATAAATACTGGTTTTAGGAACATAATATACAATTTTATTTTCTGCGCACATTCACAATATTTTAAACTTGATCAAATAATGATCAAGATTTTTGTTTGTCATTTTCAGATATTTGCTCATTTTGAAAACTACTCCAAATTATCCCATTCTGAAGTAAGTGTTCTATATTCAATATTTAATTATGACTTTAATCAATACACTAGGAAATTGAACCCAATTATTTCATAAGTGAGCTGACATATATTAGTTCTGAGATTATTGAGAAAGATAATTTTACTGTTCAATAGACAGCTAAAATAGGGACAAGATTTATTCTCATTGTTTATTTCTGTTACTAAGGTAATTGAAGGTCAGTCATGGACTATTTTTAATACAAATAATTAAATTTTAACCAATTATTGAATGCACAAGTCTCAAAATATATAGCGCGCATATTATCGAAGTAACCAGTTGTCCATAAGTTATGTCGAACTTAGCACACATGTTCATCGGTCCGAGTTGTCGTATCCCAGACTAGTAGTACTAATATTTGAAGTGATCATAGAAAAGGCTAGTCATATTATGATTTAAGAATAAAAAATAAATTTATAAAATATGATGTGTAGTACCATGTTGAAAGTTGGGGTGAACAAAAACTATATGCCCAATTACACCATTGTGTCACCAATTCTGAAATATATTACCCAGCAACGCAATATTCACTCATACTCTAACCAGGTAGTCTACACCTACCTACACGTATCAGTCTAAATAAATAGTCAGGTTATCTACTCGACTGTCTTATACTTAATGGATCAATTAAAATACTCAACTTTTAACGAATAAATGATAAGCTTAGACCCGACAACTACCTAGTTCGGTTTATGGGACCTAATATTATCATTAGTCTTTATTTATTTATTCTAACACATAGATATTGGTACAAGGAGTCACCAGATACATATGCGCACTCAGATCTCATTTGATATGTGTGAGGGCTATGATACTGCCCTGATGCCCAGACCGAAACAGTTGGTTTCCTTAGAGGACCACACCCCGAGCCTTTGACCTGAAGATCTGATCCACAAGGCAATGGAGCATTGTGAGGAGATGCAGTCCCATGGTAGCCGATCACCAGCAATCGCTTCAAATGCCGTTTGTTTCTTCAGGATACTGGAGCCCATGTGCACCATTGGTTTGGGATCCGGTTAAAGCGCCGGACATTCGCTTTTTTTCTTCTCAATTTCGTAGGCAACACCCGTGGTGTGAGAAGGCAGTCAGTAGGATTTCCTTGACAGAGGCTATTTAGGTGTGGCCATGTTAGAGCATTTGGAGAGGAAGAGCGGACTCTCCCCACTCTCGGCCGTACCAGGACATTTGGAGGCATCATTAGTCTCCTTACGAACAGTGTAGTTCGAACTTTATTACTTATTGATTAGTAGTATTTTATCGTTTATGTAAAGCTATAGTGAAACACATGATTGAATAGAAATATTACTTCCCTCTATTTATTCAAGTGCATATATACCAGATTCTTTGTTGTTTTGTGATGATTATCTTCCTTCGTATATATTTCCTGACATGTAATTTACGACATAAGTTTTTTTTTTGTTCTTTTATTATTGTTGATTATTTAATTGTATCTACAGATGGATAGAAATCAACGAAAAACTAAAAAAACCTCTACAAATAAGCAACTATTGAATTCTAAACAATCGAAATTAGATCATTTCTTTCATTAGTGTTAAATAAATGAACAATGAAAATGGTCAGGTAATTCTCTTTACCTGTTATCCTGATTGTCTATCAGTAACCAGAGTAATAATACTTAGTTATTATTATTATTATTATCTATTGTATATATGACTATACTATTCCTTTTATTCCCGGTTACCCCCCTATATTCCATACAATTCACTAATGATTCTATTCTTGCCTAGATTCTTATTTTTTATATAAATTTCTTTTTTTATCTATTTGAGTTTTTGATGAAACTTATCATTTATAAACGACCTTTGAAAGAGTGATGCTAGACTGATCTTGAGAGTGTTTAATTAATAACCAAAACTAAATGAGGGTTATGAACTTGTGTAAGGAATTATTCTTGGAAATTAGATTTCAGGTTTTCATCATGAATTGATATCACAACTATAATGTCGAAACTCTAGATGGTGGTTGGAGGTAGTCGACAGGAAACCCTGGACCCGGGTTTCGTGCTACTTGGCACTCATCAACAAGGTGCACCTATAATCTTGAGGGAACTGATGCTCCCTGACGGATTCGATCCCGTGTCACCCAGCTTTACAATCAGAGACGTTACCACTGAGCTATCCGGGTCGTGACCGACCTCCTGTAGGACCAGTGATCAATCAATTGTGATGTCAAAATTCTATTTATCCAAACTGAATGAATAAATTTCGCGCCAAAATCTGAGATCTGTTATCTGATTGGTTTGTCCGTAAAATTTTAGTCTCACGGAGTTGTTTTTTTCTTCCTGAATTCTTTGTCATGTGACTATAATTGGTACAATTTTATCTTATCAGAAAACAAATAAACAAAATATTTAGTAGTTAGTTATTTGAATAAATAAAATCTAAATTCATGTGACTTAACAAACTATAATTTCCATAATAATCAAAGATGGTTACTAGGGGAATGCAAAATTTATGTTTTATCCAACTGGATATAATTCAAATTATAGAGTTGATATTCATTACGGGATTTGAACTTAGTGTCGTTTGTTTCAAGTGCCAAAACGAATCAATAGTCACAATTGATTGATCACTAGGTGGTGATCAATGTCATGCGTATCTAGTCCTTATTATTAGTGCAGATCGAATGCTATCGACTATGTTGCAATGTGGCCACCAGTCTAGGTGACTCGACACTGCGGGCACTATTGTGAGATTAGACGGATAGCTTAGTGGTAACGTCTTTGACTGTGAAGCTGGGTGACACGGGATGGAATCCGCCAGGAAGCACCAGTTCCCTCAAAGATTACAGGTACACCTTGCTGACGAGTGCCAAGCAGCACGAAACCCGGGTCCAAGGTTTCCTGTCGACTACCTCCAACCACCATCGAATCAATAGTTCATAATTTTACTAACATTATATTATTCTAATCATAATTATAAGATTCACATCAATATTTCAGGGGAATAACACATAATTATACATTTTATGAATGAATGTTACATATATATAATATAGGATGATTTCCGATGGGAATTTTGATTTATGAGTGAGAATGATAATGTTTGGTTGTCTGCTTGATCAAACATGTAGATAGTCTGACTGGTGTCAGATGAGTTATATATTCCCCTATCCCTATTATTATTACTACTCATTATTGATTGTTCATTTTTGTTGGATTGTGTCGGGTTTTCTGTGTGGAAATATATGTACGTTATGGTCAAACTAATCACATGTTCTAGTTCTGAGTTGTGTTGATATACTGGGAAGGAATCTAGTGTAGATATTCATTTAAGGTAAGTTAACTTCCCATAAGTGTAAACGTGGAAACCCAACTGTTATAACATTAGACAAAGTAAAATCGAGAGTTGTAACAAATATCATTTCAAGTGCTAATTTTCACGTTATTTACGTTTCTCATCCAACAATTCATGATGTACTACAGTGTCGTGTTCACAGAAGTCGTGCATAGATGGCTAATGAAATGAAATCGTTAGTGAAAATTACACGAATAGACAAAATTAACGGAGTAGTGCTAAATACTTCATTTTTATGGAACATTGAAGAAGGATGGTTGTTACATTTGTAAAACGGTCAAGTTGTAGAGAAAAATGAGGACGCAATATCCACAAAACAACTAAGGATATAGTGTTTAAAGATATGTGATTCGTCAATTACTTTTTTCACCAAATATTTACAACAAAGTTATCGATTTCGTGGTCCAAGAGATGCATGCGAAATTCACATCAATGATACTGTTTTTCCAGTACGTTATTGTTATGGATATATTTATTATGATAGTCCTCAATCTTTTGAGTATAGAGTAATGTTAGGAGAACTATAAGCGATGCGTGATACGATTGGCAATTGAACGTACACTAATAGACGCTCATTATTAGATGTACCATTTCCATGAAATTATTGATTTTTACTCTGGACTCACTGAGTGTAGATTGATTTGTCGTTGTGTTCAATAATGTATCGTCTGTTCTATATTATGGTACTCTATTTTCGGTCATTACTCGCGTATCCAGTATAACTCGTCCCAGTCTGTGTATATCATATCATTAGTGTACCTAGTCTAATAGTAGTATATTCTCGGTTACTTGCCGTATAATAGTAGTATAATGCAACCGAGAAATATTTGGATTCTTTTGTTATGTCAAGACTTATGCAATTGTACAACGTTATGAACGTTTTGGAATGATAGTCAAAACAACAGTTTAGTCTCAGTATTTTCTTAATAGGAAGACTGAAACGTTAAGTTTAAGAATGAATAGTGTAAACAAGAGTAATTTCAGCTCCGTTACAGGATACTTGAAATCATATACAACTAGAAAAAAAAAGGAAGCGTAGATCAATAACAACAAGGATGACTGATAGGTCTGTTGTTATATTCGTGCTAGATTGTTTCCTAACGTATTTATCCATGTGGATTTTACTTCAATTAACCATTCAAACATATACTAACCAGGGCACATAAGAAGGTACATTCACGTTGTTTGTTGATTACAAACTATCATATATTTGATCATAATGGTGAAACTGCGTTTGTAGCGACATAGTTGGAAGATGTTACAACATGTTACCAAACTGCTAATTCCATTTTCTAGCCAACAATCTGTAGAATTTGAGATTATTCTCTTTAAGTGTCATTTTCTAAAGTTCTACAACCTTATCTATGATGGTTCAATAAATATCTTGGATTGTAGTGAAAATGAGAGTATGTTATAAAGTGTTCGAAGATTTCAAGCATCACAAAAAAAGCTTCGTGATGATCTGGAGGTTGAAAAAGATGCAAAATATGAGAGATAATTGTCTTCACTTGACAGATATGAAAAATAAATGAATAATTATTATGAAAAGTTTTTTGTGGGGTCGTTTATTTTGTCGTCATTTAAATCGAACGATGTTGTCGAAGGGCTCTCCACTTTGGTGGCCGGAGATCTGACACCAAGTAGATCGCATGGATGGTTGTTATTGAATATATATATGTCGCCTATCCTCGTATATAATCATCGACTTAAATCGCGTTAGTTAATAACGGAATTAAATAAGTCAAATAACAAGAATGGAACATTGGATACATATATTTTGTATAATCGTTGGTCAAACAGACGAACGAGAGAACGATGCGAAGAGGAGAAAGCGACGCAAAATTAACGCGCGGTGGAGATGGCTTGTAAGCCAGCTCCCATTTAACCAAGCGTTCATCAATATTTATAAGCACACAAAACTAAGTTACCGAGATGTGATGAGTAATGGGATAAGAAGTGTACACACACCTACGCGCTCATACAAAGACAGTCAAGATATTGATAAGCGAATAATTAACAAGGTTAGAATGGGACTCAAGTAGGATGAATAGAATAGTATTTTTTATTTATTTTAACACATAGATATTGGTACAAGAAGGCACCAAATACATATGCGCCACACAAATCTCAATTGATTTGTGTGAGGGCTGTGATACTGCCCGGGTGCCCAAACCGAAGTAGGTGGTTTTCTTAGGGGCCACACCCCGAGCCTTTGACCTGAAGATCTGATCCACAACGCAGTGGAGCATCGTAAGGAGATGTAGTCCCATGGTAGCCGGTGACCAAGAAATCGGTTCATACGCCATTTGTTCTTTCAGGATACTGGAGCCCATGTGCACCATTGGTTTGGGATCCGGTTAAAGCGCTGGACATTCGCTTTACGTCCTCTCATTTTCGTAAACAACACCCGTGGTGTGAGAACGCAGTGAGTAGGACTTCCCTGGCAGAGGCTATATACTCGTGGCTATGTGAGAGCGTTTTGAGAGGGTGAGCGGACTTTCCTCACTCTCGGCCGTACCAGGGCATTTGGGGGCTGTCCGAAAGCTAGAATAAGGTATATGGGCTTAGCATAATAACAGACACTACAAGTTAAAACAATTTAGCAATAATTGAGTACCGATTAAAAAAGACTAGGAGGGGTTTTTTCAGGACTGAATAAGAATTATAGATTGCATGTTGAGTTCATGCTTGTATTTCTGAATTTTAAAAGCCTCAATTGTACGCACGTTTTTGCTTCAACTTTCTTTTGTTCCCGGTCATTCAATTTATCAATACTAAATGACGAGACAAACATGATACTTGTCATTTCTTAGTGATCAGTTAGTTGATCAATGTTTTTCTTTATTGTTTTATCTCTATCTAGAATAAGTCCTCTAATGACGTTACTTAACAGATAAGTGATTAAAGGATGTCAAATTATGATGTAACTCGATTAATTTTCAATATCATTATTGAGTTACGAGTTATCTATTAATTCTGATGATCTCATAAGCCACTGAATTCATGTATTGATGAAAATACCCATAATTGATTATATATATGTTCAGGTAACATGTTTTGAAGTGAACAGTATAGGATTCTGGTAGTCCAGTTCTAGTCAATACTGATATATATCAACTAACAATACTTCACTCAATCAGTTTACAGGTATATTACAATTCATGAACCGTAATAGTTTGTAGAACTACTAAGATCCAAAGAGTACGCGACAACTGCTTTGGGTTTACATTAAATCTAACTAAACTAAATTGACTGTACTGAACTCTCCTCTATTTGGACATGATTCACTTTTGTCAATGTGATGTAATCCACTTCCGAATTATATATATATATATATATATATATATATATATATATATATATATATATATTCTAACAACATAGAT
Source organism: Schistosoma spindalis (assembly GCA_946903255.1). Taxonomy (NCBI): domain Eukaryota; kingdom Metazoa; phylum Platyhelminthes; class Trematoda; order Strigeidida; family Schistosomatidae; genus Schistosoma; species Schistosoma spindalis. Next base: position 46,307,950 of record OX336418.1, read on the forward strand.
CTAGGTTTACCGACTGAACACTTGAAAGAACTATTGTTACGCTGTACTTTTAATGTCCAATTCAGTTTCAATAATGAAATATATAGACAAAGAGATGGGATCACAATGGGGTCTCCATTGGGTCCAATTTTAGCAGACTGTTTCATGGCAAAAGTAGAAAACGACCAACTCCGTTCAATGATCAATCGATTTCACCTATACGTGAGATACATGGACGACACGTTTGTCGTTTGTGACAATAATATTGATCTAGATGATATTTTACACACTTTTAACTCATGCCACCCATCCATAGACTTCACGTTAGAAAGGAAACGAGACCAATCAATTCCTTTTCTCGATGTACGTCTGATGAGAAATCTTATCCATTCTTTGTTATCGAATACACCAGATATGCAGTATGGAATGCATTAACGAAGAACTCGCATTCCTCAAGAAAATCTTGAAGGAAAATGGCTACCCAGAACGGTTCATAGAAAAGAATCTGAATAGAAGTAATTACGACAAGAAATCTAGTTGTTCCGTTCCGAAGAAAAACCTTTATACAAGTCTGGAATTTAAAGGTGATCGAACATCAGATGTGATCAAAAATCGTCTAACAACAACGATTAGAAGAACATTTAATGCAGCTAAACTGCGAATAACCTTCACTAGTAGGAACTTATTTTCTGTATCCGTAAAAGATAAGCTTCCGCGTCTGGTCGCCTCTATGTGCATCTATCAGTTCACCTGCTCTTGTGGAGCAAGGTACATTGGCCGTAGCCAGCGCTCGCCTTCAACTCGGATACGGGAACATATTCCAGCTTGGTTCTATAAGGATGAAAGGAAAGCAGTAAGGAGTTCTATACTTGAACACCTTATCGACTGTAACTATTCTACAGATCCACAAATTGATTTTAGGGTTGTTTATATGATTCGTCCAAATCTACCTAGATTTCTTCGTATCCAACTCTTAAAAATAGCCGAAGCTCTTACCATTCAGGAGCTTAAACCAGAACTATGCGTACAAAAGAAGTACGTCTTATCACTATCGTTACCTTGGCCTTAATTATTTTGATTATTCTATTATTATTATTATTATTATTATTATCATTATCATTATTATTATTATTATCATTATTATTATTATTATTATTATTATTATTATTATTATTATTATTATTAAAGGTTGCATTCCCGCTTTACTTATGTCTTATATTCTCATTGTTTTTATTTGTAAATACTCATCATATTACCTTATTTATTTATTTTTTCACACCTCTATGACCTTTAAGTATTATAACAAAAACATTTTAATCATCTTATTATATTCACTAAATCTCTTGTCGTTATTCCTATTACGTAATCTAGTATTATAATCTTCCTATTACGTCATCTTGGTTAACTGTGTTCACATTTCCTCACGGAATTAGTACTTTTACAAAATTTTCATATATATATATATATATATATATATATATATATATATATATATATACGATTGTACAGCTTGATAATAAATTCGTTGAAAAGAGATTCCTTCGCTGAACTTCGTGTTTTAATTTTAAACATTGAAGAAACATAAATTTGTCCATTATTCAGTTATCAATCATTATGAATATCTCAACCTTATAAGATGTTAGTCGCTCCCGATTAGTTATGTGAGAGGTAACATCATTGATTGTGGTACTAAATAATAGGACTTTGAACATAATAAGAAAAATAGATACTCTAAACGTCACAGTTACAACATGGTTATATGTGCGAATCAATACGAGATCTAAATCCAGGTCCTGTCATCTTCAATCATCTAATAGGGGGTTAAATATTAAACCGTATCCTAAAATCAGATATCTTATTTCATTATATGATCACTTATATCATAGTTATCAAATTAATTTGATAGTTATAGATTTTACTCATCTTTGAATGGTTTCCTAACAAGCGTTTGTCAATGTAACTTAAGCTATGTCATTCCTGAAGAAATGTTCCACATTGTAAAGACTGAAATTAATATTTAATACCCATTTAATTAGTTTAAATAATTCAGTATTATTTAATTACGAAATCAAAGATTTGTTGGCTAATTCTACTTCGTGAAAAAAAATCCTAACTGTACATTGTAATAAACTAAATAATGGTTGCTTTGGTTATCAGGAGGGACATCAACCTTGTGACTTCCGAAGGAACTCCGCTTTCATCATGAGACGTCATAACTCTTCTAAATGATAACTTTGTAACTGTCAGGGCAGAGTTTAAATGAGAAAATATAACTGATAGCATTAATATTGAAATTAGTCCTATGAATTTCGACTGATTGATAGATCCCTGCTTCGGTTTGGGCACCCGGGCAGTATCACAGCCCTCACACATATCAAATGAGATATGTGTGGCGCATATGTATTTGGTGCCTTCTTGTACCGATATCTATGTGTTAAAATAAAATAATAAAATAAGATTGATAGACCGATAGATAATAAACAGCTTTGAAGTAATTACTTACAGTGCAACTCCTTGTTTATTTAGAGCATTTTCTTCATGACCGAAGTATAACAGCAGCTCTTTTGAAGATAGTCTTTGTTGTCCAATCTGTTTCACTGATTCCATGCACATCCAAGTTGTGTCTTTTCATTTCTGCAGCAACTTGGATGACTCTCCGATATTGAACAAATCTTCCATGTACCTAAATTAATGGTTGTTCTGGCTTTCAGAATGGTCATTAGTTTCCTGACTACAGGAGGATCTCGGCTTTCATTATGAGACGTCATAACTCTTCTAAACAAGACCTTCCAACTCTCAGGATAGAGTTTTAAATAGTTTGAATTATTTTTTTCTGGTTAGCGTTTCTTTTTTTTAGCGAATTAGTTTTCTACAAGAAGATATCGCTAACCATATACCCAATCCTTCTCCTTTATCTAAGCTTGGAACCATCAGTATTCCTAGAGGGGCTTCAAACGGAATTACTTATACTTATTATCCCTCATGAAGGAGCATAAGCCTCTCATCAACATTCTTCATCGAACTCTAAAGTAATTCATTATCAACAATGGTGGTCTAGTTGGTTAAGCGCCTGACGCGAGACTGATAGGTCCTGGGTTTGAATCTTGCGAGGAGCGGGATCGTGGATGCACACTGCTGAGGAGTCCCATACTAGGACGAAATGGCCGTCCAGTGCTTCCAGGTTTCCCATGGTGGTGTAGCTTCAATTGACTCATGATTTCAACCAGTGAAATAATAATAACTATTATTATTATTATTATTATTATTATATTATTATTATTATTATATTATTATTATTATTATCATTATTATCATTATTATTATTATTATTATTATTATTATTATTATTATTATTATTAATGCTTCTTAATAGATTGGTAGGGAAGAAAAAATAATTGATTTTCCAATAAATAAATATAAATATGTATCCATTAATAATTGGAATAGTTTAATTTCAATTACATGGTCATTTTAACCAATGATTGAATAGAAAAATTAACCAATGAAAATTGTCTATATATTTATTAACCAATAGAATTCTAGCTTGATTTAAGGTCAAATAAGCGGGCATATCAACTACTATATTTAAGCGAAGTAAAACTAAATTAATCATTTGTGATTAAATTCATTTCAAGTAATTATGATGAATAGAAGACCATCAGGATTTTCAAAACCTCCTATAATTGGATCAAGATCTGTTTTAATTGCTATTGATGGTTCAGAACATTCAAAAAAAGCATTTCAATATTATTTAAAATGGTTACAAAGACCAGATGATTCAATAACAATATATCATGCTGTAGAACCAGTATCATTACCAACTATCTCATTATCTAATCCAATTAGTATACCAAGTGATGAATGGTCAAATATTGTTGAAGTAAATGTAAAACGTGTACGTGAATTAGAAAATGATTATAGTGCTGATTGTTTAGCACATAATTTAACATATCAATTTTTATATGAATCAGTTAATCATATCGGGGAATCAATTATTAAAAAAGCGGAACAAATGAATGCATGTTTAATAATTATTGGTAGTCGTGGTTTAGGTGCTATAAAACGTACAATTATGGGTAGTGTTAGTGATTATGTTGTACATCATGCAAATACAACAATTTGTGTTGTACCATGGATTGAGGAAATTTCACAGAACACATCATAATTCATTAATATGTTTTACACATAATCAAATATTTAGTATATATATATATATATATATATATATATATATATATATATACATTACGTAATCAACATGTAAATGATTTCACAGATTCATAAAGGTTTGTTATATTCCCTGTGTGTGTGTGTGTGTGTGTGTGCAACTCATCGATTTTCTTTCGTCATGGTAACTATTTTAAATTGAGTTTTTTTTGGTAGAAACTACAATGTAGTTGTTTTTTTCATTTTGTTTCTATGTCATAAAGTAAAGTACACACATATATATGTTTCTTTATATTTGCACCGTAATATTCTGATTACATTTCGGAATAATGATTCTACTCCCATGAAGTTATTCTTTTTGTTTTCCACAAAAAAGGACTATATATACATAGAAAGAGAAGGCGAGAGAGACTGAGGTGTTCAATGGTAAACATTTTCATTATTTAATACTTTTTACTCATTTAACTATTATCATTCAAATCGTAATTTAATATAAGTAAATATAGTTAGTAGAACATCACTAATTAGACTTTTATTTTCCAATGTTAGATGGGTTCGTTTTTAGAAAAACAATTCATTGAGATCATGAACCGATTGATGATGATGACCACCATGAAGAACCTGAAAGCACTGGACGGCCGTTTCGTTCTATTCTGGGACTCTTCAGCAGTACGCATCCATGATCCCGCTGGTGAGTCCAGTGTTTCCAGGTTTTCAATGGTGGTCTAACATCAATCGGTTCATGATCTCAATCAAAAACTTGACAATCTCCACAACCCCTAAACCGGAAAAAATTAATGCCTAATAATTAAAGATATTGTTTATAGATGATTTAGCTTAACGTTAAATTTTGCTTATGATTATTTGAAATCGATTAATTAATATTCATTACTATTATTTGTTTATTTATTTAAACATATAAACATTGGTACAAGGAGGCACTAAAAAGATATGCGACATATAAGTCATTCGATGTTTGCGATGGCTGGGATACTTCCCGGGTGCCCAAACCGAAGCAGGTGGTTTTCTTAGGAGGCTATACACGGAGCCTTTGACCTGAAGGTCTAATCCATAAGGCAGTGGAGCAACATCAGCAGATGTAATCCTATTGTAGTCGGTGACCAATAATTGGTTCGTACACCATTTGTTTGCTTAGAATCCTGGAGCTGATGTACACCATTGATTTGGAATCAGGGTTTTCCAACTCCACTGGGTGGACTTTTTATATCCACCAAACCGGTTAAAGCTCCGGACATTGGCTTTTCGTCTTCTCAATATCGTAAATAACAGTAATGCCGTGAGAAGGCAATGAGTAGAACTTCCTAGATAGTGGTTGTATGTACGTGGCCATGTGGGAGCATTTCAAGAGGTAGAGCTGACTCTCCTCACTCTCGGCTGTATCAGGGCATTTGGGGGTAATTCATTATCGAAGTGTAATCTATTCAGTATTGATTAATCTTTAGAGTTAATCAATTAGTTCACTATTCTCAAAAACACACAACGGTGTACTACAAATCAGAAGGAATCGATTGTGTTCCAAATACTTCACTTGTAATATTTTTATTAATAAAATATATTTCAATTTCACAATGATTGTATATTCCTTTAAGATTCTCAATAAAGATTATTGATAAATAATAACTAATGAGAAAACAAGGTGTAGGATCAATTACATTCCTAAAAATCAATGGGAAGATTCAAGTAAAACAATACTAGTTGAATTTAAACTTGACCCCATTGCATAAGCAAATGACTAACATGATTCAGTAGTTAAGTGGATGATGCAATGGTGTTTGAAGCGAACGGTACTGGGTTCGAGTCCTAGAGTTAATAACAACTCTGAGATGCAGGTACATCCAGTTGACGAATCTCAGATGGGACAAAACGCTCGTTAAACTGGATTCCACTGCTAACCAGTGGAACAATACCAAGTGAATTTAAGGTGTAGTTTTTCCTGTTACATTCATTTAACTATCTAATGTCAAACAAACTTACTAACATACATCTGTTACTCCCAATGGAGAATAGGTCGCCGACCAGAATTCTCTAACCCACACTGTCCTCGGCCCCCTTTTCTAGTTCCATCCAATTCTTATTCATTTTTCTCATGTCTATCTCTATTTCCCGGCGTAATGTGTTCTTTTGTCTTCCTCTTCACCTCTTTGGCCTTAAGGATTCCATGTGAAAGCTTGCCCTGTGACACAGTTGGGTGCTTTCCTCAATATATGTCCTATCCACTTCCAGCGCTTCTTCCTCGGCTGGGATCTGATTTGTTCTCTCCCACAGTAAGTTGTTGCTGATAGTATCTAGCCAACGGATCCGAAGTATTTTGTGTAGACAACTGTTAATAAACACCTGTATCTTCTGGATGATGGATTTCGGGTTTTCCAGGTTTCCGCCCATACAATAGAACTGTCTTTATATTTGTTTTGAATATCCTGACCTTGGTGTTGGTTGCCATTTGTTTTGAGTTCCAGATATTCTTCAGTTGTAAATATCCTGTTCTTGCTTTGCCAATCCGTGCCTTCACATTTGCATCAGATCCACCGTGTTCATCGAAGATACTGCCCAAATATGAAAAGGTTTTTACATCTTCCAAAGCCTCTCCGTCAATTGCGATTGGATTCGTGCATGTTGTGTTAAATTGGAGAATCTTTCTTTTTTCTTTGTGTATATTGAGACCTATTGCTGTTGAGGCTGCAGCTACACTGGTCTTCTTCTCCTGCATTTGATGTTGCGTTTGTGATAGAAGAGCCAGATCATCTCGCTAAAAAAAAACGCTAACCAGAAAAAAATTATTCAAATGTCAAACGAAACTAGACCATTATGTTAAATTATTTAGACTAAACTTCATTTGGGGGCTTAGTGAACAGAATTATATTAACACTCTAAACAATTAGAATTTATAATATCGGTTCATGATCTCAATGAAAAACTTGACAATCTCCGCAACACCTATGTTAATAATTACAATATGCTCACTAGTGACTAGGTTCGTGAGAAAATTCTCGGAGTTCTGATGAGAAGTCGTGACCAGTGGAGCTAATCCGTGTCGAATATTGATTGCCCCAAACAGTTATGGATTATTGTAATTTTTCATTGTTGGAATCAAAACAACATTTATGAGTGAACAATAGTATTTTTTGTCAGATTGTCATTAGATTCCAATCTAACATAAAGTAAGCTCTTGTGTAAAATATTGAATTAGTATTTACCATGCTACCAGATAACATACTCAACAAATAAGCTATAACCTCCTTTCATGATTTGACAGGAATTTGAGTAAATCTCTATACGACTCCATTCAATCATCCTGTGGTATGTGCTACTGATGTCGATAGATATAAGTAGTATGTATCATTAATCGAAAGTGAAATGCCTGGTGGTAGAAGATCGAAGAAAACAGAATGGTTTCTATAGTAATGAAGGTATAGTGAAGTCTGAGATGATTGATTAACATTTTACAAATGAAGTATTTACTGTATAGTTCTTAGATCTTACTAAGAGATTCTGTATCTTTGTTTTCAATTACATTCGATTATCCCCACTTGTGTTCTAGTTCACTACCATACTTAGTCTATAGTAGTCACATGATAGACAGAAAAAACTGTTTACAGTGGCTTATAAACCATCGTCCTTATTTGTCAATTAGGAGTCGATTACGTATCTTACATGTAACTGAATCTGTAGCAATTCAAGTCAACGGTTCTAGTTGGTCAACCTAAAAGATGTTTAAAACTGAATAAATGATCTTAAGAATACTTTATGTTTACCATTTTTCTTTTCTTCTGTTAACCATTTACATAATTATACCAACTATTTCATATTATGTAATCGTTGATGTTTTCTATTTCCCGGCGTAACGTGTTCTTTGGCTTTCCTCTTTTCCACTTACCTTCACGATTCCATGTTAGGGTTTGCCTCGTGATGCAGTTTGATGATTTGCGTAATGTATGTCCTATTCATTTCCATCGTCTTTTCTTAATTTCCTGTTCAGCTGGAAGCTGGTTGGTTCTCTCCCACAAAAGGCTGTTGCTGATGGTATCCGACCAATGGAAGTTGAGTATCTTGCGTAAACAGCTAATTATAAATACTTGTATCTTCTTGATGATGTTTGTAGTAGTTCTCCAAGTTTCATCTCCGCACAATAGAACTGACTGTCTTAACGTTGGTATTGAAGATTCTGACTTTGATATTGATTGACAATATCTATTAACGTTAAATATGCATGATGTAACTGTTTAACTTACGTAATCTTAGATTGAAATTACATTATGCGAATAATTGATTGGATCAATCTATTGTAATCTGACAGCTAGACCATTCAGCATTCATAGAATACTTGTAAGTATTAAGAATTTCATTGTGAAAGGATTTATACAGTAAGAACCATTCATGAGAGTTCATGTATATAAACTAAGACTTGATTGCTTCACATATCGAAACCATGTTATCCATTATTTATTATTTTATTTATTTTAACACATAGGTATTGGCACAAGGAGGCACCAAATACATATGCGCCACACGAATCTCAATTGATATGTGTGAGGGCTGTGATACTGACCGGTTGCCCAAACCGAACCAGGTGGTTGTCTTAGTGGGCCACACCCCGAGCCTTCGACCTGAACGTCTGACCCACAAGACAGTGGATCATCATGAGGAGATGCAGTCCCATGGTAGCCGGTGACCAACGATTGGTTCATACGTCATTTGTTCCTTCAGGATACTGGATCCCATGTGCACCATTGTTTTGGGATCCGGTTAAAGTGCCGGACATTCGCTTTTCGTCCTCTCATTTTCGTAAACAACAACGCGTGGCTATGTGAGAGCATTTGGAGAGGGAGAGCGAACTCTCCTCACTCTCGGCCGTACCAGGGCATTTGGGGGCTAATAAACGTTAGTCACTGTTGACCTTAACGAAGTTCAGTAAATAATTCAATGTTCGATAATCAGTTTTGTACAGCTTAAATACATTCAGCATTGTAAATGTTTTGTCTAAGGTTCAGGAATACAGTTTTTGACCCTACTTGAATATATTATCGAATAAACAATCAATAGCACTTCAACTTAAGGTCAGATACTAAAGTAAGATACTTTTCAAGATATAAAGATATATTCATCATCGTAAAGTTTCATTTTAATTTGTACAAGTAAAGAAATCTAGAATTAGTATCAGAAGGGTGGGGGGTTGTAAAGATTGTTGTAATTTAATAGCCAAGTTCATGAGTCGATTGAAACTAGATCACCATGGAAAATCTGGAAGCACTGGATGACCGTTTTTTCCTTACTGAGAATAATGGTGGATGTTTCACTCAATTTCGTGGATTAGTTGAAGTTCAATATTAACATCGTTGGATGCCGGCCGGCTCAGTGGTCTAGAGGTTAAGCGTTCTCAAGTGAGACCGATAGGTTCTGGGTTACAATCTTGCAAGGCAGGATCGTGGATGCACACTTCTGAGGAGTCCTACACTAGGACGAAACGGCGATCTAGTGCTTCCAGGTTTTCCAAGGTATTCCAGTTTCAATTGACTCATGATCTCAACCATTAAACGTATTCAGAAGTGGAAAATTGACAATACGTATTGTTACTAGAATGGGTTTTGTGGAGAATTGGTAATTTTAAGAGTTGAAATCATGAATCAATTGAAGCTAGACCACCATGGAAAACCTGAAAGCACTGGACGGCCGTTTCGTCCTAGTATGGGACTGTGTAATAATTCTAGAAAAAGTCAAGTTTTCACAAAGTTCGTAAACGGGAATCATTCAGTAAATTAGGCAATTTCAAAATGAATGAAATAACAATTAGCTAATTGAAAATGACCTAATATAATGTAAATAATACTACTGAGACGATAACGACTACTACTTCTACTATTAATGTAATGAACGAAGACTTAATCAAATCACATAATGTCTTTGTAAAATATCAAAACCATACATTACACACATCATTTGTATATCTTTCTCCAGTTATCCTTCATATCATCATCATCGTCATTTCGATCACCCTTCGTTCTCCTTTCTCTTCTTCTGGTAAGCATTTTGTAGAGGAGGATGTAACAATAATTGATCATAACAGTGATAAAACTGACAAGTGATCCTTTTATGAAAGAACAAATTCAACTTATATAAATCAATCAATATATTTGTAGATATTCAAATGAGTAGAAAAATTAGATTTTCTAACGTTTCGTGAATCAATGTAAGCCACTTCTTCAGAGAGAAAAATAAATAACTTGGATTGATTTTGATTTGGTTATTTGTTTATTCTTTGAAGAAGTGGCTTTTACTAAGTGACGAAATGTCAGAAAATCTAATTTTTCTACTCATTTGGATATCTACCCAATGCTTAATTTATTCGAAATTATCAAATCAAACCTTGGTAATAATACCTGAAAACTCTGTAATTTCGTGTCAAATATATTCGATTGTCCCACATTGGTGTTCTTGTTCACTACAAATGAACCTTACTGTATAAGTCTATAATACTTTCTAATCTGAGGATTCATTTTTGAACGTACTAACTGACTTGTTTACGCCTGTTATTCCCAATGGAGCATAGGCTACCGACCAGGATTTTCAAACGTGTTTAGATATATTAATAAGACTTTGAGATAGGTTGAGTTGATAAATTAATTATTCTGTGTAAGAGTAATGATTGAATTGCGTGTAGTAACGATATTTACAATAGTTAGGTGTTATAACCCGATAAGAATAATAAATGGTAACTATTGGGATCTATTTATGGACCAATACTATATGTATATGTTTATCGTATAGCTGCCCCCAAATGCCCTGGTATGGCCGAGAGTGGGGGGAGTCCGCTCACCCTCTCGAAATGCTCTCACATGGCCACGCGTATACAGCCCCTGCCAGGGAAGTCTTACTCGCTGCCTTCTCGTGGCGGGGGTGTTGTTTACGAAAATGAGAGGACGAAAAGCGAATGTCCGGCATCGGCTTTAACCGGATCCCAAATCAATGGTGCACATGGGCTCCAGTATCCTGAGGGAACAAATGGCGTATGAACCAATCGTTGGTCACCGGCTACCATGGGACTGCATCTTCTCACGATGCTCCACTGCCTTGTGGATCAGATCTTCAGGTCAAAGGCTCGGGGTGTGGTCCCCTAAGAAAACCACCTGCTTCGGTTTGGGCAACCGGTCAGTATCACAGCCCTCACACAAATCAAATGAGATCTGTGTGGCGCATATGTATTTGGTGCCTTCTTGTACCGATATCTATGTGTTAAAAATAAAATAAACAATCGTATAGCTATGCATATTCGTATTGCTCTTATTATAAGTTTTACTTTGACCCATAGACTATTATTACACGATTTACCATTCTTAAGTTATGTCTAGTCTATCAATTACTGTCTCCCATATTCACAGCCACAATTGGCTAATTGTTGTACTAATGTTATTTTCTATTTTATGGTACAATGTGGTCTCTCTGGTTGTTATATAAACCTAGTATGTTTGAAATACATGATTCATATTGCAGAGGCTGAGATTTGGTGTTCTGGAATTAACAGACAGGGTTTATCGGGAAGCGGGACCGATAAAGACTGTAAACTGCTCGTACGTGTTTTATATGTCATTGATCCAGTTGATAATTCATTATTCTCTGATCGCCGGTATCATTACGTTATACATTGATAGGGGCACAAACCCAGAAGTTATAAAAGTTTGAATATGAAATATTCAACTGAAATGAATATGAGTTCGTTAAAATTAAAACTAATGTTGATAATTGTGTTAGAACTCGAAATGAGTATCTTTCTCTTTGAACTGTTAACTCATAATCAACTGAGCGAATATGTCTGAATGGCTACCAACTTATTCAAATAGTATAATATATTTGTATAGTTATTGGTAGAAAAGATTTGAATTATCCCTATCTTGATATGCTAAAATTGAATTCTAGATTCTACTGTGAGTTACTAACCATCTTTTCAATTATTTAACTATACATTGTTATTCAGGTCAGTCAGCTGCAACGTAGGACCAGGCACGTATATGCATCGGTTCAAGTTGCCATACCGCATTAGCACAACAACATGAACACCGGATTCATAGTAGTTAATTCAATGGTAGTAATATATAAAAGAAAGATTGTATATAAGGAGATAGTACAGGAAGATAGAATTAGTTCGTAGAAAGAAAGATTTGAAGTGATTTTAATCTCTTAGTTTAAAGGAAGACAAAGAGTGAATTCACCGACGCCATTTTGATCGATTCTGAGCCATGTCACCAAGAGTCTCCAACTATTGGTTACGATAGTCACGTGGACCCCAACCAGGTAGTCTGCATCTACCAACATGGCTCAGACCAGAAGTTAGTGACTTCAAGTACTGATGCCACGTTTCGGCCAGTTTGGTCGCCCCTAACTTTCTTCCAATTATCGCTAATACCGGTTAGCATTGCGCCTCGCGGTAATCGGTGTTCAGGCATACACAACATGTGACCCAACCACCTCAGTCGATTAAGATTCATAACCTCATCACCTGATTCACCATCATTTCCTAATACCCTGCGTCTAACCTCACTATTACTTACCCGGTGATCCCAGCAGATACCAGCAATATTTCTAAGGCACCTGTGGTCAAATACTTGTGGCTTACAAGTATCTTCAACTTTTAATGGCCATGTTTCGCAGCCGTATAGTAGAACGGAACGAACTGCCGCGCAGTATACTCGTCTCTTAATTGATAGACGGATATCTCGCCTTCGTCATAGGTGACGTAAGTTGGCAAAGGCCAAGCGAGCTTTTCGAATCCGTGCTGAGATTTCGTCAGACACCAACCCATTAGAGCTGATCAGACTTCCAAGATAAGTGAAGTTGTCAACGCGTTCGACTACTTCACCCCCTACCCTTAGTTCAGGTGTTGACGCAGCAACAACTTGCATTTAGAGGGATAGAAGCGCATCCCAAACATTCATTGTTATTATTACTTTATTATAACATAAAATCAATAGGAAGCGCATTAGGTGAAATGAATCAAAGCAATACTAATACAATACACACAGTATGAGAAGATTCAAGTAAATCAATACTAAATTAATTTAAACTTCATCCGATTGTACAAACAAATGGCTACCAGAATTCAATAGTTAAATAGATAACATGATGGCGGTTGAAGTGAATGTAACTGATTTCAAGTCCTCTAGTGAACATCAACTTTGCGATGCAGATACATCGAATTGATGAGCCTCAAATAGGACGAAACGTGTATCAAACTAGATTCCACAATTAGACACTATATATCCACTTGATTTTCATTAACTAATAAGTACATAAAGGCAAAATAAACGAGGTCATTTGAAACTGATAACATAGTTCTATTATAGAAATGATTATTTATATTATATAGAAATAGCTTAACTTAACTTTATTCAATACAAATAAACAAGAGAATGTATGATTAATTCAATGAAATATATAAACAATTTTCAATGTATTAACGGATAGGTTCCCTTTTTTTAAAAGTATCATTCCTACTATGAATGTTTCATATACGATCAAGTACTTTGTATTCTAATTCACTATATTCATATGTATATATATTGATAATAGTTAGTGTAAACAATTGAATCTATTCCATTATACTTATGCAATAATATATTATATTATATGATATATGTGCAATACTGTACAGTTATTATGATAAGTGTAAGACAACTAGAACGGATTGCTCGTGAGAGAATACTGGTTGGCGGTTTATGCTCCTCCACGAGTGGTAACATGTGTTAGTAAGTAAATAAGTAAGTAAGTTCCTGACCGTAGCTGCTACTTTGACATCGTAGTCGGGCTTGCTTATTGTGATGAACCAACCGAGCTATATTGGCTGGAATATATGTTCTTATAGGTTCTATCATGCCAAGCAGGTCGATTGGAGAATAGTAAGACTTAAAGCAGCAATTTAAAGTCTGAGGGTGAAATCGTACTGCTGACTATAGATCGGTGTGACAGCGGTAAAGTGTTTCTCTCGAACAATCAGCATCTGCAGCGATACTGCCTTCTCACAAGGTAGGAAAGAAGGGGTTAGAAAAGGTTGACTCTAAAAATATCACACCTCATCTTACCTCACGGATTTCTGTCTTCGGCGGTAAGGCAGTTTATATATCTTCAGTATTATTATTATTACTTGGTGTGTACTCTTTATTGATTTATGAATTGTTATTGATATGATTATATCCTTGAGACACCTTAATTATAATTATTTATTCTGTAATCTGAATACTACTCCACTGAATTTAGTAGTATAGTATATTTCTTACAGTGAAATGGCAGTGAAACATGGCTGGTAAGAGTAGAGGATATTCATAGGTTACTAGTATTTGATCATAGGTGTCTTCGAAACATTGCTCGTATATCCTGGGACCACCGAGTAAGTAACTCGGTTGTTACGAAACGAGTACTAGGTAAGGATGGCAAGTCAATTGATGAAGTAGCGAAACTTCATCAGTTGAGATGACTGGGACATGTGTTACGTATGTAGAACCCAACCACCGACTGTCCCGACGTGCTATGTTTTCTCGTATAGGAGTAGGTTGGAAGAAAGCTAAGGAAGGCCGGACGACAAAACAACACAAGTCCATAAAGTCACTGACAAGTAGACTGAGCCATGTTGGTGGGTATAGACTAGCTGGTTGGGATGTGCGAGACAACAGCAACCGATGGTGTTATAGACCTTGAATGAGATGGCTGAAAATCGTTTGCAATGACACAGCTTCATCCACTCATTGTGTTCACCCGAATTCTCATCTTCTGAATTCTTTATATCCCTTTGTTTTTTCTCTTTCCAAATTTATTTCACTGAATTATACTCCTTAATTAACATTATTAAACCCTAATATTCCCCATTACTACTTATACCTTCACTACCTCTACCACTAAGGGATTGGAACGGATAACTGTATCTCTGTGCTAATGTAGCAATGGCAACTTGAACTGATGTACGTACGTAAGAAGTTTGATGTTGTTACTGACTGAAGTATATAAGTAAGTAAGTAAGTTAGTTAGTTAGTATTCATGTAATGATTGAAATCATTTCATTGTTGATATTTTGACTAAAATTTCAACTAGTCTTAATTGAAATACATGGATTCTATGTAGATTGCTTCGATAAATCCTTATTATTAAGATACAATTCTTTGTAGAATAGATTGAGTGCACATCAACTCTCTGATACAGGTATGTACAACTGATGAGCCTTAGATGGGACAAAGTGTATATCTTGGATTTCAAACCTGGTTACATTTCATCTATTCTATATAAATGCTTATTTTATTCTGATAATTTATATCATTGTAGTGAATGAGAATATATGTGGGAACAATGAAATGTATTTGACTGCAAAATTTTAACAAAATCTGTGAATCATACAGTAAATACTTCATTTGCAAAATGTCAATCGATTGGATCAAACTTAATTGTTCCTTTTGCGAATGTTAGTTAATTGTCTCAGACTTCATTGTTCGTTCGTTTCCACACCAATCATTCTTTGTTCTCGTTCTTTTTTCTTCGATTATAACCTTCTGCTATCAAGCATTTCATTTTTCGATTGATGATACATACTACTTATATCTATAGGCATCAGTAGTACACATCATATTGTTATAAAGAAAAAGAGTTAATAATTTCAAATAACTCGATCATTTGGTTGATTATATATTATAGTAAGATAATAATAATAATAATAATAACTTGATTGGTAGGATTCGATCTACACTAAGAAGGACCTGAAATACATTATATTGATCACCACCCAGTGATCAGTTAATTATAAATACATCTCAATCCTACAGGAGGTCGTTCACAGCCCGGATAACCTAGTGGTAACATCTCTGACTGTGAACCTGGTTGACATGGGATTGAGTCCGTCAGGAAGCATCAGTTCCCTGAAGATTACAGGTACACCTTGTTGACGAGTACCAATTATCATGAAACCTAGATCTAGGGTTTCCTGCTGACTACATCTAATCACCATCTTAAAATAATAATGTGTTTCCTTTTTACGCCTCTATTCAGGTCGATTGTTTGAAGAACAAATAACCCAGTTGATACAGGTCTAAGTACTACAGAGGATGATTAGTCTTCCTTTCTTTGTACCAAATGTTTGATTTTTTTCTAGTTCATAACTGTGATACTGTATATTCGCCTCCGCCATGTTTGTCCTTTGAAATTGTTAACTAATATTTGTCATAATGAAGACAGATTTTGGAAATTGCTAAGACTGGTTTCGTTATAGTAAGCATTCTTTAA
Organism: Schistosoma spindalis; assembly: GCA_946903255.1. Taxonomy (NCBI): domain Eukaryota; kingdom Metazoa; phylum Platyhelminthes; class Trematoda; order Strigeidida; family Schistosomatidae; genus Schistosoma; species Schistosoma spindalis. The sequence continues at coordinate 46,324,366 of OX336418.1, forward strand.
ATTCTGATTTTCAACATACAAATGTGGCTAATGTAATTTTCATTCAAACTCCGACGCTTCTATTCAAGCTTTAGGTCAGGCTCAACAATCTACCTTTACTCTTCAATTTTCCTTAACTGCACAGTTAGTGCAACCTTTGCATCAAACTCCCGTTGTTGTTCCAAATATGCATTCATGTTCAATATCCTCACAAAACCGTAATATTTTATTGCCATCAACACTATTGCAGAATGGTCCATGTGGTGGCAATACAGCTGTTCGAAAGCTAGAATAAAGTATATGGGCTTGACATAATAACACACTACAATACTTAGTCTTTAAATATACAGGATATACATAGATTACTAGTATTTAAAGTATTACTTATGCATGTTTAGACTATCAAGAGGACAACTGTATGGTAAGGTACAGGATAATAAGTAAAGACAACAAATAGATTTATGAGGTATTTTGAAAGTTCATTAATTGAAGTGGTCATGATATGTATTATATAAGCTCAACTATCAACTCAGCCTGGAGTCCTTCCGGGGGCTACTGCCGGTCCCAAGCCCGGATAAAGGAGGAGGGTTGGGCATGGAGTTAGCGACCCCATCCCGTAAAAAACTAACTCGCTAAAAAAACGCTAACCATAAAAAATTATTCAAACCATTTAAACTCTACCCCGGGAGTCAGAAGGTCTTCATTTAGAAAAGTTATGACGCCTCATGATGAAAGCCGAGTTCCTTCAAAAGTCACGAGGCCGATTCTCCTTCTGACAATCAGAGCAACCATTAATTTAGGTACATGGAATATTTGTACAATATGGGAAACCGAAAGAGTCTTCTAAATTGCTGCAGAAATGAGGAGATACAACCTAGAGGTGCTTGGGATCAGTGAAACACATTGGACGCAAGTTGGACAACAACGACTAGCTTCAGGGAAGAAAGAGGAAGACCAAAGAACACATTACGCCAGGAAATAGAGATAGACATGAGAAAAATGAACAAGAATTGGATGAAACTAGAAAAGAAGACCAAGGACAGAGTGGGTTTGAGAATGCTGGTCGGCGACCTATGCCCTATTAGGAGTAACAAGCGTAAGTATGTAATTAAGCTCAACTATCACCTACCTCAATGGAAGATGTTGTCTAATGTTGAAGTTATTAAGGACAAAGATAAGGATGGGCAAATCAATGCATTACATAAAACATAATCAAGTTATTAATCACTTCATTAAGCTATATAGGTAGGTGTATCCTGCCAGATTGAAGTAGATATATTTAAGTAACCAGTTGTTGGACATGTTGGATCATATAACTCACTATCTATCATTGATCCATTTCTTCTCAGATTATATGGTCGATAACTAATATTTTTCTTCTCCTACTAACATTGTTATTCCTTTACTACTTTGATAATTTCATTACTCTATGTTGATATAGTAGAATAACTTAAAGCAAAATACCGATACTCCATGTTTGTTGTTACTTTTAACTGGTTGATTGAATGAAATAACGACTGGTGATAATCAATATTTAGGATAACAGATTGATATTACCTGAAGGAAATGATATCATACCGTCAGGATATACAAATTCTACATCAAATTCCTTTAAACAAATCAATCAGTAATCAATACAGTACTCCCTACTAACTAGTATCCAAATGGAGTTCTTGAATCTGTGATAAGAAACCATAATCTAGCCAGTCAGCATACTTGAAAATTCTTATGTGTCACAGATCAATAAAAGCAGGAAATAATTATCATTGAATTAAATCCCAACAATTGAGTGGTACTAAGTTTACAACAAGAACTGAAGATCCCAAATTTAGTTCTCCGTGAATTTGTGTGTTGAATTGTTTTTTTTTCTGGTGAGTGATTTTCAGGAACATCTGGAATTCAAAACAACTGTCTGTCAACCAACATCAAAGTCAGATTTTTCAATATAAATGTGAAGACAGTTTTACTGTAGGAGGTGGAGACTTGGAGAAATACGAAAACCATCATCCAGAAGATACATGTGTTTATTAACACGTGTCTATGCAGGATACTTCGAATCCGTTGGTCAGACACTACCAGTAAAAACCTACCGTGGGGGAGAAAAAACCGGATTCTGATGGAGTTTCGTTCTCTGAGCTGGATGGTTTGGTCATGAAGCTTTCATCGTTCTTTTGAACAACATCATCAGAACAAACTTCAGATCATCCACCTGAGCTACAAATCTTCTCCACCATTTCAAAACCAGATTCCGGCGGATGAAGAAATCAGGAAGAGGTGATGGAAGTGGATAGGACACACATTGAGAAAAGCACTGAACTGCGTCACAAGACAAGCCCTCACTTGGGATCCTCAAGGCCAAAGGAGGAATAAAAGATGAAAGAACACATTACTCCAAAGAATGGAGACAGACATGGAAAGAATGAATAAGAATTGGATAGAATTAGAAAGGAAGGCTGTGGACACGGTGAGTTGTAAAATGCTGGTCCGTGGCCTATGCTCCATAGGGAGTAATAGGCGTAAGTAAGAATTTATGTATTAATGCTACTATTGAGTACTAACGGTTTCTCAGTACTTCTTAGTTTTAAACGAATGTCAAACTGATTTCATGTTGAGCTAAAAGTAATAATAATAAGTAGTGAATGTTATCAATTACATATAACTTCTATTCATTCCATCAATAAATCACTTAAACTTCATAACTATTTAGTCCATTATGTATAGATTATTTGAACACATAAATATTGGTACAAGGGGGCACCGAATGTATATGCGCCACACAAAACAAAGAGAATTTAAGGAGAAGAAAAAAAAGGTAAGGAACGTAGTGAATTATAAAAAAAAGAACAATAATGACGGAAACGGAAAGGTACAAACAGAAGAAATCTTTCAGTTAAGGAAGAAGCAACCACTCTTTACGAAGAAAGTATAAGAAGGTTACAGCAGGATCGCCACTCACTTCTATTCTGAACCATATTTGATAACGTTTCTAGCCACTGTGTTACACCATCTCTCAGACCCCAGCCAGGGGGTCGTGAAGGACCAACACAAGCCAGTCCTCTGCAGCTTTATTTCATACCACGACACCATCTCATATACTTACCACCTCTCCGCTTTTTCCAACCAGTCCCAGAGTCGGCAAATAATGCATGATGAGGAATTCTCTGGGACAACATTCGTAGAACATGTCCAAGCCACCGAAGTCGGTGTTTCAAGATGGTGACACCAATTGAATTGTCGTCTCTGTGCCCGAACACACGATGCCGAACCTCTGCATTACTAACATGGTGTTGCCACTGGATGTCAGCAATCCTTCGGAGATAACGATGATCGAACACAGAGAGTCGTCTAACATCCTCAACTCGGAGAGGCCAGATTTCACAAGAATGGATCAGAACTGCTCTCACCGACGCTTTGTAGATCCGACCTTTTACAGCCAGACTAACATCACGAAGGCGCCAAAGATGGCCCAGATCGGCATAAGCCGCTCTGGCTTTCACTATACGTGCATTAATCTCATCACTCACGTCACCACCAGCACTTATACAACTACCTACATACACAGACTTCTCGACTACTTCTATCTGCTCACCATCCAGTGTGAGTACAGGATTAAAATCCTGCCAGTCTTGTAGAAGTACTTTGCACTTTGAAAGTGCAAAGCACACACCATACCTACGGAGATTGATTACCAACTGATTAAGTGCGGATTGCATAGCTTGGGCATTTTCGCACAGTAAGACAACATCATCCGCATATTCAAGGTCGAGAAGTCTTTCTCCAGGCAACACATCTACACCGCCATTACTTACATCCACCAGAGCTGTTTCCAGAATGTCATCGATGGCAAAGTTGAGGAGGAATAGTGATATTGGGCAATCCTGCCTAACCCCACTGCTCGAATGTATACATAGTAATACGTGATTTATGTTCTGTGGCAACAATGACAAAAGTATTTTTTGAGAACTTATGTTTATCCTTTGTGTGTGTGTATCATTGAAGAACAGTGGAAAAAACCTATAACTAAACACTGTTACATAATTTGAATACGAATTATTCAACTGAAGTGAATATGTAGTGGCATCGGTCTCTAACCATACAATCCCCAAAAGCTGAACACGAGACAATTAGGAAAATAGATATTTAACACTGAGCGCCGAAAAAACCCCAACGATGGAGAAGGCGGGAAGAATGAATTCAATTCCTTCGAATTCATCAGATGGTGGTATGGCTCGGCGTTGTATGTATGGTCATACTCATCTAACCATTTTTATTCATATTAAATATATTGTTCTTTCTCCAGCTTAAATGTGTTCTTCATCATATATTGATGATTGTTACAATACAATGAGTCAGGGTAGACAATGATGTGACTTCCATGTAAGATCTCATAGATTAAACAGTTACATCATGACAAATCTACAATTTTAGGATTAGGTCTATTATTAGAGCAATACTAATATCGTAGTAGACCATCATTCTACAAATATATGTCCGTTTGTAATTTTTATCTCCCTCATTGAATGATTACTTTCAGTCACTCAATAAATACTTCACCGTAGTGAAATATTTCATCTATAATACCAAGGTATATTTACTTAGTGATGAACTAGTTCTGTGATGTGTGCTACTAATATCGACAGATATAAGTAGTATGTATCATCAATCGAAAGTGAAATGTTTGAAGGCAAGAGGTTAAGAAGATCAAAGAAAAGAGAATGAGAACAGAAAACGATTGGTATGGAAATAAAGGTTCAATGAAGTCTAAGATGATTGATTAACATTTTGCAAATGAAGTATTGACTGTATGATTCTCAGATGTTACTAAGGGATACTATAATTTGTGCGTTGAAATACATCCGATTGTCCCCTCTTGTGTTCTCATTCACTACAGCCCTATTTTCTAAATTGTATTCTGGTCATCTGTCAAGTAAGTAACGCATCAGTTCATTCACCATTCAAAGACATAGTTTTCTGATAAAATAAGGTCAAGCTTAACCGTATGGATATTTACTGTTTTGTAAGGTTATAGATTTTATAGCTGTAAATCTATAAGCAGTTTAAATGAACAGTAACAATCAATTGATGAGGTCAATGATAAATATTTTCTCCCTATCTCTGTTAGCCATTAACCTACACTCAAAAACAATTCACCAATGTAGATAATAATGACAATAAGTTTGAGTTGACTATTGAATGATTCAAGATGTGATTCCTGGAGTTCTAGTATGAATCTATGACATGTAGAGTTTAATCTGTGTCAAGTGTAAAATATTTATTCCTGGCAGGCAAAGGATGAGAGTTGCTCAGTGTTATGGATTGTTTAAAGTTAGACATTAACACCAGTGGATGCCGACTCAGTAGTCTTTAGGTTAAGGGTTCGCGCGAGAACAACAGTCTTTGGTTCGATTCTCGGATCTGGGCTCCTGAATGAGTACTGCTGAGGAGTTTCATACTAGGACAGTTGTTCCATGTTTTCAATGATGGTCTAGTTAAGATCAGTTCGCTATTTATATTGTGTCAATTAGAACTGTTGTGAACTATCACACTTTAATTGAGTGACCGAGATTCTTGTTTATCTACTCTAGATATGAGTGTGATGACACAGTCAGTTATAATCAACTTTGAGACTGGGACGAATGTGAGTTAGTCCAAACTGCCGTACTGCATCAGCAGGAAGAGACGAAATAAAAAAAATTAATAACAAAGTACTTGAAAGTTATGGGGGCGGCTAGACGAAAACATGGCACAAATCCATGAAGTCACTGACAAGTGAACTGAGTCATATTGGTAGGTGCAAACTAACTGGTTGGGATCCGTGAGACGACAGCAACCGATGGTTAGAGACCTAGAATGACATGGCTGAAAACCGTTTGCAATGGCGCAGGTGTATCCATTCTTTGTGTTCTCCCAAATTCTCATCTTCTGAATTCTTCATATCCCTTTGTGTTTTCTCTATCCAAATTTATTTTACTGGATTATACTACTTGAATAACATCATCAAACCCTAATGTTTGCGATCACTGCTTAGACTCTAACTACCTCTACATCTACGGGATTTGAATCGACAATTGTATCTTTGTATTAGTGTGGTATGGCAACTTGAACTGATGTACGTACGTACGAAGCTCGACGTTGTTACTGACTGACCGACTGAATTGAAATAATTTAGCACCAGCGGTAATGAGAAAGATGAAACATTTAAAATAAATTTCAAACAAACGGAGTAGAAAGGTGTGTATGATGAAATACATGAACTTAATATCTAGGGAGAGACAAGGCATAAATTTATTCGAGTTAATTCGACTGATTCCGCAACTTACCAACTAGAGTTACTAACCACTGGTCATGGTCAACGCATGAAAAGCAACCATATTGTCTGTATCTATCATTATAGCACAGACCAATAGTGAATGACTTCATGAACTGACTCCGGGTGTTGGTTTAACCACCCTTAAATTTCTTCTAACTTACCTTTACACCAGCTAACACTGCTTATAGAAATAGGTGAAGGTTAAGAATGTAAAATACATGTCCAATCTATCTCAGTCAATGAAAGTAAACAACAATAATTCCAGTGGTTGAGATAATGAGTCAATTGCAGCTAGAACACCAGGAAAAACCTGGAAGTACTAGACGGTCGTTTCGTTTTAATGTGGGACTCCTCAGAAATGCACAACAGCGATCCCACCTCACGAGATTAGAACTCAACCGGGTCTGTTGTGAGATAGTAACTCACTTAAGAAAACGGTGGATGTGTCGTTCAATTTCGCGGATTAGTTGGAGTTAGACGTTAACACCATTGGATGCCAGCTAAGTGGTCTACAGGTTAAGTGTTCGCACGCGAAACCGATAGGTCTTGCCTTAGAATCTCGTGACGCGGGATCGTGAATGCGCACTGTTGATGAGTCTCACATCAAAGTGAAACGGCCATCCAGCAGTTCCATGTTTTCCATGATGGTCTATCTTTAATTAACTCATAATCTAAACTATTGAAATTACCATAATACCCACAGAAAGTTTTCTGATGTGAACAACATTAACCGATTTCCCATCTTTCCTTAATATCGTATCCCTAATTTCAACCTTAATTACTTACTTACGTCTGTTACTCCTAATGGAGAATAGGTCACCGACCAACACTCTCCAACCCATTCTATCCCTGGCCTTTCTTTCTAGCTCTATTCAACTTTTGCTCATTCTCCTCATGTCTGTCTCCATTTTTCACCGTAATGTGTTCTTTGATCTTACTCTTCACCCCCTTCGGTCTTGAGAATTCCATGTGAGGGCTTGTCGTGTGACACAGTTAGGTACCCTCCTTAATGTATGTCCTATCCACTTCCAGTGCTTCTTCTTGATTTCTTCCTCCACTGAGATTCGGTTTGTTCTCTCTCACAGTAGATTGTTGCTAATAGTGTCTGGCCAACGGATCAGGAGTATGTTGTGTAGACAACTGTTAATAAACACTTGTATCTTCTGGATAATGGCTGACGTAGTTCACCAGGTTTCCGCCCCCCACATACAGTAGAACTATCTTGACATTCTTATTGAAAATTCTGACTTTGGTGTTGGTTGCCAATTGTTTTCAGTTCTAGATTTTCTTCAGTTGTATGTATTCTGCTGTTGCTTCGCTGATCCGCACCTTCATATCTTCATCAGATCCACCGTGTTCATCAATGATGCTGCCCTATTGTATACATATTCATTAATGATAAAGTATTACTAAATATAAGTATGAAACCATATGGTAACTACTGTCCATTATTTCTTTTGAATTTCACAATTCATAAATCACTACAAAATTCTTTGTTTTAGTTTACTCAACTAACTAAAATTAAAAACAATTGCGACAGTTGTATTGTACCGAACGGAAATAGTTGAATGAATACATTCCATCTAATACAGATTGTGTGTGTGTGTGTGTGTGTGTGTGTGTGTGTGTGTGTGCGTGTGTGTGTGTGTGTGTGTGTGTAGGAATACCCTACCATTCAGTTACATTTGTATACTTTCATACACACTACTTATAGCTTGTAAGTAGAAACACAATAGACAAGAATTTTAGTGGATAGTAAAACTTGTTTATCTTTTGATGACCATTTTTTTTTCTTCTTTAAATTTCATTATTTACCTTTAAAAAAAGAAATTGGAAAAATCTTCAGTATATTTGGTTATTAGATTATGAATTAATAAAGTGTGAATAGTACAGTTTAATCCAACTGCATCACAAGACAAGCCCTCACATGGAATCATCAAGGCCAAATGGGGTGAAGAGGAAGATCAAAGAATACATTACGCCGAGAAACGGAGACAGATATGAGAGGAATGAACAAGAATTGTATAGAACTAGAAAGGAAGGTCCAGGACATAGTGAGTTGGAGAATGCTGGTCGGCGGTCTATGTTCTATTGGGAGTATTTTATTTATTTTATTTTAACACATAGGTATTGGTACAACGAGGCACCAAATATATATGCGCCACACGAATCTCAATTGATATGTGTGAGGGCTGTGATACTGAACGGGTTCCCAAACCGAAGCAGGTGGTTTTCTTAGGGGGCCACACCCCGAGCCTTCGACCTGGACGTCTGACCCACAAGACGGTGGAGCATCGTGAGGAGATGCAGTCCCATGGTTGACGGTGACCAACGATTGGTTCATACGCCATTTGTCCCTTCAGGATACTGGAGCTAGCCCATGTGCACCATTGATTTGGGATCCGGTTAAAGCGCTGAACATTCGCTTTTGATCCTCTCGATTTCGTAGACAATACCCCCGCCACGAGAAGGCAGTGAGTAGGACTTCCCTGGTAGAGGTTATATTCGCGTGGTCATGTGAGAGCATTTGGAGAGGGAGAGCGGACTCTCCCCACTCTCGGCCGTACCAGGGCATTCGGGAGCCTATTGGGAGTAACAGGTGTAAGTAAGTAGAGTTTAATTATGCTGATAGTGAGAAAGTTATCATTGATGATATTGAATGACTATGACGCCATAATTACTTTTTAACTGCTTCCTAATACTATAATAAAGACATGTATATAAATATTAGACTTTTGTTATTAATCTGTGATTGGTGAAGTTTAACAATACAGTAAATGTAATAGATATCGCTGACTGTATTGTTTGATGTGAATTGATTGAAGTCGGATATATGCATCCCACCTCCGACACATACTTTGCAGAGGAAGAAAAGTCGTGTAGCAGCAGCCTATGCATCAGTAGGCCTCAACATACACAAGGTAAAAACCAAGATCCTCAAATACAACACGGAGAACACCAACTCAATCACACTTGATGGCTAAACTCTGGAAAATGTGAATTCCTTCACGAATCTGGGTAGCCTCATTGATAAACAAGGATGAGGGTTGGGAAAACAAGAACAGCATTCATACAGTTGAAAAACATCTGTCAACTAATATCAAAGTGAGAAACTTCAATACGAGCGTCAAGGGTGTTCCACTGAATGGAGCTGAAACGTAGAGAACTATCACAATCATCATTAAAAATATACAAGTATTTATAAATAATTGTCTACATATGATACTGAACATCTGTTGGCAGGAAACCGTCATCAACAAACTACTGTGGGCGAGAACAATCCAGCTTCAATCTGAAGAGGAAATTAGGAAAAGATGTTGGTATTGGATAGGACATGCATTACGGAAATCACCAAACTGCATCACGAAACAAGTGCTAACTTGGAATCCTGAAGGGTAAGTAAAAAGTGGGAAGCCGAAGAATACACTGTATGGGGAATTGAGAGTAGACATGAAAAAGGATGAAAAGCAACTAGAAAGGATTTCTCAGGACAGATTTGAATAGAGAATTTTGATGAGCGGCTTATGCTCCTCCATGAGGAGTAACAGGCGTAACCAAGTAATTTCTACTGTTTGCTACCTGATACCGAATATCCATCTTTTACGTTGTTTTTAGCTGCTTGACTTTATTTGACTGAACATTATCTTGAATCCCCTGTAATAGATAAATTTGTTGAATAAGTATTACTACCATTGAAAGTTGCTTATTTATTACTTGACTTATATTTTCGTCCATCTGAATGTCTGATATACATTTCTAACATTTGTACCGTAACCACCGTTTCGATGGTCTTCGTATATGATTTTGAGTAAGTATCAATTTACTATATCTGTAGTGAATGAGAATGTGGTGGTCGGTATTCAATATAATCCTTAAACTTTGTATACAGTTCGTCTTGATAATCGTCACTAGATAACACCCTAATGGTGTATTAATCAGAAGGCGAATACGAAGTGTTGATTAAGTTTATTATTGTACCACGCATAGATAACCAAAATTACAGGTGCGTTAAGCAAGCATAAAAGAGTAGTGCCGAAAAGCAAGTGAGTGAGCGTGTGGATCGAATGAGCGAGTCAATGAATTGGATTAAAATGTACATACATAATTATTTACACTTGTTACCTCCAATGGATCATAGACCGTCAACCAGCATTCTCTAGTCCACTCTGCCTAGGTCTTCCTTTCTGGTTCCGTCCAATTACTGTTCGCGGATATAGCCACTGCCAAGGAAGTCTTACTCACTGCCTTCTGGAGGCAGGGATGTAGTTTACAAAATTGAGAGGATGAAAAACAAATGTCTGGCGCTTTAACCGGGTTGATGAAAACGATGTGTCCACCTAGGGGAGTTGGAAAACTCTGACTGCAAAGTAATGGTGCACATGGGCTCCAGGATCGTGAGGGAACAAATGACGTATGAACCTATTGTTGGTCAGGGGTCCTTCTTTCTAGTATGTTGGTACTTGTACTTTATCCCAAACACTGCTGAAGTGAATGTTGAGTATCTTTCCGGTTACTGCTACGTCTAATTTTATTGCTTCTGCTGGAATGCAATCTCGACCCGCTGATTTGCCACTCTCGATATGTCTGATAGCCATGCTGATCTCTTCAATTGTTAGTGGGCCAACATCGACTGGGAGGTCCGTGGGTGCTGCTTCGACGTTGGGCGGGTTCAGTGGAGCTGGTCAATTCGAGATTTCCCTAAAGTTCCTTACCCACCTGTTTCGCTGTTCTTCAATGTTGGTGATTATCTTGCCTTCCTTGCATTTCACTAGTCCTTCTGCTTTACGGTGATTTCCAGTGAGCTTCTTTGTTGTATCATACGATCGTCTCATGTTCCATTCTCTTGCAACCCTTCCCTCCACCATTGCTAGATCTTCCACATATTTACGTTTGTCGGTTCTGATGCTCTTCTTCACTTGCTTGTTTACTTCTGTGTATTCACCTTGTGCCTTGGTTTATTCTGCTCTTGTTCGGCTGGTATTGATTTCTGCCTTCTTGTTCCTCCTTTCTTGAATCATATCCAGTGTATCAACAGTGATCCATTCCTTATGATGGTGCTTCTTTTGGCCCAGAACCTCATGACATGTTGAAGTGATTGCCTTTTTTATCCCTTTCCAGTTGTTCTCCACGATAGTTCCCTCTCCATTGAGTAGGTCGTAAAAGGCGTGGGACCTATTGGAGAGGGCTATCTTGACATCATTGAGTCTGTCAGTTTCCCGAAGAAAGACCGTATTAAACTTTTGTGATATTGTCTGCCCAGTTGTCCAGAGCTTCTTGAGTTTCAATTTCATTTTGGGAATCATTAAGTGATGATCTAAGGCTATATCAGCTCCTCTCTTGGTTCTCACATCCTTCATCGTCCTTCAAAACTTTTCATTGATTCAAATATTGTCGATTTGTTTCTGTGTAGATATATAAATATAACATAATATTAAATAATATGTATTGGTGACTGTAAAAAAGAAAGGAATTGAAAAGAAAAGGATTATCAGTAGTATATACATGCCAATTCATGTGTAACCTCATTTGAGATTAGATATTGATCACTTAAACTTGTACAGGACTAGTTATGAACCATATGTAGAGGAATTCGAACACTTCACTTCGACCTGAGGTTTGTACTGATGATGTCGTTCAGAAGAACAATGTAATCTCCATGACTAAACTATCTAGCTCAAAGAATAAAATTCTATCAAAATCATTCACCTGAGCTACAAATCTTCTTCATTATCTCATAAGTTGATTAAACAGGAAGTTGTTGACATAATGACAGAAAATATTCCTTAAGGATAGATCTAGATGAAGAAAAAAGTAATTGCTAACTGTTAAGATCTATATATGAACTTTTGATCTTTTGCCCTATCAAATATATCACGTAAGGATAATACCAATTAGAGAACAGGGATTTATCGACTGGATCAATAACGCATAAAACACGTAAGTGCAGTCTAAAGTCCTTATCGGTCCTTCTTCTTGACTAGCTCTGCCTGTGAGATCCAGAACACCAATCTTAGCCTCCACGATATAAATCATGTATTTCAAATATACTGGGTTTATATACCAACCGAATAGACCACATTTTACCATAAAATAAGAAACAAGATTTAGCCAAATATGGCTGTGAATGTGGAAGACTATCATTAATAGACAGGGCATAATTCAAGAAGGGTAAATCGTATAATAATAGTCTATAGATCAAAAATAAAGTTCATCATAAGAGGAACACGAATATGAATAGTTTAGTTATTTAATACGTACTTACTTACTTACACTTGTTACTTCCACTGGAGCATATGCAGCTGACTAACATTCTCCAACTTATTCTGTCCTAGATTTTCCTTTCCAGTTCTATCGAATTTTTGTTCATTTTTCTCATGTCTCTCTTCATTTCTCAGCGTAATGTGTTCTTTGATTTTCCTCTCGTCCTATGGCCTTGAGGATTCCAAGTGACGTCTTGCCTTGTGAAGCAGTTGAGTACTTTCCCCAATATGTATCCTATCCTATTTTACAGTTAATCTTATTAACTAAGAAATGATTATGGTGTGATTGAAAAGTGGTTATGTAATAATAAAAAAGACAATAAAACGTAAGATCATATTTTAAATCGGTGTGATATTTGTCCAGTGTAATGATACTCGTTTGGTTCAAAATTTAGTATTCGTTTCTTATTATGGGATAAGTGAAATAACACTAAACTCCAGATATATTATCTGTTATATTAAATGAATTCCAACCTTAGAAGACTAATCACTGGACGCTGATATCAAGTCGTCAAGACCAGTGATGTATATTACGGCTTTAATCTGTTATCCTGAACAATATCGCATTATCCAGTTACACTATTTGAGACGTTACCACTAGGGTGTCTGCGTCGCTATCGATCTCCTGAAAGAATAAGATTAAACAGCTACAAGCCAATAAGTAATACCTTACCAATGCTCTTTAGAACTAATGTAAATCCTCACTGGTGACTAGCTTCGTGAGAAAATTCTCGGACTTCTAGTGAGAAGCCGTGGCCAGTGGAGCTAATCCGTGTCGGTTAGAGACAGCTATCTACCTCAGTACAATGAAAGATGGTCGCGAAATTTCGTGGATTGCTTGATGTCAGACACTAACACCATTGGATGCCGACTCAGTGGTCCAGTAGGTTAAGTGTTCATGCGTGAGACTGAACGCCCTGGGTCTGAATCCCGCGAGCGGGATCGTGGATGCGCACTGCTGAGGAGTCCCACAATAGGACGAAATGGCCATCCACTGCTTCCAGGTTTCCAACAGTGAACTAACATCAGTCGATTCATGATCTCGATCAAAAACTTAATAATCTCCACAACCCCAATACTGATAATGTAAATCCATAAGGAAAACTGTTTTAGAAGCATCCTTTTCACCAAAATATAAGTTAACTATTGAGTCATGATGAAGTGTTTCGTTTTACTGACAACAATACAAATCATATATTACTTCATATTCATCTATAAACACATACACATACACACACACACACACACTAGAATACCATCACATATGGATTACGCAGTTGAATTCTACCTGTCATCGTTTTCAACTATTATTATCAGATGAAAGCTGTCAACAAGAAATGTCCTCAATATCAGACATTTCAGATTGATCGATAGAATCTGATCAACATTAAACAGTTAAATAAACATCATATTTACCATTTGAATTATATTTTTCTGGTTAGCGTTATTTCTAGCGTGTTAGTTTTCTACGGGATGGGATCGGTAATCCCATGCCCAATTCTCCTCCTTTATCTGGGCTTTGGATCGGCTCTAGCTCTAGAAGAGTTACAGGTGAAGTTATATTTATCATTATTTGAGTGATAAATCAATGAATTTTATTCCATTTGGATATTGATGTTCTCATTTAGATTCAAATCCTTGAGTTATTTTATTCATTTATTCAATAATTTATAATGTGAATACAATAACATTTATCCGATAAAATGATCGTGTTTAACAGTTGAATTCATGAGTTGATCTAATCTAGACTTTAGGCTGTTCTTATTAGTTTATTCGTCATTAGTTTGATCATATAAGTCCCTAATTGACAACATCAACAGATTACAAGCCATCACTGATGTTATAATAATGCAAACAATAAATAGACTATCAGAAGGGGTTTTGTGGAGACTTTAAAAATTACAATAGTTGAAATCATGAGTCAATTGAAGCTAGACCACCACTAAGGAAGACCTGAAAGCTGACTGATAGGTCCTGCGTTCGAGTCCCGCGATGGGGGGGGGGGCGGGATCATGAATGTGCACTGCTGAGAAGTCCCATACGAGAACGAAATGGCCATCCAGTGCTTCCAGGTTTTCCATGGTGGTGGTCTCGCTTCAATTGACTCATGACTATCCATGAAGTTTATTCTCTATTATCTCTATTATTCCGTGTGTATCTAATCAGACATCATATCAAAAAATTGTTATGTTCGCTACTTGATTAAAGCAGAATATGGTATATAACTACGGTACTCGAACGTATAGAACCCCCATAGTCACAAAATCAGAAGACAGTAGGAAGCTAGAGAAGTGTTTGTTGGGTAAGAATCAAAATGTACAGAAAATTATAAGAACGTGATAATTCAACCAATCCACAAAGAGGCACGTTATGCTGCTGTTCAATAATAGCATGCCACGTTGATATTCTAGGAAGCTCTATCATGTTCTGATTAGATGGGAGCTGTTCGGCTTATTTAGAGTCTCTGGATGCTCCGTCGTGGTTCTCGAAAGCCGTCCCAACATAAATATAGTCATTGTTTACATGTCCTATTAAATATTTACTCACTCAAACAATTTAAATAATTTTACTAGTTGAATTCATCAGTCGATCTAAGCTAGACCACCATCGAAAACCTCAAAGCACTGAACGGCTGTTTTCTCCTGGAACGGGGCTTCTCAGCAGTGCGCATTCATGCTTAACCTCTAAACCACTGAGCTAGCATGAACCGATTATAATGTCTAACTTTATTCGATCTACGATCATGCGCAACACTTCATTCATTGTCTAAATTGAATAACTTTCTTCAATTGACACGGCTTGGCCTCCATCAGTCACTAGAACTCCAGGGAATCCATCTCAAAGCTAGTCACTTGTGAGCACATGATTATTATCAGAGTAAGGATTTGCGGAGATTGTTAAGGTGTCACACACCAGAACGAAACAACCATCTAGTGATTCCAGGTTATTAACGGTAGAAAATGCATATCATTATTCAAGTTCCATTGTAACTGATATCATTATTTTAATAAAATGATATTGTTATATCTCGATAAGCATAAGGAATGGGAACTGTGAGAATCTCTTTCTAGAGTAATACTATTACTTACTTATATAATTACGCCTGTTACTCCCAATAGAACATAGACTGCCGACTAGCATTCTCCAACTCACTATGTCCTGAGCCTTCTTTTCTAATTCTACCATATTTCTGTTCATTCTTCTCATGTCTGTCTTCATTTCTCGACGTAATATGTTCTTCGGTATTCCTCTTTTCCTTTGGTCTTGAGGATTCCATGTGAGAGCGTGCCTTGTGACACAGTTTGGTGCTTTCTTCAATGTGTGTCCTATCCACTTCCAGCGCATCTTCCTGATTTATTCCTACACTTGAATCTCGTTTGTTCTCTCCCATAGTAGGTTGTTGCTGATAGTGTCTGGCCAACGGATCCGAAGTATTTTGCGTAGAAAACTGTTAATACATATTTATATCTTCTGGATGATGTCTTTCGTAGTTCTCCAAGTTTTCTCCACATACAGTAGAACCGTCTTGATATTTGTATTGAAAATTCTGATTTTGGTATTGGTCGACAGTTGTTTTGAGTTCAAAATGTTCTTCAATTGTAAATATGCTGCTCTTTCTTTGCCGATCCTCACCTTCTTATCTGCACCAGATCCATCGTGTTCATCAATGATGCTGCTCAAATATGCAATGGTTTTTACATCTTTCAAATCTTCTCCGTTAATTATGATTTGATTGGTGCATGTTGTGTTGTATCGGAGAATGTTGCTTTTTGGTTTGTGTATATTGAGACCTACTGCTGCTGAAGCTGCTGCTATACTGGTCGTCTTCTCCTGCATTTGATGTTGCGTTTGAGAGAAATACTATACATGTATTCTTACTATATAATTGTTATGTAACTGAACTATGCATATTCATATTCCTCTTATTATGATCTTTATTTTGACCTAAGAACTATTATTATACGATTTACCATTCTTGAGTTATGTCCAGTCTATTAGCTACTACACCCCACAATCACAGCTACTTTTTGGCTTGATCTTGGACAAATGTAAAATAAAAATAAAATAAATACCTAATACTCAATTGATTTGAAACTATCAACTTTATTTCGTATTATTTTTTCTTGTATCTACCCATTGTTACTTAGAACTGTAATTGATCAGTCTCATGTTGGTATATATACATCCTGTGCGGATTACCTCGATATAGCCCTAAGTCATAAACATTTTGTAGTAAGCAATGATGGATAGTGGCTAGTAGTAGAATCCAGTATGACGCGCGTTTTGTTCTATTCGAGACTCGTTGGCTGGATGTACCTACATCTCAGAGTTGATGGTCACTCCAGGATTCGGACCCAATATCATTCGGTTGAAACGCTATCGCTTTATCCACTTAGCTACTGAATCCTGATAGCCAGTTGCTTGTGCAATGAGGTGAAGTTTAAATTTACTTGGTATAGTTTTACTTGTATCTTTCCATTGTTATTTAGGACTACAATTGATCAGTCTCATGTTGGCAATCAATCATCTTAGACTTCATTGTTCTTTCATTTCTGTAACAATCATTCACTGTTGTGGTTCACTTTTCTTTGATCTTCTTAACCTCTTGCCTCTAGACATTTCATTTTCAATTGATGATGCACATACTACTTATATCTGTTGACATCAATAGCATACATCACATTATTCATGTTAACTGTCTTAATTTTCCTTGATCTCTTATTTTGAATCGATCATTTTCTGGTCAAACATTAACCATCGATATATGAACATGGAAAATGATCTTTTTTAAAAGTTATGTTTACAGTTAACAAATACTTGTTTCGGTGAAATTCATTCATTCATCTATTTTTAAAAGATGTGTCACAAATCTTTTTAAAGAATAATTGTTTTACTACTTACTATCTGTAAAAGTAGTTACATTAATGGAACAGAAAGAAGAATCTACGTCCAATTCATAGAACATATTCCGAAGGGTTTATGATCAAATAGACTAAAAGCATTCAGCAGAGCTGTAGCAAGAGATTTCCTTGACACAGGAAATGAATTCGATATACTGGATTCCTTCTGGATGATTAACAAACAATCAAAATCAAACCTTTTTTTGGAAATTCACCAAAGTGATAGCAAACAAACGTTTAAAACCAGATCATTGTATACAAAAAGAAATAGTAATGAATCTTTCTTTGCCATGGTAACATTACCCCCCCCCCTTTTATTTATTTCTTACCTCATTCCAACTCTTTCTGAATATGATAATTACATCATTCATAACTGACCAATTACAATTCATATCTCTCTCTTTATTACCATTCATCTTTTTTCAGTTGTCTCATTACATAATCATCTAATGTTTGTAAACTCTATGAGTTCTAATGATTATTTCAATGTTCTAGAACCTTCGCTCCCAAACTTTATTGATTTGAAACAAACACAAATTTTATCACTTCATTAACTCTATCGGAATCTTTGTTACATCATGATATATACGTTCATCACTCTTGTATCGATACGTATGTCAATATCTGTAATAAGGTTGATTTTCAAAAAGCTGATGAGAACCTACATCAGTCTTTGTTCTTGTTCTCTTTATTCTTAAAGGATTTGGATGAAGGACTACGAAATGCTATAATATTGACTTTTAGTTGAAAGTTTTCAGAATGTTTAAATTATGATTGAAAGTAAAAAGTAGGATTCATATTTTGTTTTATATGGGATACATATGTCAGAGCTCAAAGGGAAAGCTACTGTAAACATGAACATTGAGATCTAGGTGTATTAAGCTGATAAGTTTCAATTAGAACAAGATAAGGGTCTTGGTTCTTGCTAACAGTCACAGTTCAGCTGTCTTTTTATTTTCCCAGTAATCTTGATTCTTAACTCCGCCTGGAGTCCCTTTCCGGGGGCTACTGCCGGTCCCAAGCCCGGATAAATAAGGAGGGTTGGGCATGGGGTTAGCGATCCCATCCCGTAGAAAACTAACTCGCTAAAAAAACGCTAACCAGAGAAAAATTATTCAAACCATTTAAACTCTACCCTGGGAGTCAGGAGGTCTTCGTTTAGAAGAATTATGACGCCTCATGATGAAAGCCGAGTTTCTTCGGAAGTCACGAGGCCGATGCCCCTTCTGACAACCAGAGCAACCATTTACTTAGGTACATGGAATTCTCGCACAATGTGGGAGACTGGGAGAGTTTTCCAAATTGTTGCAGAAATGAATCTTGATTCTTAATTGCGCATGATATTTATATAGTATTATACAATTCTATTACTTATAAGTAGCAATTGACCGCATAGAAGAACTTTTTGTAGCATTTTTACTTTAAAGTGGTTGTGAGTAAAACTTTATATTTATCTAACTAATCTATCATGTTTATTTAAAGTGTTATGATGTTAACATTGAGACGAATGATCATCACTTTCATAACAGTGTCATTCACTTACAGAAATAAAACGATTTACTAATGAAAAGTTATTAGAAACAGTTGAGAGTAGAATACTGGGGAAATTAGTGAAAAAAAAATTTGATAGAAACCTAATCCTCTTAGATTCATTTGTTGATGTGATAACTCACTAAAAGTAATGGAAACGATTGAAACACAATTCTTAGTTGACACTGTAGCAGAGGTTAGTGTAGTACCATCTACTACAGTTCAGAAAGACACTCTTGATCCCAAATTAAAAATGAAAGCTGAAAAACAGATCAAAGACCAAGTCATATAATAAAAGGTACGTAGAATTATATTTTGGTCTTATATCTAATGTTTTATTGAGTTTCATTGTAGCCAACATCCCTATTCTCAGAATTGGTGTTAATGTTTTGCAATTCAAAAAATGCTCGTGGACGTTAGAAACTAGAAACTTGTATTTACCAATCAAAACGGTGAAATTAAGGGATTTATGTGTAACGAGACATTCATACACTTATATGATAGTTAGAGGTATTTGAATCAATATGCTAACGAAGAATTCTCGGAATAGTTGGATTTAAGGTAAATTGAACTAGATGATAACAACCGGACGTATTGTATTTGGAATTCGTAATAAGCGCACAATAAAGTACAGAGGAATCATAAGTTAGTACAAGTACCAGTCAAACCTTATTGTGAGATTGATGAATATTTCATATCCCTCAATCAGTCTCCTGGTTTATGACAATTGACTTTCAAATGTGATAGACCGACAGATAGCGTCTAACACCACATTAGATTGAGGGATCATCAGTGTTTGCACGTCCAACATGACGATAGAATTAGGCACCATGCACCCTTCCGACAACCCGTGGTCATTACCACCGCATATGATCCCTAAGAAGAACTATTCCGGTTTTAGAGCCTGTAATGACCAAAGAGATCTTAACAACCGGACGATACCAGATAAATACACTTTCTATACTTAAATGACTTCACTCATAATCTATCCAGTGTTACAATTTTTTCGAAGGTTGATCTCATCCGTACATACCATCAAATTCCAATTCACCTAGACGACATTACCAAAACTTTTATTACTACTCCATTCGGTCTATACAAATTTGTTCGCATACCTTGTGATCTAAGAAATGCTGCACTGAATTTCCAGCGTTTTACTGATCGAGTAAAACACAACGTACCGTTTTTGTATATGCTTACATATATGACTCATCCATCACCAGAAAAGATTTAAGTGAGCATTTAACTCATATAAAAGTACTTTTTGAACGACCAAACAAAGATGTATTGGCAGTGCATCCTGAAAACTGCGAGTTTGTAAAACAATCCCTCACCTTCTTGTGTCATGTTTTCGATAATCAAGGTATCAAACCAGTTCCTACGAAAACGCAAGGCATCTCAACTTATCTTTTACACGATTCATTTAAGAAACAATGATATCTTCTAGGGATGATCAACTTTTACAGGCGTTTTGTTCCAAAATAAGCTGACATAAAAGAACCACTAACATATTTATTGAGAGGATGCGCTAAGTCATTAATAATGACATCACAAGTGATCAAAGCATTTAGATAGATGAAAAGCGCCTTAAGCACAGAGGTATTGCTAGTACGACAAAATGTTGATACACCTTTAGTAGTAATGACTGACGTCTCTAATGTGGCAATTGGTGTTTTACTTTAGCAACATGTCAGCCCGTAATGAAAACCCCCTGCATTTTTCTCGAAGGATCCAAATGAGACACAAACAAAATATAGAACTTTAGGTAGAGGACTGTTATCTGTCTACTTAGCCATCAAACACTTCCGATAAATGTTAGAGAGAAATTCTTTCACAATATTTACGAATTATTAAGTTAGTGATCGAGATCATGAACGAATTAATGTTAGACCACCATTGGAAACCTGGGAGCACTGGATGACCGATTCGTCCTATTGTGGTACTGCTCAGAAGTGAGCGTTCACGATCCGGCCCCGCGAGATTCGAACCCAGAATCCATCGGTTTCTCATAAGAACGCTTAATCTCTAGACCACTGAGCCGGTATCCAACGGTTTTGTTATCTCGTCGAATATAGATGTTAAAAAAGAATATCAGTGTTTTAGATGGAAGCTTATGTAATGTGTTCATTATATTTATAGTACCTACTTCCATATAACTTGTTCTAGCTTGTGAACAGATCAATGTATCTATTCTTCTTGAGTCACGTATTGATCTTGTTAATTATTCACTTATCAACCTTGACTGTTTTTATATGAATATAAGTTGTGTACACTTCTTATCCTACTCATTACATGTCAGTAGCTTATTTTTGTATGATTATAAATATCGGTTAACGCTTGGTTAAATAGAATTGGCTCATATGCCTTCTACACTGCACGTCATTTCGCTTTACTCTCTACTCTTCGTTTTTATTGGATCATATAATCTCCCCCCCCCATTCTTCAAATAAAGTTCGATTATGGATAATGGTGGAATTCAGGGAATACATTTTGTTTTATTTTCCTGAAGATAAGTGATAACAGGAAGCAAACAACAACCTTTTCTTCCTAGTTTAGGACTCCTTAATAATATGAAATCGTCACCCAAATAAAAGAGCCAAACCCAAAAAATTTAAGGCTCATGGTAAGTGCTCAACCTTTAAATTACTGATTTTAAATACATCTGTTCACATTTTCAACATTGGGAATACTTTCACTCAATAGTAACCACTTTTGGAGGAATCGACAACTCAAACTGAGTTAGGATATTGTATTACTGGATTGTGTTGCGAACATCTTGGCAAACTTTAGGATCAACCTTACACTTCTTGTCAGACCACCATACAAAGTTGTTATCTATTCTCCTTCAATTTTGAAGGGCTTGGACCATCATTTCTAGCGGATACTGTTTACTATTAGGGAATTATTAAGAATCACATAGGATCCAAAAGAATAATAACTGGTCCCTGGTAGGTTTATGCCTCCGAATTGGCGGTATCACATGGAACCCAAGAGAATAACAGATAAATGCATACCCACCAATAATTTTGGATACAAATTATTAATTCACAGTTCACTGACTGAATAATAGCTTGTATGACGTCAAACCTGAACATTATCAGTTCAACTTTTTGTCTAAGCTCTTAGGTAAATATCCCTGAGGTATTGTTAAGTAAGAAGGCTTCACAGTGATGCTATATATAACATTTCATCTGAGTGTTATTATTGACACCTCTCTAGAATACCTACTAACGGGATCCAACTGAATGAGCATAACTTAAATCGACTAAAGTCCGAAGTTTATGTTTTTTGTATATAAACGTGATTTCATCTTTATCGCAAATGATTCTTAATCAATATCTAACATTTGAGAAGATGAGAATGACAACAGACGTTAGTATTAGTAGAGAATAGTCATTTCAATATGACTGAAACAATACTGACCAATGAGAGGGGGATAAGAAAAATGAGCGATAAAATATTAGTTACTCACAAGTAATATGCTTACATAACACTACATAAATGGTTTTACTCATTTTCTAGGTATCTCATATGTAAAGTTTATTTATTCGATATACTATGACCAAATCTTGTTTACATTCAGTTAATAAACGTCAAAGTATAAACAGATAAAGTGTGATCACTCTGAACAATTATAATGGTGACCATTGGAACTAACTCATGTCGGGTAGAGACAGATATCTACCTCAGTACAATGGAAGATGTTTGCGTAATTTCGTGGATTGGTTGAGCTTAGACATTAACACTGTTAGATTCCGGCTTAGTGGTCAAGTAGGTTGAGCATTTACGCAAGGATCGAATAGGCCTTGGATCTGAATCTCGCGAGATGGGATCGTGGATTCGCACTGTTGAGGAGTTCCATAGTAGGACGAAACGGCCTTCCAGTGTTTCTACGTTTTCAATAGTGGTCTAACATCGATCGGTTCATAATCTCAATCAACAATTATAAATGAAAAAAACAAAACAAAACAAATACATAACTGACTGAAATCAGTACGTGCAATGACCACTTGTATTCATCAACCATGATCGCCACATATTTAGTCTAAATAATAAATAACCGCCATATACAATCAGCTCTCTTTGCGTATTTGAATAAAACAATAACAACAACTGAATAATGGAAATAAACAAAAATTAATTACCATTATACTTAATTCGTTTTTATTCTTCTTTTATTCAAATAACCAATTTTTGTCACAATCACAAATGTAACTCAATGGTACTTTAAGATGATGGAGAAGATTTGTAGCTCAAGTGGATGATTTTTATGGAGTTTTGTTCTGTGAACTGGATAGTTTGATCATCGAGCTTTTGTCATTCTTTTAATGACATTATCAGCACAAACGTCAGATAGAAGTGAAGTGTTCAAATTTCTATAAACATGGTTCATAGTTTGTCCTGTAGACGTTGATGTTGATTGATTCTAAATAGTTTTGAATAGTTCATCATTTAAAAGAAGTTGAAATGTTTAAAGAAACTTTAATTTTTGTTTATGAACAGGGAGAGATGACTATTGATAATAAAGTAGGTTTGATGACTATTTAACAGAATTCTTCCTAATGTTTATTTTGGAATAGATCTGAATCAAAATCATTGAACCATTATTCCTTATTACAAAGAGTTCCATTCATCAAGAAACGATCGTTTATACTGATGAATGGAAACAATACAAGCACATTTGAAGTCAGTCAGTCAGTCAGTCAGCTGCAACGTAGGACCAGGCATATATATGCATCAGTCCAAATTGCCATACCACATTAGCACAACAAGATAAACACCGGATTCATAGAAGTAGTTAATTCAGTGGTGGTAATATATAAAAGAAAGACTGTATATAAGGAAATAATACAGGAAGAAAGAATTCGTTCGTGGAAAAAAAGATTTGAAGTGATTTCAATCTCTTAGTTTAAAGAAAGACAGAGAGTGTATACACCGACGCCAATGTGATCAATTCTGGGTCATGTCACCAACAGTCTCCAACCATTGATTACGATAGTCATGAGGACCCCAACCAGGTAGTCTGCATCTACCAATATGGCTCAGACTAGAAGTTAGTGACTTCAAGCACTGATGCCACGTTTCGGCCAGTGGTTAAATACTTGTAGCTTATGAGTATTTTCTACTCTTAATGGCCATGTTTCGCAGCCGTATACTAGAACGGAATGAACTGCCGCGCAGTACACTCGACCCTTAATTGATAGACGGATATCTCGCCTTCGCCATAGATGACGTAAGTTGGCAAAAGCCAAGCGAGCTTTTAGAATCCGTGCTGAGATTTCGTCAGACACCAACCCATTAGGGTTGATCAGACTTCCAAGATAAGTGAAGTTGTCAACGCGTTCAACTACTTCACTTCCTATCCTTAGTTCAGGTGTTGACGCAGACCAGTCCTGAAGCAACAACTTGAATTTAGAGGGAGAGAAACGCATCCCAAACATTCTGGTATTGTTGCTCAGTGCTACCAAAAGACTCTGCATTTTATCAGCGTCTTCAACAAACAGGACTATGTCATCTGCATATTCTAAGTCGCTTCTTGGCTCTCTGAACTAAGATCATGTGTAGTATCTGTTCTTTGCAGTGTAAATTCTGCAAAGGTCTCTAAACTGAGACCAATGAAATTACCTGTATTTTTCACCTCCGGACGGGTGCTGTGAGCTTGCTCAACCCCGTCTACGGGTCGGCCTTGTATTGCACATTTGAAGATTATGGTACGATGACGTACTGGTTATTCACTGATATAGTTTCATCGACCAAATAACTCAAGTTCATGTAAGATCGAACCAATTTAGTTACAGTTAAGTAATTATCTACTTTCTTATGAAATTAACGTACCAGACTGAATGGTCTTGAGTTACAAAAATGAGTCTCTGTTTAATATACCTTGACTTTATGATACGCGTACATTTTGAACCTAAAAAATCATTTAATTATGTATATTCAGTTACAAATTTCGTTCCTTTTATACCAAAGATTCTTCTTGAAATCATGAACTGATCCGAGTTAGACAACAGTTGAAAATTCAAAAAAAACACTGAATGGTCGTTTCTTCTCAATATGGAACTCCTCAGGAGTGTACATATACGACACTACTATAGGGAAACAAAACCTCTACGTTCGGCCTTTCACGTGAACGCTTAACCTCTAGACTAATGAGTTAAGATCTTATGGTGTCCAAGATTATTTTTAATCAGTTCATGATATTGAGTGACAATCTTTCGCTGTCTTTCGTAAGTACCTTCCTCACACCCGAAACAGTTGAACTCAAGTAGTCATAGTTTCTCACTACGACTCCAGAAATTTCCTTCCGAAGCTAGTCCTTAGTGAGTTCATGGTAGTTATCAGTATGAGCTCGCATAGACTATTAAGCTCTAATTGAGACAGCCATTTAGTGCTTTCAGGTTTTCAATGCTTTACTAACTCAGATCAGTTCATGATTTCAAGAAAATTGAACGATCTCCATAACTCTACACTTACTATTGTCTTATTCATTAAAAAACGGATATAAATTTCATTAGTACGTTGTTATAATTACTTATGGCCATTAGGATATAATCCTTTTCATCATCCAATATCATACAACTATAAATATATAATCAACTTTGTTTATATTCATGAGTTAACTTTTAATGCATGGTTTCGATCTCAAGGTATTACAGGTTGTAAGTAGCTGATGAGAAGAGAATAAAATAAAATGAGTCGTCATGTTCCTCTCAAACGTCCCGGTACGGCTGAGGGTGGGGAGAGTCAGCTCTCCCTCTCGAAATACTCTCACATCGCCATGAGTATACAGCCACTTCCGGGAAATTCCTAATCGTGGTGGAGGTGTTGTCTACGAAATTGAGAGGATGAAAAGCGAATTTCTGGTAGAGGCTTTAATCGGGTTAGTGGATATGAAGGATCCACCTAGTGGAGCTGGAAAACCTTGATTCCAAACCAATGGTGTACATTTGCTCCAGTATCCCGAAGGAACAAATGGTATATGAACTAATTATTGGTCTTCGGCTACCACGGTACTGCATCGCCTGACATTTCCCCACTTCCTTGTGAATCAGCCCTTTAGGTCGAAAGCTCTGAATGTGGCCCCGTAAGAAAACCACCTGCTTCGGCCTGGGCACCCGGTCAGTATCACAGCCCTCACACAAATCAAGTGACTTGTGAGGTGCATACGTATTCTATGTTCAAATAAATATAATAACATGAATTTCTTTAACTCTCCAATAGAAATCTTTAATCTATTGAGTCAATCAAATTGTAAAT
This sequence comes from Schistosoma spindalis, assembly GCA_946903255.1. NCBI lineage: Eukaryota > Metazoa > Platyhelminthes > Trematoda > Strigeidida > Schistosomatidae > Schistosoma > Schistosoma spindalis. The sequence continues at coordinate 46,350,606 of OX336418.1, forward strand.
GAAATATTTAGTTGATTAGTTGAAGTTAAACATTACCACTGTTACATGTCGGTTCAATGGTTTAGTCGTTAAGCACTCACAAGTAAAACTGATAGGTCCTGGGTTCGAATCTCAAGAGGCCGGATCGTGGATGTTCATTGTTGTAGTGTCCCATACTAGAACGAAACGGTGATCCAGTGCTTCCAGGTTTCTCATGATGATCTAGCTTCAATTGACTATTCAATATTTATTTAACAACAACCAAAATTGTATAACTTTCAAACTTCTTAAGAATACTTCAAATAATTCAATATCAGTGACCTGCAAAGAAATCCATATTCATATGAGTATATCATATATATATATATATATATATATATATATATATATATATATATATACATTGGGTTTAGTTCCCTTTATTATCTTGAATAGGGCAAGAATAAAGAATTGAAAAGAATAACATGAATTCACTTTATTTCATAAAGTCTTCATCAACTGTATACAATCGATAATATTCAAGGTCGAAATGATTATAAAAGTTTACCAAGTTATAACAGTACAAAACGATATGTAGAGTAGTAAGAGTGAAGACATAATAATGAGCATTAGAAATAAATATAATATAAGAGAGAGAAGATTCTGGATCATCAGACATCAATCAGTCAGTCAGTTATAACGTAGGACCATGCACATACATGCATCGATCCAAGTTGCCACACTTCATTAGCACAGCACCGTTTGGTTTGGCCACCCCTAACTTTCTTCCAATTATCCCTAACACCAGTGAGCATTGCGCGTTCTGGTAATCAGTGTTCAGGCATACACTACACGTGGCCTAACTATCTCAGTCTATGAAGATTCATAATCTCATCAACTGATTTACCACCATTCCCTAATACCTTATGGATCATTAGACATAGTAACAAATAATTAATCGATTATATAATGAAGTAGTTGAACTTAAATTAACAATAATTAAGAAGAAAATGAGTTGATATCAATCAGTTAGAAAAAAAAATAAGTAATAATGTTATTCTGGCTTCAGTAAAGTGATGGATTTAATGAGTTTTCATCCTTGTTTCTTCAATGAAGTACTCCTTGGATCTAATTGTATAATTGATGTGTGAGCGAAAGTGATCATGATTCGTTGTCTGCTTAGTCAGACATGTAGACAATCTGACAGGTGTCAGATGACTTATATAATCCCTTATCCTTATTATTATTATTATTATTACTCGCTTATTATTGATTGTTCATTGTTGTTAGATTGTGTCGGGTTTTGAGGTGTGGAAATATATTCATGTTCTAGTCAGGCTAATTACGTGTTCTTGATCATCTGAGTTGTGTTGAAGTCCTGTAGAATAGACACTGGGAAGGATCTAGTGTAGATAATCGTTTAAGCGTTATAACATTAGATGAAGTAATACCGAGCGTTATAACAATAATATTGTGTGTGGATTGATAAAGACAGATCACTTACTCATACTATCGTTAAAACATTGATACAAATGAAGTAAGTTCTCTTTATTCTTTTAAATGGAAAAGATTCTCAATACATGATGATGATGATGATGATGACAGCCACATATAGAATGCATTATATTGTAATTAATAGTACACTTCTCAAAACTATGGACAAAGATTAAACTCGTACACATTAAATCAATATTTTGAATATATAATCTAGTACATTAATAATTTCTCATGCCTTTATATATTTATTAATTAATTATTAATGATTATCAAACTCCTCCTGGAGCCCCTTTTGAACTACTGCCCGGATAAAGGCGGTGAGTTGGGCAGGGGGGTAATGACCCAATCCCGTAGAAAACTAACTGGCTTAAAAACGCTAACCAAAAATAACTAATTTAAGGTAAGTAATGATTATCAGCTATTTAAAATAAGAGTTATTCATATGAATTACATGAGAAGACATGAAAAGAATGAACAAACGTTGAATAGAACTAGAGAGGAAGATCGAGGATAGAGCAGGTTGGAGAATGCTAATCGCCGGTCTATGCTCGATTGGAAGTAACAGGAGTAAGTAAGTAAGTATGTGAATTACAATATCTACACTTATAAAAAATTAATAATCTCATAATAGGAAAAAAAGTAACAAAAAAAAACTCATCTGTCTATCTTGATTTTATTTCATAAAAGCTAGTAGGATACTACTCGTGAGCCTTAAGTTTAAACTAGATACAGTAGTATTCAAACCTATGAAATTTGTATGCCTTAACTACTAAACTACTACATCTATCGATTATAATATTGATTGGGTTTAGACAATAACACCGTTGGATGTAGACTAAGTGGTTTAAAGGTTAAGCGTTCATGCTTAAAACTAAAGGCCCTGGGTTCGAATTCTGTAAGCGAGATCATGGATGCATACTATTAAAGCGTCCCACAATAGGACGAAATGGCCATTCAGTGCTTTCAAGTTTTCAATGATTGATCTAATATCAATCAATTCATGATCTTAATCACAAATATTTATTACTAATTATGATATTAAATAATCAAGAAACTTATATCTATTTACTAATCTCTGTTATTATTTTTTTTAATTCTACACATTTATTATTGTTAATATAACAAAACATCTAGAAACAAATGTCTTTTCTTACAAACAAAAAAACAACAACAACAACAACAAAAAATAAAAGAGAACTAAATTGAACAAAACAACAACATTATGTACTACTTACTCATTCATGAATAGTTATATGTTACATTATGAATTTCATTATGATGAAATGGTAATAATCGATCATCACAATTGAAAATCAATAAATCATTAATGTATTAGAAAAGAAATAGATTAATTATAAAGAAAATTAAAATAAAGAAAAGTAAAATAAAGAATAAACATTCATATTCACATGATACTATACCAGATGCATGTTTTATTGAATATTAAATTAACAAATATTTATATATAGATTATTTAATGATTAAATATTTTTTTTTAATTTTTACAAGAATTTTTTTGTTCTGTAATATATGGTATAACACATACAGCTGTATTTGCATGATGTACAACATAATCACTAACACTACCCATAATTGTACGTTTTATAGCACCTAAACCACGACTACCAACAATTAATAAATGTACATTATATTTTTCAGCATTTTGAACAATAGCTGCACCAATATGTTCAACAGGTTCATATAAAAATTGATATGTTAAATTATGTGCTAAACAATCAGCACTATAATCATTTTCTAATTCACGTACACGTTTTACATTAGTTTGTACAAGATTTGACCATTCATCACTTGGTATACTAATTGGATTAGATAATGATATAGTTGGTAATGATACTGGTTCTACAGCATGATATATTGTTACTGTATCATCTGGTTTTTGTAACCATTTTAAATAATATTGAAATGCTTTTTTTGAATGTTCTGAACCATCAATAGCAATTAGAACAGATCTTGAACCAATTAATGGTATTTTTGAAAATCCTGATGGTCTTCTATCCATTATTTACATAAAATAAATTTTTCTAAATTATTTCTCATTTTATATATAATTCTAGTTTTTGTCTATTTATTTCCACCAATCAAAATTAAGTTAAAATAAAATAAAGCTGCAATCTGATTGGATCTTAAATATGAATCCATTTTATTGGTTCATTTTAACTCACTTATGATTGGTTAAAATTTCTTTATTTAAATTTTCTTTTTCTCTTAATGATTTGTAATATAAGATTACATAATTACCTATCAATTATAATCCTGCGTGGGGGGGGGTGCGGGATCGTGGATGTACACTGCTGAGGAGTCCCATACTAGGACGAAACGGCCATCCAGTGCTTCCAGGTTTCCCATGGTGCTCTAGTTTCAATTGATTTGTGATTTCAACTATTGAAATTATCAATTCTCCACAAAACCCCTTCTAGTAATTGTAAAATCATTCATAGACATTTTCTACCCCATCAATACAATTTTTCTTTTGTAAAATTAAATTTAATCAATAAATGAAGTAATTGAATTAAGATAGAAGAATATGAATTGATTTTATTTTATTAAGGTGGGGGAAGGGCGGGTTTTCTCTCTCTAGCTCTAGACAACGGTTATAATATAACGAACGTATGGATGATTTAACAAAGTCGAATACAAATGATGATCGGTATAATATATACATGAATAAACATTAATAAATTCATTTAAAAATCGATATCAAAAATAGGAAGGGGTCAGACAGTAATTCACCTAGAAATCGAATATTGATCATATGAATTCTATTAAAATTATAGAAAACTGGAAGAGTTTATATAACCTTAAAATTTGAATGAGTGAAAGTTTCGAAGGATTGGCAAACTGATTCCTAAGTGGATGAAATAACAGTTAGCTAAGCCGAGAATGAATAAAAAAAATTACAAACATTAATCATAATATTATCGTAGGAGATATGGGGATGTTTCATTGTTTACATCGCTAACTGATCTTAGACTACAATTAAAGACATGGAAGCACTAAAAAGTTGTTCTGTCCAACAGTCTTCGTAAATTCCCTTATACTAATAATAATCTGGTGCTCATCAGTGAATGGATTTAGGACGCAAATCCTGGAGTTCTAGTAAAAAGCTTTGACCAGTAGATTTCAATCAAGTCAGGTGTGAGATATTTATCCATTTTAGGCAATGGATGGATGTTGTTCAGGATTGTGAATTGTATTGAGTTTGACATGTATGCCGTTAGATGCAAGTTTAGTGGTTTAGAGATTAACTATCTATCTGCGAAACAGAAGATTCTTGGTTCGATCCCTTGTACAACGGTCATGGATGTGCACTTCCGAGGAGTCCCTTACTAAGGCATAACGGCTATCTAACGTTTTTAGTTTTTTTACTATTGATCTAGTAAGATAAGTTAGTGGTTTAAAATTATGAAAATAATAGTAATAATAATGATTATAATTGAACATGATTTTTATCATTATCATCCATCTACTAAAACAGTGATAAATTGACACTCGTCTCTTTCCACAACATGTTAAGCATATAAAAGTTACTTTTTACAAGTATAGAAGAGTTTTATCTCCACCAAAGCTTTTAAAATCCAACCGTTTTCACCCACACTAACACCAAGACAGCTTCAAAGATGGCCTCTTTGCGAAGTATTTCAAATAGTATCCTCCAACTTTAATTGACCTGCAAAATAGACTAAATCATGAAACACTACCTAATTTCTTCCATGTAGTTAGGAATACCTGAACAATATGCACTACTAACCCCGTCGGGGGTCAAACTCAAGACCTCAAGAACCCATAGTGGACTAGATACTGCCGAATGTAATAGTTGATGTGCACTGTTTAAACCAACTAACACTGTATCATGAAGAAAAAGACACAAACGAACAAGAACAGTGTAATAATAGTATTAATAATTTCACACTATAAATGTATATTTCAGTTCTAGTGAAATCAATGTTTTCTGACTATAGGGTTTAAAGTTAAAACTGTTTGTCATATCATTATAGGGTTGTGAAGATTGTTGAGTTTGAATTGATATCATAAACTGATAATTATCATGTTCTTACTAGTGACTGACTTCAAGATGGATTGCTTGAAGTTCTAGTGAGAAGCAGTGACCAGTACAGTTCAACTGTGTTTGTTGTAAGGTAGTTACTCAGTGAAGATAATGGTGAATGGTTGCATAATATTATGGATTGATTCAAGATAGACATTAACATTGTTGGATGCTGGTTCAGTAGTCTAGATCTTAAGCGTTTACGTATGAGACCAATGGTTTTGGGTTCAAATAGTGTATACGGAATTATGAATGAGCACTGCTGAAGAATCTCATATTAGGTCGAAAAAAGTCATCCAGTACTTCTATGTTTTCAAATATATTAATTTCATTCACTGATAAACTATAAATACTTATATCCTATAATCATTTACTATTTCAAATCAGTGTGAATCATGATTAGTTTGTATGTTTATTTGTTCGTTTGTATGTTTGTGCGTGTGTGTGTGTATGTGTGTGCGTGCGTGCGTGAGTGCGTGAGTGCGTGAGTGTGTGTGTGTGTAAAAATGTAATATATTCTTATGCAATATAATCCATATTACGTATTTATGTTTATTTATCAATAAGATAATTACAAAATATATTGATTTTAAAAAGAAAATGTACTAAATTACTTGAATATTATTATAAATATCCAATTAGATAATGTACTTTTATGATAGGATGTAAATTAATTATGAATTATACCCATATTTATTTATTTTGAATTCTGATAATATTGATTTTAGAACAAAATGTTATGTTACTTAATTAATCAATAGAGTATAAGAGTTTAATAGGATAGAAAAAAAAAACAAAAAAAAAGAGGGAGAAGAGAAGTGATTAGGATATACTAAATGAATTATATTAGATAGTTACATAAAATATCATAATTGAATACTATAAAACAAAATATTGATCCTTTAATATTGATTAAATATAAGGATCAATCGTGTATCGATTAAACTGTAACAATACTATGAATCATTATGGAATAATTAATTGAAATAAGAATTAATCACTCTACATTAACTTTATTAACTACAAGGAAGCATATAATAGCGTGGATAAGACAACACTATAGAAGCTTCTTTCGACACTATGACGTGTCTGAGAAGATAGTCAATAACATACGAAATTCCTATGATGGATTAAACTGCAAAATCGTGCATGGAGGACAGTTGACAAAGTCGTTCGAAGTAAAGACCGGTGTCAGGCAAGGTTGTTTACTGTCACCCTTTCTCTTTCTCCTGGTGATCGACTGGATCATGAAGACATCAACATCTGAAGGGAAGCACGGGATACAGTGGATAGCTAGGATGCAGTTGGATGATCTAGACTTCGCAGATGATCTGGCTCTTCTATCGCACACACAACAACAAATGCAGGAGAAGACAACCAGTGTAGCTGCAGCCTCAGCAACAGCATGTTTCAACATTCATAAAGGTAAAAACGAGATTCTCCGATACAACACAACATGCAGCAATCTAATCACAATTGACAGATAGGCTTTGGAAGATGTACAAACCTTCACATATTTGGGTAGCATCGTCGATAAACATGGTGGATCTGATGAAGATATGAAGGTGCGGATCGGAGAAGCAACAGCAGCATATTTACAATTGAAGAACATCTGAAACTCAAAACAATTGGCAACCAACACCAAAATCAGAATTTTCAATACAAATGTGAAGACAGTTCTATTGTATGAAGCAGAAACCTGGAGAACTACGAAAGACATCATCCAGAACATACAAGTGTTTATTAACAGTCGTCTACGCAAAATACTTGGGATCCGTTGGCCAAATACTATTAGCAACAACCTACTGTAGGAGAGAACAAACCAGATTCCAGTGGAGAAATAAATGAGGAAGAATTGCTGGAAGTGGATAACACATACATTGAGGAAAGCAACGAACTGCGCCACAAGTTAAGCCCTCAAATGGAAATTTCAAGGCCAAATACGGTGAACAAGAAGATCAAAGAACACATTACGCAGAGAAATGGAAACAGACATGAGAAGAAGTAACAGAAATCGGATAGAACTGGATAGGAAGGCTAAGAACAGAGTGGGATTGAGAATGCTGGTTGGCGACCTATGCTCCATTGGAAATAACAGGATTAAATAACTAAGTAATGTTGACTGAAGAAAAAGAGCAGTTTTGTATTAGTGAAGTTTGACATGATTTTATGTTCACTCCGCTTGGAGCTCTTCTGTGGCTATTTCCGGTCTCAGAACCGAATAAATAAGTAGAGTTGGGTGTTGGATTCACAACCTTATCCCGTAGAAAAAAAACTTCCTAAATAACGCTAACCAGAATAAACAAATTAAACCATTTAAACTCTGTCCACTAATTTGAAGGAAGAATTATGACGCCTCATGATGAGAACTGATATTCTTCGAAAATCACTAGACTGATGCCACTTCTAAGAACTAGAGCTACAATGTTTATAGGTACATGGAATGTCCGGAATTTATGTTGACAAAATTTTAAAAATTATTTATAATTGTTCAAAATGTTTTCTACAAAGCCATTAACATGTTATGAGACAATTTACAGTGACTAACAATTGTGAAAAATACTTACAAAAATCTAAAAAGTTAGATTGATACTAATGTCGAACCCAGGTCCTTGGTTCGAATCCGGCGAGAAGGATCTTAAATACTCAGTGCTGACGAGTCCTATACTAGGACGAAACGACCGTCCAGTGTTTCAAGGTTTTTAATGATGGTCTAATTTCAACTGACCCATAAATCAATTATTAACTTACTAAAAAAAATCTCCACAAAGACTCTTTCTGTTAATTTACTACACATTTGACCAAATGTTAAATCAAAAGGGAATATACGACAGCTTACTAGAAGTTTTTATTGTTTGAATGTAATTCGTAACCGAATGAATACATTTCGGTTTCTAAAAATGATTCTTTCATATTTCTATGTTGTTAAAGTGGTTAATACGAGGCTTATACACTTGATTGAATCTTAGTTATTGACTAGTTACAATTAGAATCTAAAGTTAACGATTTACGGTTAAGTTAGAATGGATTAATCGAAGACTGCCATTCTAATCTTAATCCTAAATCTAAATCTCAGTCATCATTCAAATTTTATATAAATAACTAATCGCCTATGTTTGGTAGACAACAATCTGTTTTCATCAATGAGCTATAACTTTAAGACCCCCTTGCACGCAATCGATTGGTTCACCTATATAGTATGGTTACACCTATGGATTTATTAAAACTCATAGAATACACATAAAGTAATTAATATTAATAGGATTGTTTTAATCTGTTCATATTACCATTTGATTCTTTCCATTGTTTATATACTGTCAATCAATCCTGTAACTTGTTGTTAATCATCATTCATGATCGATTCCTAGAATAGGTTGAGACTATAATTTATGAACGAACCAATCAGGTATAAGATAATAGGTGTCGGATTTTGGCGCGAAATTCATTCATCCATTTGACTAAATAGAGTCTTGACATTATAGCTGATTTCAATTTGTGATGATGACCCTAAATTTCATTGCTAACTTGAATCATTAACTGTAAATCATAATTTGAATTCCTCACATAGGTTTATAACCTTCATTTGGTCCTGGTTATCAAGTGGACACTCTCAAGGTCAATCTAGTATCGCTCAAATGTCGTCCATAAATTATAGTCTTACCAAAAATAGTATTCAAATCTTTAGGTGATGTCTGCTTCAGACTGACATTAGTTATTAGGCTGTTGGAAACCAGAGATTATTGGACAATGTACTTTGTTCTAGCATGAGATTCCTCAACAGTGTGTACTCATAACCTCATCAATCAACCAAATCCAATAGGTCAGTAATCATTTGCTTCAAAATTAGTTTCTGAGGTCATTGTGAGACATTGAAACTATTGGAATTCTGTTATGTTAAGAATGAAACTGTAGTAAGTGATGATCATTGTTCCATATCGAGAGTCGATTTAAATCCTGTGTACACATCTATCGCTGTCAATATTATTCCAGAACTGACTTATTATTTATTTATTTAAACATATAGATATTGGTACAAGGAGGCACCAAATATATATGCGCCACACAGATCTCATTGGATATATGTGTGGGCTGTGATACTGCACGGGTGCCCAAACCGAACCACGTGGTTTTCTTAGGGGGCCACATCCGGAGCCTTCGACCTGAAGATATGATCCACAAGGCAGTGGAGCATCGTAAGGAGATGCAGTCCCATGGTAGACGGTGAGCAACGATTGGTTCATACACCATTTGTTCCTACAGGATACTGGAGCCCATGTGCATGATTGGTTCGGGATCCGGTTAAAGCACCGGACATTCGCTTTTAGTCCTCTCATTTCCGTAAACAACACCCTAGGTGTGAGAAGACAGTGAGTAGGACTTCCCTGACGGAGGCTATATACGCGTGGCCGCGTGAGAGTATTTCGAGAGGGAGGGCGAGATCACCCCGCTCTCGGCCATACCAGGGCATTTGAGGGCAAACGACTTCCAGAACTGATACTGTTTAATGATGGACACCACCTTCGAACGAAATGTATCTTTACAAACTTTATTAAGGCTTGTTATCATGAGTTGTTTGGAGACAACTTAAGCTTCGCATAAGTTAACATTCATCAACAACGCATATCTGTAATTATCTAAAGGAAACTTATTCTATTCATGTCATAACAATAGGGATTACAATTGATTGATGTAATCTAATCAGTTTGGTAAACATAACATTAGAATAATTATATATAAAACACTATTTATGCTTATCATCCATTACAAAAAAGTTGTGTTTAAATTTTCAACATGAATTTATTGTTTACAATTTTCATAATATTCCCGTTTATCATCCTAAAACTCATAAAAAATCTCTAAATATGATGGTAATCTATTGCGATCATGAACTGATTGATCTTAGATCACTATTGAAAACCTGGAAGCACTGAAAAGCTGTTTTGTCTTACTATTGAACTACTCAGCAGTGCGCATCTACGATCCTGCCCTCGAGATACGAATCCAAGGCCTTCGGTCTCGCGCGTGAACGCTCAATCTACTAGACCACTGAGCCGGAATTCAACGGTGTTAATGTCTAACTTCAATTAATCCACGAAATTGTGCAGCCATCTTCCTTTGTACTATTTTTATTTTATTTATTTCATTTGAACACATAAATATTGGTACGAGAGGGCACCAAATATATATACGCCACACATATCTCATTTGATATGTGTGAGAGCTGTGATACTGCTCGGGTGGCCAGACCGAACCACGTGGTTTTCTTAGGAGGCCACACTCGGAGCCCTCGGCCTAAAGTGCTGACCCACAAGACAGTGGAGCATCGTGAGGAGATGCAATCCCATGGTAACCGGTGACCAAGAAATCGGTTCATACGCTATTTGTTCTTTCAGGATACTGAAGCGCATGTGCACCATTGGTTTTGGATCCGGTTAAAGCTCCGGACACTCGCTTTTCGTCCTCTCATTTTCGTAAACAACTTTCCGTCCACGAGAAGGCAGTGAGTAGGACTTCCCTGGCAGAGGCTATATACGCGTGGTCATGTGAGAGCATTTCGAGAGGGAGGGCGGGCTCTCCTTACTGTCGGCCATACCAGGGCATTCGGGGGCGCCGTTGTACTAAGTTAGATACCTGTCTCTACCCAACACGGATTACCTCTCCTGATCACGGCTTCTCACTAAAATTCGGAGAATTCTCTTATGTAGCTAATCACTAATGAGTACATGGTAATTGTCAGTACGGGGTTGTAAAGATTATTAAGATTTTGATTGAGATTATGAACTGATTGATGTTAGACTACCATTCAAAACCTAAAAGTACTGGAAGGCCGTTTCATCCTATTGTGGGACTCCTCAGCAATGCACACCCACGACACCATATTGATAAACAAAAACTCATTGAACTATTAAAATGTAATAGAATTTAGTCATTTCTGACAATCAAATTTTAGTCACTTATCATACATGTCTTTATTCTAGGTCCCATTATGATTTATTACGGATATATGAATGTATACAATCAACTTACCTTATTAATAACAGGATAGATTGTATTTCACTAGGCATTATTTTTCATAAACAAAATGTTTTGTTTATAGAATGTTCTTTGTTTTCTTTTCTTCATGTCACATGATAAGATTGGGTTCTTTTTTAAGATTAGGAATGTGACTTGGTTCTTAAAAGAAAATAACCTTACGTTTATCATTACTAGACAATACAAGTCGGTTATTAGATGGTGGTTAGACGTAGTGGACAGGAAACCTTGGACCCGGGTTTCGTACTACTTGGCACTCGTCAGCAAGGTGTACCTGTAATCTTGAGGGAACTGATGCTTCTCGACGGATTCATGCCGTATAACACAGCTTCACAATCAGAGACGTTACTACTGAGCTGTCCAGGCCGCGACTCACCTCCTGTAGGACTGAGATGTATTTACAATTGGTACACCTTGCTGACGATTGTGCGATAGCATGAAACCTAGGTCCAAGGTTTCATTTTGACTACCTTCAACCACCATCTAATCCCACAATAGTGCTCGCAGTGTCAAGTCGCTGAGACTGGTGGCCACATTGCAACATGGTCGATAGCATTCGATCTGCACTAATAATAAGGACTAGACAAGCATGACATTGATCACCACCTAGTGATCAATCAATTGTGACAAGTTGGTTATTTAAATAAACTATCCATATGAATAGCAAATTCCGTTAGATATTATCATTAGGAAAACAAAGTTTCTCTGCGTGTGTGTGTGTGTGTTTTTCTCTTGAACATAATACTTAGCATGCGACAATCTGTATCATCTAGTCTGATGACATTGATTATGATCATTTGAAAAAAAAAACTGATAACTAGGAATATCTTGAATAGTTGTTACGATCTGATTCTAAAGTTTATCAAGCTTGAAGGTTCTGTGTTCAATTGATGATGGATCTATGGGTACATAATGTTAATGAGTTCCACACTGAAACGAAATTATTGTCTAATTCACCTTCATTCTGATTGATACTTTGAATAGGATCAATCTTTGATGAATATCACTTGTAAATTAAATTTATTCATTTCATGTTACTTATGGGTGATAAACAAACAGACAAATAATGGACAGTCAAATTGACAGATTTTAACATAAATGAAGTAACGTTTGCACAATTTACCATATATATTCAAGATCTCTCTGTACAGTGTTGACTAGATCTAAACAAGGCTAGAGCACCACGCTTATGTAGTTTATCACTAGAAATTGCTTAAGTTTATGACTTCTACATATTTGGGCAGCATCATTGATGAACACGGTGGATTTGATGAAGATGTGAAGGCGCAGATCGGAAAACAACTGTCTGTCAACCAACACCAAGGTCAGAATTTTCAATACAAATATCCAGACAGTTCTACTGTATGTGGGGGGGGCGGAAACCTGGTGAACTACGTCAGCCATCATCCAGAAGATACAGGTGTTTATCAACAGTTGTCTACACAACATACTCCTGATCCGTTGGCCAGACACTATTAGCAACAACCTACTGTGAGAGAGAACAAACCGAATCTCAGTGGAGGAAGAAATCAAGAAGAAGCACTGGAAGTGGATAGGACACACATTAAGGAGGGTACCTAACTGTGTCACACGACAAGCCCTCGTCTGGAATCCTCAAGACCGAAGGGGGTGAAGAGTAAGATCAAAGAACACATTACGGTGAAAAATGGAGACAGACATGAGGAGAATGAGCAAAAGTTGAATAGAGCTAGAAAGAAAGGCCCAGGACAGACTGGGTTGGAGAATACTGGTCGGCGGCCCATGCTCCATTAGGAGTAACAGGCGTAAGTAAATAAGTATGACTTCTACATGAGTACTGATATGTGTTTGCATGATTGTTGATTATAAACTCTTACCACGATTGATTTAGCGAAAATGCCACAGATATATTTAAATATCTATTAGCTAGTATCCTTATAAAGCAAAATTCATGCAAGAAGTTTATGGATAACGGTTAAGTAATATCATGAGTTGACTGAAATGAAGTGTAGAGTTTATGTGTTTGAATATGAGATAGAAATTATTGAAATCGATTCCCAATCACTGGGTCGTAGATGAGCACTTCTAAGAACTCTCACACTATGACAAGATGGCCGTTCAGTGTTCTAAGGTCTCCAACGGTGGTCTAGTTAAGATCGATTCATGATTTGAAGCTAGTAAAATTCTAATACTTCCATGCATTGCCTTATACTGGAAACATTAATATTCGTTAAATTATCATTAGAAAGCACACGATTTTAGTTAAAAATAGATAATGCGATAAAAATATGAAAGACAAGTCATAATTTATTACTTAATTTACATATATAGTCGAATTCATGAGTCAGTTAAAGCTAGACCACCATGGAAAACCCGGAAGCACTAGACGGTTGTTTCGTCCTAGTATGGGACTCCTCAGCAGTGCTCACCCACGGTCAAAACCACGGGATGCGAACCCAGGACCTATCTGTCTCGCGCGTGAGAGCTTAACCACTAGACCACAGAGCCGGTATCCACGAGGTTGCACCACCTTCTACCACTATCACCAATGAGTTACTATCTCACAACAGACTCGGTTGAACTCCACTGGTCACTGGTTCCCACTAGAACCCCAGGAAATACCTCTTGAAGCCAGTCGCTAGTGAGCATATGATGATTCTAATCAGCGAGGCGTTTTGTGGATAGTATAGTAATTTGGTAGCAGAATTCATGAGTCAATTGAGACTGATAGGTCTTGGGTTTGAATCTCGCGAGGCCGGATCGTGGATGAGCAATATTGAGGAGTCCCATACTAGGATGAAACGGTCGTCCAGTGCTTCTAGGTTTTCTATGGTGATGGTCTCGCTTCAATTGACTCATGAATAGGTAATACAATGTCCTACATATGTATCATAATTGTATATGAATGAGTTAATAATGTTAAATTATAAATGATATGTGATTTCTTATTTTATCATTCACTTTTTTTCTAATTGACATTTTCATTGTTTATGTTTACAGATGAAAATGACATAACATTAGAGAATAGGATACTTTGCATAGATCTGAAGATGACAGTTTCAGTCTAGAAAGAATAAAAATTTTATATTTTTACTAAAGGTTTTTATCAAAGTACTCCAGTGATTCAGTGATGCTAGAATATACCAATACTGAAGAGTCTCACAAAAGGACGAAACAGCCGTCCAGTGGTTTGAGGTTTTCCATAGTGGTAGTCTAGCTTCAATTGACTCATGATCTTAACTATTAAAATTTCTTGGAGAATTAATTAGAAACAGGAAAAGTATTTTCCTTAAGTTATCTTTAGGCAGTTAGTGTTTCTTAGATATTTCCTCTTAAGTGTAAAAGTCAATTTATTAAGATTTTGTCGAGTTACAATGGTGATACTTCAATATTATTATTAATCTTGGTATATTCTCTAAAGGCTTCTGTTATCACAAGGCTACTTGTAGTCTATACTTACTTACGCCGATAGGTTGTTGTTGGACAGACACTATCAGCAACAACCTACTATGGGAGAGAACAAACCAGATTCCAGCGGACGAAGAAATCAGGGTAGGACACATATTGAGGAAAGCACTGAACTGCATCACAAGACAAGCTCTCACTTGGAATCCTCAAGACCAGCGGAAAAGAGGAAGACCAAAGAACACATTACGTCGAGAAATGGAGATAGAGGTGGGAAGAATGAACAAAAATTGGATAGAACTAGAAAGGTAGGTCGAGGATGGCGTGGGTTTGAGAATGCTGGTCAGTGGCCTATGCTCCATTAGGAGTAACAGGCATAAGTAAGTAAGTAAGTACTTACGCCTGTTACTCCTCGAGAAGGAACATAGGTCGCCCACCACCAACTCCGCCTGTAGCTCTTCTAGAGTTACTGCCGGTCCCAAGCTCGGGTAAAGGAGGAAGATTTGGCATAGAGTTAGCGACCCTATCCCTTAGAAAACTAACTCGCTAAAAAACGCTAACCAGAAAAATTAATTCAAACCATTTGTAGTCTATAACTACAGTTTATTTGCTGTGTAGGAACAAATTTCTAGAAATGACATTTCTCTCATTATTCTACTCCTCGATTTCTTTCTTCATTGAAGAGCCAGTGTTTGTGTGGGTCTAGAACCTAGTTAGACAGTTACTATGTTAAGTGTCCAGTATACTAAAATTCTCCAATATCTACTCATTTGATCATTCAATATGATAACAAGTTATGAATTGTTGGGATAATTAATTTCGGTGAGACTATAATTTATGGATAAACTAATTGGATTCACCATAACAAGTCTTGGATTTCAGTGCGAAATTCTTTATCGATTTGACTAAATATCATCTTGGCATTTTAGCTGATGTTAGTTCGTAATAAAACCCTCAATCTAATCATTATCCCTAACCATCAACTGTAAAGCACAGTTTTTATCCTTCACACTGGTTTAGAACTCTCATTTAACCTTAGTCAGTAGGTAGGCATTTTCAAGGCCACTCTGGCATCGCTCAAAGGCTCACCTTAATTTCTCTTCAATGTAATCAATTTACTTAAATAATATTATGAATAGATCAATGTTAGACCACCATTGAAAACTTGGAAACACTGGATAGCCATTTCATCCTACTATGAAGCTCCTCGGCAGTACACATCCACGATCCGGCAATTACTACTCGAACCCAAGACCTTCAGTCACGTGCACGAACGCGTAACCTCCAGACCACTGAGACTGCATCTGTGTTAATGTCTAACTTCCAACAATCCACCAGGCACTGACTCAATGAAGACAATAGTGGACAGCAGCGCAATATCGTAGATTGGTTGAAGTTAGACATTAACACTGTTGGATACCGGCTGCCCCCGAATTCCCTAGTACGGCCGAGAGTGGAGAAAGTCAGCTCTCTCTGTTTCTCAAAATACTCTCACATGGCTACATGTATATAGCCTCTGCAAGGGATGTCATACTCAATACCTTCTCTTGGTGGAAGTATTCTTTACGAAAGTGAAAAAAAAGAAAAGCAAATTTCCGGTGCTTTAATCGGGTTGTTGGACATGGAGTGTACACCTAGGGGAGTTGGAAAATACTGATTAAAAACCAATGGAATAAATGGTCTCCAGTATCTTGCGAGAACAAATGACATATAAGTCAATCGTTGGTCACCAGCTACCATGGGACTGCATCTCCTGACACTACTTCACTACCTTATGGATCAGACGTTTAGGTTGAGGGCTCCGGGTGTAACCTCATAAGAAAACCATCCAGTTCTGTTTGGGCATCCAGGCGGTAGCATTCATGCTACCAGTCGACATTTTGACACTTTATCACTTTTCTAACTAACCATTTGAATTTATACCCTTTTGGTATTTCATTATTCAAAGAAAAATATGCATATATCCCATATTTTCCTTTACAAAAAAATAGTAGGGATTTAAAATTATCGATTTGTTTATTTAATTAACCAATAATAATGCTCATAAATATGAACCAATCGTATTGAAGTATCTCGATAACAGTTCGTAGCAGGTCATTCGTATTCTATGGAATAATTGATATCTGTCAATATGTATTATACATAATGTAGTTAGAATTCTTTAAGAAATTAAATTAAAAGTTGATATTTAATTTTATGGTTGAAGACTTTTGGTGACATGGCTGAGAATTGATCACAATGGCGTCGGTGATGTATACACTCTCTCTGTCTTCCTTTAAACTAAGAGATTAACATCGCTTTATATCTTTCTTTCCATGAACTAATTCTTTCTTCCTGTACTATCTCCTTATACACAATCTTTCTTTTATATATATTACCACCACTGAATTAACTATTCCTATGGATTCGGTGTTCATCTTGTTATGCTAGTGCAGTATGGCAACTTGAACTGATGCATATACGTGCCTGGTCCTAAGGTGTAGATGAATGACTGACAAATAATGTAACCTGTATTTATTATAATGAAATTAAAATTAAGAAAAACAAATTAAACTCAATTAGAATGAGGATTTATAGAGATTTTAGTAATTTTAATTACTTACTTACTTACTTATGCCTGTTATTCCTCACGAAGGAGCATAGGCCGCTCACAAGCATTCTCTATTCAACCTTGTCCTGGGCAATCCTTTCCAACTCTTTCCAGTTCTTATTCATCCTTTTCATATCCGATTCTATTTCCCAATGTAATGTGTTCTTTCGACTTCCTCTTTTCCACTTCCCTTCACGATTTCAAGTTAGCGCTTACCTCGTAATGCAGTTTCATGATTTGCGTAATGCATGTCCTATCCATTTCCATCGTCTTTTCCTAATCTCCTCTTCAGCTGGAAGCTGGTTGGTTCTTTCCCACAAAAGGCTGTTGCTGATGGTATCCGGCCAATCGATGTTGAGTATCATGCGTAGACAACTATTGATAAATACTTGTACCTTCTTGATGATGGTTGTTGTAGTTCTCCACGTTTCAGCTCCGTATAGTAGAACTGACTGCCTTGACTTTCGTATTGACGATTCTGACTTTGATATTGATTGAAAGTTGTTTTGAGTTCCATATGTTCTTCAATTGTAAGAATACTGTCGTTGCTTTGTCGATCCACGCCTTTACGTCCACATTTGATCCTCTTTGTTTATCGATGATGCTTCCCAGGTATATGAAGGATTCTACATCTTCCAGAGTTTCGCCATCAAGTGTGATTGGATTGCTGTTCTCCGTGTTGTGTTTGAGGACCTTGGTTTTCTCTTTGTGTATTTTGAGGCCTACTGATGCCGAGACTGCTGCTATGTTGGCTGTCTTTGTCTTCAAGTAATTTTAATAGTTGAATAATTATAATCTCTATAAATCCTCAGTCTGATAATGATTATTTGTACATGAGTGACTAGTTCCAAAATATATTTCCTCGAGATCTAGTGAAAAGCGATGACCAGTGGAGTTCGATATGTGTCGAGTATAAAACAGGTATTCTCATCAGACAGTGGATGAAGGATTGCACATGATCATAAATCGATTAAATTTAGACATTAAAAACGTTGGATGCCAGCTCAGTGGTCTCGAGATTAAGCATTCACGCAGGAAACCGAAGGTCCTGGGTTCGGTTATTGCGTGAGGAATCATGAACGCACACTGTTGAGGAGCCCCGTTCTAGGACAAAACGGCCGTTCAGTGGTTCCAAGTTTTCGATGGTGGTCTAGCTTAGATCGACTGATGAATTCAACTAGTGAAACTATTTAGATTGTTTGAATGAGTAAACATTTATTAGAATGTCTAAATAATAGTAATATTTTATGTTGGGACGGCTTTCAAGAACCATGACTGAGCATTCAGAGGCCCTGTGGTGGACCAGACAATATGCGAACTCAAAAAGTAATAACAGAGTTATTAAGGACAAATAGTAATGTTAATATATATAAGTTAAATGTTATAAACACAATAGAAATGAGGGACGTTACCTAATTCACCAGGTTTGCGTGTGTTTTGATTGAGTCTGGTACGAAAAAACCACAATTATAGATGATTGATAATTCCAACGAAGTTGATGTACTCCCAGTGGTACAATCCAGCGTAGATTATGATATATTTCCAATTACAGTCTATTAAAGTAGATAGTATTTGATTAAGAATTTGATTAACACGATCACAAGTGAATGTAGAACGAGACGTATATAAGCAGCAATGTATTTGTTATCAGTCAACAGTGTGTCATGCTATGAGTGTAACACGACGGAAGAAAGTGTTCAAGGTCGTACACTTAAACAACATCTACAATCATTTAATGATAAATATACATTCAATGAAAATTTGACCAAATAAATATAAATAACATCAGTCATATTTTTACATCCCTAATGAATAAGTCAAAGAGTTTCCATCCAATCAGAACACGATGTTGCATAACATGCCTCTTTGTGGATTCGTTGAATTATTATGCTGTCATTGAAAACGCTAATATCTATAAATACCCATAATTTTCTGTACATTTTTGATTCTTATCCAACAAACACTTCTCTAACTTTCTACTGTCTTCTAATTTTGTGACTGTGGAGATTCTATACGTTCGGGTGTCGTAGTTATATACCGCATTCTACTTTAATCAAGTAACGAACATAACAATATTTTTGGTCATTCATATTTAATATGATGTTTGATTAGATATACACAAAATAATAAAGATAATAGAGAATAAACTTCATGGTTAGTCATTATTTAACTCTGTTTATAGTGTTTGTGACTTAGGCAATCCATAATAGGATGTGTATATTGCCAAGAACAGACTGATCAACAATAGTCTTATATATCAACCAACTGAAATCATTTTGATTTTATTGATTCATATTGGACACATTTCAGAATGTGACGATAGTCAATTTGATTATTGATTGGGTAAATCGATTGTGTTTTTTTTTTCTTTTAGGAGAAACAAAAAGAAAGAATTCAATTCATCTATAAATAGTCTATTTATTTCAATAGTTGAAATCATGAATCCATTGAAGCGAGACCATCACCATGGAAAACCTGGAAGCACTGGATGGCCATTTCGTCCTCGTATGGGACTCCTCAGCAGTGCGCATTCATGATCCTGCCCCCCCCCATCGCGAGATTCGAACCCAGAACCTATCAGTCAGCTTTCAGGTCTTCCTTAGTGGTCAAGCTTCAATTGACACATGATTTCAACTATTGTAATTTCTAAAGTCTCCACAAAACCCCTTCTGATAGTCTATTTATTGTTTGTATTATTATGTCATCAGTGATGGCTTGTAATCTGTTAATATTGTCCATTAAAAACACTTACAACTTATATAATCAGATTAATGATGGATAAACTAATACAAACAGTTTAGAGTCAATTCTGAGTTCTTATTAGTTCATTGAGATAGTAACTTCTTGACTAACCCAGCCAGTTCAGTCCAAAACGTCGATATCAACCTCCGCTAAATGAATCAAATATCTTAGTTTTATATACAAGGAAATCAAACCAATATCATCATAATAGAAAATAGAAAATAATAATTAAACAAAACTAGGTCAAATAAGTGTCTGTAGGTGTGAGAGATTGTAGCTAATGACTTGGGAATAACACAGGAATAGTTAAGAGTATAATAATAGTCAATAGGTCAAACGGAAGCTTATAATAAAAGGAATATGAATATAAACATAATAATAATAATAATAATAATAATAATAATAATAATACATATTATAAGATTACTGTTATATCCCAATGTGTATTAATGGATGGTAACTGTTGGAATCTATTTCTGAACTAATACTTCACGTATATATTTATTGGATAATTGTTAAGTAACTAAACTATGCATATTCTTGTCCTTCTTATCATAAGCTTTATTTTGACCTATGAACTAGTATTGTACGACTCACCATTCTTGAGTTATGCCCAGTTTATCAATTACAGTCTCTCACATTTACAGCTACAACAACCACCATCAAGAAAGTACAAGTATTTATCAATAGTTGTCTACGCAAGATATTTAACATCGATTGGCCGGATACCATCAGCAACAGCCTTTTGTGGGAAAGAACCAACCAGCTTCCAGCTGAAGAGAAAATTAGGAAAACACGATGGAAATGGATAGAACATGCATTGAGGAAATCATCAAACTGCATTACGAGACAAGCGCTAACTTGAAATCGTGAAGGTAAGTGGAAAAGAGGAAGTCGAAAGAACACATTACATCGGGAAATAGAATCGGATATGAAAAGGATGAATAAGAACTGGAAAGAGCTGGAAAGGATTGGTTGGGATAGGGTTGAATAGAGAATGCTGGTGAGCGGCCTATGCTCCTTCAATGGGAGTAACAGGCGTAAGTAAGAGAGTAACATTCACAGCCACTTTCGGCTAAATCATGTACAAATGTTGTTTCCTACTTTATGGTACTATGTGGTCTATTTGTTTTGTATATAAACCCAGTATGTTTGAAATGCATGGTTCGTATAGTGGGAGTTCGTAATGGTGTTCTGGACAAAACAGGCAGCATTAGGCAGGGAGAAGAACCGATGAAGACTTTAGACTGCTCGTACGGGTTTTATGCATTATTTTTTCGGTCAACAAGTCACTGTTCTCTAAGTGGCAGTATCATTACATCATATATTAATAGGGGCATAAGGCGACAAATTATAACATTCATTAAATATTCAAATTATAGACAAAAATGTTTTAGATTTATACAAATACAATTTATTGAACAGGCATTATAAGATCATGTATTTAGTTGTTATGGTAACGGGAACAAGTCAATACATGTAGGGGAAATAAACAAAAGTACAAAGAATAATGATACATACATAAATATACACATGAAAAATTCGATATCACAAAACAATTGACATTCAGAATGAAGTTTTAAAAAGTTTTTTTTAAAAGAAAAAAAATACAAAAATTTTTTAGGTGATTTACACCATAGCAACAATCCTAATTTCGGTGATGGTTAGTTTTGGTTAAACCCTTTTATTTAACCTACTTAACAGACTATATTATTTGAATAGTAACAATCCGCATATTTCTTTCTTTGTACTGTTATCATCACTAGAGATCACATGATAGACTTGAACTAAAATGTTGATTGTTTAAAATATCCCATGATGATTTCATCTCTTTCCCATGTATAAGATGTATTCCTCAAATCTTATTATTAGTCCTTGCTTTGCCTTGCTGTATGCCCTTATGCAATTTGACTACATATTCGCCTCTCCGCTTCAAATTTGTTTGATATGCCTATAGCTTAGTGATTTGCGCTATCCGCTAATAAACTGTAATTGAATGTATAATTTTAAGTTCTTGAAGTGAATATAATACTATTGGATGATCGAGGCAATACACGCATTATGCACATACGCCGATAAGACTGATCAATTGTAGTCTTAAACATCAATGGGAAAATTCAAGTGAACAACATTAAATAAATTGAAGCTTTACTTCATTGCACAAGTAGGTGGCTATCAGGACTCAGAAGCCAAGTGGATAACGCGATGGCGTTTGAAGCGAACGGTACTTGGCTCGAGTCCCGAAGCGAACATCAACTCTGAGATGTAGGTACATCCAGCTGACCACTCCCAAATAGAACGGAATGCGCGTCATACTGGATTCCACTGCTAGCCACTATCCACCTTTACATTAAACACTGTTTGCAGATAATTTATGCAATAGAACAAACCATAATCTAAATGGATGTAAAGGTGACCAATAGCGCAAAACTCCATACCATTCAGTGTTATTCACTTGCAAAGAAGATAGAATTAATATAAAGAAATGATTTTCTTAAAATGAAACACAGAACTTAGTTTAAGACAAATGGTATCGAGGAAGCATATTCCAGTTACTTTATGTTCTTTATTAACCTTTCTGGGTCTAAAAGAATCACATTTTTAAAGGTTCATATCAAAGATCCATTTTCATTAATTCAAACGTAAATATCAAGGACTACTGGTGAGACTATGATTTATGGATGAACCCATCAGATATAAGATAACGAGTCATACTTTTGGTTAAATAGAGTTTTGGCATTATAGCTGATGTCAGTTCGTGATAAAAACCCTAAATCTAATTTCTAACTCGAATCATCGACTGTAAATGAGAATTCCGATTGCTTGATAACTATTATTTAGTCCTAATCAGTAGGTATCCATTCTTAAGATCATTTCAGTGTCACTCTCAAATGTCGTTCATAAATTATAACCTCACCAACAGGAGACTTACTTACGCCTGTTACTCCCATTGAAGGAGCATAGGCCACTCACCAGCATTCTCCGTCCAACCCTGTCCCAAGCAATCATTTCCAGCTCTTTCCAGTTCTTATTTATCCTTTTCATATCTACTTCTACTTCCCGACGTAATGTGTTCTTTGGACTTCCTCTTTTCCACCGCATGTCTGTACCTTATTTTTGTGTGCTTATAAATATTGATTAACGCTTAGTTAAATGGGAGTTGGTTTACCAGCCGTCTCCACTGCGCGTCATTTTGCTTCGTTTTATTCCATTCGCTTCATATACAAAATATATGTATCCAAAAGTACATTCTCGTTATTTGACTTATTTAATTCCGTCATTAACTAACTCGATTTAAGTCACTGGATTATATACGAGGATAAGACGCATATATATTTCCACAACGATCATTCATACGATCTATTTGGAGTCAGATCATGGGCCACTAAAATGGAGAGCCCTTCGACAACATCGTCCGATCTAAATGATGACAAAACAAAATAAGCGACCCACATAAAGTGGTGAGCCCGCCGTCGCAGACGAACTCAACGGGCTCTACAAAGCCCTCTGAGGCTACTGCCGATGCGAAACGCGGATAAAGGAGGAGGGTTTGCCATGGGGTTAAAACCCCCATCCCGTAGAAAACCAACTCTCTAAAACAATGCTAACCAGAAAAAAATTAAAACATTGAAAAATATGTGATGTTTCGTCTTTGCTTTTTGTTTGTGCTCTTCAATGATAGGTATATAGCAAACGTAGTAAATCTATAAACAACACTTTTGTTATTAATATCATGTGACGCAAATCACGATTCATAATTTGCACATAAACCATAATACAGACAGAATAATCTTGTGATTTTATAAACAGAAACAATAGAGATTATATACTTCACAAAATAGTTGGACAACAAATTACCCAGACAGTGTTCTTCTCTTATCCATCATCATAGAAAAGTCACAAATTAAACTACATAAATCTAGACAAACAAACAATATACGAAGGTATCAACTAATATTTCTCGAAAATTTTAGATTTTATATGATGAAAATCAGCACTATTCAAGTGCTCGCGCGCGAAACCAGTAGGTCCTAGGTTCGAATCTCACAGGGGGCGAGGTCGTGGATGCACACTGCTGAGGAGTCCCATAATAGGACGAAACGGTCGTCCAGTGCTTCCATGTTTTCCATGGTTGTCTAGCTTCAACTGACTTATGATCTTAATCATTGAAAAATCAGAATTATTGCATTGTTCTATTGTAAAGCTCTTCAGGTCACCAATTGCTTAACCTTTGAATCATTAATTTTTCACTCAATGATTTATATTTCTAAATTAAGTTAAATCTATACAAATTGAGATGGTGGTTGGAGGTAGTCAACAGGAAACCTTGGACCTAGATTTTGTGCTACTTGGCATTGGTCAGCAAGGTGTACCTGTAATCTTGAGGGAACTGATGCTCTTCGACGGATTCATCCTGTATGACACAGCTTCACAATCAGAGACGTTACTACTGAGCTGTCCAGGCTGCGACTCATCTCCTGTATGACTGAGGTGTATTTACAAATGGTACACCTTGCTGACGATTGTCCGGTAGCATGAAAGCTAGGTCCAAGGTTTCCTGTTGAATACCTCCAACCACCATCACAACATGTCGAGTTACTTAGACTGGTGCCCATATTGCAACTTGGTCAATAGGATTCGATCTACACTAAGAAGGATATATATGGCATTGATAACCAGCCAGTGATTAATCAATTGTATTTACACAAATTTCGTAATTTTTTCAGTCAGTTACAACGTAGAACCAGGCACATATGTGCATTGGTCCAAGTTGTCATATCTCATTAGCACAAAACATGAACACCGAATTCATAGAACCAGTTGCTTCAGTAATAGTAATATATAAAAGATTGTGTAGAAAGATATACAGAAAAAAAGAATTAGTTCGTAGTAAGAACAGCGTAAAGTAATTCTAATCTTATGTCATTATGGTCGATTGTGAGCCATGTCACACTGACCCCAACCAAGTAGTATACATTTACCAACCCCAATATTCTAACAAGTTCTCCACATCGATAAGGCTCAATCATATCAAGAACGAAACAAAACAATCAGTAAGAACGTATTACTTATTTTATTGATTTTAACACATAGATATTGGTACAAGAGGGAACCAAATATATATACGCCACACAAAATTTTATTTGTGTGTGGGCTGTGATACTGCCAGGTAGCCCAAACTGAAGCAAGTGGTTTTCTTAGGAAGCCACACCCTCAGCCTTCGACCTGAAGATCTGATCCACAAGGCAGTGAAAAGGGGATGCAATCCCATGGTAGCCGATGACCAACGGTTGGTTCATACACCATTTGTTCCCTCGGGATACTGGTGCCGATGTGTAGCATCGGTTTGGAATCCGGTTAAAGCACCGGACATTCGCTTTTTGTCCTCTCATTTTCGTAAACAACACCCCCGCCACGAGAAGATATTGAATTACTTCCCTGTCAGAGGCTATATACGCATGGCCATATGAGAGCATTTCGGGAGGGAGAGCGGGCTTTCCCCCACTCTCGGCCATACCAGGGCATTTAGGGGCCAGTAAGAACGTATATCATGATAATCAATAATTAATCCCTGAGATGATGAAAAAGAGTTGTAACACAGTTGGATGATTTTTGGTCATGAAGCGTTCATCATTCTTCTGAACGACATCATCAGTACATATTTCAGATAGAAGTGATGTGTTAATGATGTCGAACAATGAATGTTCCATGATCAAACTATCCAAATCAAAAAAACAAAACTCCATTAAAATAATTAATCTCTTTATTTATTTATTTTTCTAGAAAATTTCAATCAATTCATTATTTAATATTTTTATTTCTTTTTATTTCTTCATTTAAAAATTTGGCGACATAATTAAACAAAAAGAACAACAAAAAAAAGAAAAAAAAGAGAGAAAAGAGAGAGAAAAGAAATAATCTATTCAAAACATTTCATGACAAAAAATAAGAGAGAAAACAAAAATTATCCAACTTAAAACGAAAATTGGCACCATACCATTCATAGTATCCATGTACATGTATACATATATACATATTGAATCTCATTCATTTCGTTAGTCTCTACCTATCCTGTCCATTAATAATAACAATATACATATATAGTTAATATGGTATATTATCTCAACTAAAAAATCATGGCAATAATAATAATAATAATAATAATTAAGGGAGTAAATAGTAATTCATTTAATATAATATTGATTTATTTCCCTACCTCCCTTCATCCATCCATCCCTCCCTCCCTCTCTCTCTCTCTTTCTTTCTCTATTCAATAATCATATTATAACCACAGTTGGTTTTATTCATTTTATTATCATCTTCTATGTGTACGTGTTTGTTCTAATTAAAAAAAATTGAAGTGTATTTACTTCTCTTTTTTTGTTTTAATAGTAAAACCAATATGGAAGAAAATGAAAAAAAAACTGCATAGAAACACTGGACGTTTATATATATATATATATATATATATATATATATATATATATTGTTTCGAAGAGAAAACATTTTTATTTAACAAAAAAACCATCAATGAATCAATAAAAGTGATAAATAAATAATGAGGTGAATCGATTTTTTTTTGGTTGTTGTTGTTGTTGTCAAGTCAATGTATTTGAAGATGATAAAATTAAGAAAAAGAGAAACAGAAAAGAGAAGAAACAAATAGTTGATTTTATGGATTCATTTTAATAAAACATTAATTAATATTCAATGTTTCAATATGGAACTCTTATTCAGTCTGTATACAAAACTTTATTAAGAATTCAATTTAAAAGATTGATATTCAATTGGTTAGCTTGTAGATGATGATGGGATGGTGATTAACAGTGGAATAAAGGATACATTAATTAGAATTGACAGAATTTTGAAGTTTATGTTTATTTCAGAACTCAAACCCAGTACTGGTAGTATGTTACACTAGTAACTCGACTAGCTTTTGCTAACTTGGGTCAATTATATAGTAGGCGAGATATCCGCTTCTACTAAATAAAAAAACGGGTTTACTGCGCAGCCGTTCGTTCCGTTCTACTTTATGGCAGTGAAACATGTTCGGTAAGAGTGGAGGATATTTGTAGGTTACTAAAATTCGATCATAGGCGTCTTCGAAACACTGCTCGTATATCCTGGGACCATCAATTAGGTAATGCAGTTGTTAGGAAATGGGTACTAGGTAAGAATGGCAAATCAATTGAAGTAGTGAAACTTAATCAGTTCAGATGGCTGGGACATATGTTACGTATGCAGAACCCAAATACCGACTACCCCGACGTGCGATGTCTTATGGTATAGCAGTAGGTTGGAGGACAGCTAGGGGCGGCCACACCAAAACATGGCACAAATCCATGGAGTCACTGACAAGTGGACTGAGCCATGTTGGTAGCTGGAGATTATCTGGTTGGAATCCGTCAGACGAAAGCAACCTATGGTTAGAGATCTTGAATGACATGGCTCAAAATCGATTGCAATGACACAGGTGCATCCACTGATTCTGTTTACTCAAACTCTCATCTTCTAAATTCTTCATATCCCTTTGTTTTTTCTCTATCCAAATTTATTTCACTGTATTATACTCCTTGAATAACATCTTTAAACGTTAATCTTTCTGATTACTTCTTATACTTTTACTATCTCTACCACTACGGGATTTGAATCGACAACTGCATCTCTGTGCTAATGTGGCATGGCAACTTGAACTGATGTACGTACGTACGAAGTTCCACGTTGTTGCTGAATGATCTTAGTAACTTGGGATCTTATCAATTGTTGAGATTAAACTATAAAATTCTGTAAATTTCACCCATCACTCTAAAGCCTAGCTCTAATACATGAGAGAACAACGGAGATACACACCATTCTCATCAAACTGATTCCATCTAACAATGAACTGAATTAGTCTTGACAAAGTTTTGTCGACTGCATCTCATTAAATATGTATTTCTAACAAACACAGATAGGTTATTGTTAGAAATGAGGAAACGACTGAATATGAAAAACAAAGGAGACCTATTTTCGGGAAAATCTCTTAGAACATTTTCTAGGTGTAGCTATTAAAAATATGATTCATAATATGTTTGCATTTGCTAAATCGTAAGCTTTCATTTGTCACATTACCTGCTGTGATATTTCTTGTTGTCCTACATTACAATCAATGAATTAAAAACCTATCACTTGGTTTTACAACATAAATCCCTTAGTGATGTACATTAGTCACTAACCATAAAGTAGTGTACTGCCAGAGAACACTAAAGGTCCTGACTTGTATAAAATGGTGGGAAACAAGTATTGTTGAAAAATCGTAAACTTAAATCAAGCAGTTGCCTACGTTTAACTTAATTTTATCAATATACACTGTTCTTTTGAATCAGATTCCAAAATTTTAAGTTCATTAACGTAAAGACAGTTTCCAACATTCAACATAAAAATAACATAGGGGTTTTGTGGATATTATAGTAATTTCAATGATTAAGATCATGAGTCAGTTGAAGCTAGATCACTATGGAAAACCTGGAAGCACTGGATGGCCGTTTCGTTCTATCGTGGGACTCCTCAGCAGTGCGCATCCACGACCTCACCCCCTGCGAGATTCGGACCCACGAGCTACTGGTTTCACTAGTGACTGGCTTCAAGAGGTATATCCTAGAGTTCTATTGAGAAGTAGTGACCAGTGGAGTTCAACCAGGTCTGTTGTGAGATACTAACTCATTGAAGACAATGGTGGATATGTCGCTCGATTTCGTGGATTAGTTGGAGGTAGACATTAACACCGTTTGATGCCAGCTCCGTGGTCCAGTGGTTAAGTGTTCGCGCGCGAAACCAGTAGGTCCAGGATTGGAATCTTGCACAGGATGGGATCATGGATGCGCACTGCTGGAGAGTCCCACAATAGGACGAAACGGCCATCCAGTGCTTCCAGATTTTCCATGGTGGTCTAGCTTCAACTGACTCATGATGTTAACCATTGAAATTACTATAATATCTACAAAACCCATATGATAAAAATAATACTTTAGAAAGCAAGTAAAATAATCATTAATTAGAAACTTGATTAGAAATAGTCAAGCAATGGAAGCGAACGATGACTTCGCTCATTATTTTTATGGCGAATTGTAAATATTAGTGTCAGTGTGTTTTGGAATTAATTGAAAACTAACCTTGAATTAAGTTGGACCAAATATTTGGTTCCAAAATGGTACATAAAACCAGTTAGCTTACATCACTACTCCACAGAGAATAATAGAAAACACCAAAACCCAAAATGATGAAATTGGTAAATATTAAACCATGACTACAATTCGGATAGATGCTTTGAAAAGAGCGGCAGATGATTAAAAGAGATATTTGAATTCAAGCTTCAGTTACGAACAGAAAGTAACATAATGACTAGTAATTGGATTTGGTGTTCGATAGAGATAGGTTATGGCTTCTGCAAAGTTGGTCATGTTTATCAAAACTACGACAAGTAAGTCTCTATTAGCCACCTAAACAACCTTCCTATACATTTGAATGTACTGAAATCACGAACTAGCACTGTAACATCTTTTGGACGCGGAATTTAGCAGATGATGAAATAAGCGATAAAAACATACGCTTTATTAAACTCAAAGCTCAATTATTCGGAATATGGACTAAAGGATACACTAAACTAATGAATTAATACCATGATAGCATAAATTGAAGGTAGCAAAAACATGATTCCCAATACATAAATCAAAACGGACAGTGGGTGATATTGGATCATATTTTGTAGCATAAAGCTAACGATATGAAAACTAGGACCAACACTAATGCCTAACCGTAATCTAAAAAAGGACAGTGGGTGATATTGGACCATATATTTTTGTAGCATAAAGCTAAGATATGAAAACTAGGACCAACACTAATGCCTAACCGTAATCTAAAAAGGCCATTGTATATTAAGAAGTATCATTCTTTTTAAAAGTGCCTTTTTAAGTAGAGATGGACGGTGGCTAGCAGTGAAAACTAGGACGCGTGTTTCGTCCTAAACATCAGTGAGAAAATTCAAACAATCGATACATATAAATTAAAATTCACCCGACTGCATGAGCCGGTGGTTATCTGGAATCAGTGGATGTCGCGTTAGCTTGTGATGAAATCGGTATTTGGTTCACGTTCCAGAATGAACATCAAATCTGACATCCAGGTATATCCGCCAAATAACGAGTCCTAAATGCGATGAAACGCACATCTTCAACTGCACTGGGAGTCACTATTCATCTCTGCCTATAATGCGTGTGACTTGTAATCATTACCTTTATTCTATATTATATTTTTGGTACAATATAGAATTCTCAGCAGAAACAATAAAACAGATAACTTATTGAAATATCCAGATGGCAAGAAGAGATATGTCTGATATTAAATCAGACTGCCTTGGAAGATTATTGAGTTAAAACATAAGGAATGTATATATTCCAAAGAGAACTGATCAATTGGGGTCCCAAACAACCGATACAAATGAATTATACACGAGTTCCCTTTACTCAACTAAATGACCAACAATATTCACTATTTATCCTTGTCCAAGATGCACGTGTTCAACTTACTTTTTATCTGGTTAGCGTTTTTTTTCAGAGTTGGTTTTTTACGGGGTGGGATCGTTAACCCCATGTCCAACCCTCCTCCTTTATCCGAGCTTGGGACCGGCAGTAGCCCCAGAGAGGCTCCAAACGGAGTCTTCAATAGTGAACACAAAAAACAAACAAACATAGAAAACAAATTTCATAAACCAACCCCCCTCCTTTATCCGAGCTTGGAACCGGCAGTAGCCCCAGAGGGGTTCCAGCTGGAGTCTTCAACAGTGAACATAAAAAAACAAACATAGAAAATAAATTTAATAAACTGTTATAGATTTATTGATCTTTTTACACAGAACGGAGAGTAGATTAAAACAAACAAAAAAAAAAGAAAACGAGAAAATCAAAAAAAGCAAAATCATTTAAAATAGAATCATTTATATGAAAACAGATGAAGAAAAGAAAAAAAAAAGAAAAACTGAGAGTAATGAAGTAACAATTTCTGTATAACTCTAAATGTGAATTGTGCGTATTTTCATATAAGATCAAGGTTAATGTTGCTTGATTCTTTTCTTTTAACACATTCGTTGTACACTAAAGAAACTGAATAATTATCCATCAATAGTTTTGTATGTGTGTGTGTGTGAGAGAGAGAGAGAGAGCAGTAAAGTAACTGAGATGTCAATATACAATATACAAACTATAAACGGGGAGAGGGGGTGAAAAAAAGTTCAATTTCAACGTGAACATGCAATTTCAGTAAAATAATTTTGTAAATCTGTTATAGTAAATTCAAGATGTATACCTGAATCTGGATAACATTGTTGAATTAAATTACTAAAACGTAAACATTGTGTAATAAATTCTGTTTGTATTGATCTCCAAACAACCTAAAATTAAAATAATTAAAACAACAATAATTACAACATAATAGGGAAAAAAGAAATTACTAGTTGAACTCTATGTGTGCCTCAAAATGCCCTAGTACAGCAGAGAGTGGGGAGAGTCTGCTCTCTCTCTCTCTCCAAATGCTCTCACATGGCCACGCGTATATATCCTCTGCCAGGGAAGTCCTACTCACTGTCTTCTCACACCACGGGTGTTGTTTACGAAAATGACAGGACAAAAACCGAATGTCCGGCACTTTAACCGGATCCCAAATCAATGGTGCACATGGACTGGCTCCAGTATCCTGAAGGAACAAATGGTGCATGAACCAATCGTTGGTAACCGGCTACCATGGGACTGCATCTCCTCACGATGCTCCACTGCCTTGTGGGTCAGACGTTCAGGTCGAAGGCTCGGGGTGTGGCCCCCTAAGAAAACCACGTGGTTCGGTTTGGGCACCCGAGCAGTATCACAGCCCTCACACAAATCAATTGAGATTTGTGTGGCGCATATATATTTGGTGCCTCCTTGTACCAATATCTATGTGTTAAAATAAAGAAATAAGAACTCTGTGTGTACGACAGAATTTCCAATGAATCCAATGTAAACTAACTAAGCAAGATAGTGAATGAAGTCTTAAACTTTGAATCTGATACGAATCAAATGGAAAGGATTAGTTCCAATCACCACAAGAGAGTATAATCAGACATAAGTACTTATCTCCTAGGTGTAAACGATCATATTCTTAGATCAACAAGACCATACAGATTGTTAGGTATTCCAAGAAAAAAATATCCTTCCATAATTTTAGAAAGATGAAAGTAACAATAGCCTATCAATATCATTGACAATCACTTGAGATTACATTGACTAACAAGTTTTATTTGTCATTTACGGTTTATGAAACAAAGAATTTAGTTTTACAATGTAGTTAATACAACTGGTAATATAGTTTAAAGATAAATGGAGAGAGGATGAACAAAAATAGATGTTCGTAGTGATACAAATATTTTATAATTTGCATCGATAGCATCATCTATATTCAGCAACCATTAAGTTGTTGTTGTTGTTGATTGCCATTTAAACCATTTCAAATGCATAACAGAAAGAAATGATGATCTTTTCAATATAGATATTATAATTATAACTATGATTGGTGTTAGTAAATTTGTTAACTCTTGCTTCTCTCTCTTATGCATATACACATACATACATAGATACACACACACACACAAAGACATATACCTTGATTATCTACACATGATGATATAAATTATGGACATTGGGAATGATAAATAGAAAATACATAGACACATATACTTACAGGGAATAAGTTTTCTTCATCAGATAAATGTTTTTCAACTTTTTTACATAAACTTTCCAGACCATGTTTTACCTTAGATTTTATGCGATCATGACAGGACAATTGAAATAAAGAAAGAAAAAGAGAAAAAAAACATACATCAAGGTTTTATTTATACAATGTCATGTAATATTATTCAATTAGACATTTCACATTACTTGGAACTTATGTAATTCCAATAGTTGAAATCATGAGTCAATTAAAGCTAGACCACCATGGAAAACCTGAAAGCACTGGACGGCCGTTTCGTCCTATTGTGGGACTCCTCACCAATGCGCATCAACGATTCCGCCCCCTGAGAGATTCGAACACAAGACCTAACAGTCTCGCGCGCGAGCACTTAACAACTAGACCACTGAGTCAGTATCCAACGGTGTTAATGTCTAACTTCAACTAATCCACGAAATTGCGTCACCATACACCATTGTCTTCAGTGGGCTGATATCTCACAAGAGACCTGGTTGAACTCCACTAATAACGACTTGACACTAAAACTCCGGGAAATAGCTCTTAAAGTCAGTCACTAGTGAGCAGATGATTATTATTCGATAAATGCCCTGATACGACCGACTATGGGGAAAGTCAGCTCTTCTCTTTCAAATGATCTCACATGGACACGCGTATACAATAACTAACAGGGAAGTTCTACTAATTACCTTCTTGCGTCAAGGGTGTTTACAAAATTGAGAGAACGGAAAGCAAATATCCGATGGAGGCTTTAACCGAGTTGGTAGATACGGAGAGTCCATCTAGGGGAGTTGGAAAACCGTCATTCATAACCAATGGTGCACATGGGCTCCAGTATCCTGAAGCAACAAATCTCGTACGAACCAATTATTGGTCACTGTCTACCGTGGGACTGCATCTCGTGACGTTGCTCTCTTGCCTTCAGGTCTAAGAAAACCACCTGTTTCAGTTTGGGCACCCAAGCAGTATCACAGTCCTCAAACAAATCAAGAAATATACAGTAAGAATATGATGATATTATATTTATGATTAATCAATGAAGTAATAATATCATTCATTAATCAGATACTTTTACATATGAACCGGACAATCTAACATTATGAAAGTTAGTCAATGAACTATTTATTTATTTTAACACATAGATATTGGTACATTTATTTATTATTCATTTATTTGAACACATAAATATTGGTACAGGGGGGGCACCAAATATATATGCGCCACACAAAACAATGATAATTTGAAGAGGAGAATATATATATATATATATATATATATATATAAGTAATGAACGTGGGGAATTATAAAAAAAAGAGGGAGAGAACAATGATGGGGAGAACAGAAAGGTACAATCAGAAGAAATCTTTCAGTTAAGGAAGATACAACCACTTTTTATGAGGAAAGTAAAAGAAGGTTACAGCAGGATCGCCACTAGCTTCTATTCTGAGCCATATCTGATAACGTCTCTAGCCACTGTATTGCACCATCTCTCGGACCCCAGCCAGGGAGTCGTGAAGGACCAACAGAAGCTAGCCCTTTGCAGCTTTCTTTCATAGCACGACACCATGTCATATACTGACCACATATTTATACAAGGAGGCACCAAATACATATGCGCCACACAAATCTCATTTGATATGTGTGAGGGTTGTGATACTGACCGGGTGCCCAAACCGAACCACGTCGTTTTCTTAGGGGGCCATATCCAGAGCCTTCGACCTGAACGTCTGACCCACAAGACAGTGGAGCATCGTAAGGAGATGCAGTCCCATGGTAGCCGGTGAGCAACGATTGGTTCATACGTCATTTGTTCCCGCAGGATACTGAAGCCAGTCCATAAGCACCATTGGTTTGGGATCCGGTTAAAGTGCCGGACATTCGGTTTTCGTCCTGTCATTTTCGTAAAGAACATTAATGCCACGAGAAGGCAGTGAGTAGGACTTCCCTGGCAGAGGCTACAATGAACTATTCACATTTGATCATTTCTTTTCTGATACAACGTGCCAAATTTTATGTGATTTTTCACCAATTTATTGATACTTTCAATAAAACTCATTGAACCATAGAAACAATCGTGTTAATAGAGAAATAATAATAATAATAATAATAATAATAATAATAATAATTATTATTATTATTATTATTATTATTATTATTATAACACGTTTATACATCAGAATAAAAGAATTTACAGCATTTATTACAATTTTATTATGCAATAATGTAATGAATATCTCATAAAAACAGTTAAAGTATATTAACAGTTCAAATGATACAACTATATTGTTTGTTTTGTTTTTGATTCATTATATGACTGAATTTATTCTTAATTTATTTACTTGAACACATAGATATTGGTACAAGAAGGAACCAAATAGAGATATGCGCCACACAAATCATTTGATATGTGTTAGGGATGGGTTACTGTCCAGGTACTCAAACAGAAACAGGTGGTTTCCTTATGGGATCACAGCCGGAGCCCTTGACCTAAAGGTCTAATCCACAAGGCAGTGGAGCATCGTAAGGAGATGCAGTCCCGTGGTAGCCGGTGATCAACAATATGTTCATACGTCATTTGTTCCTTCAGGATACTGGAGCCCATGTGCACCATTGGTTTGAAATTAGGGTTTTCCAACTTCCCTAAGTTCAACCTCCATATCCACCAACCTGGTTAAAGCACCGGAAATTCGCTTTCCGTTCTCTCAATTTTGTAAAAAAAAACTTTCGCCACGACGAGTCAGTGAGTAGGACTTCCCTGGAAGGGGCTGTATACGCGTGGCCGTGTGAGAGCATTTTGAGAGGGAGAGCTGACTCTCCCCACCTACGGTTGTACCATGGCATTTGGGGGCATGAAATTGATTACATTCATCTCTTGTTTTTTTTCAAACGATAAAAAAATGGAAGAAATTTGTCAAAAAGTGTAGTTTTCAACTTAAGATTTCCAATGTTTAACATCAAAAGAAGTTCTAGTCGTATGCGCACACATAGTTATGATTATTAATTTTTTATTACAAATAAATCTAAAACAAGCAAGTTTAGTGCAAGATTTACACAGTTAAAAAATAGGTAACTTAAAAATTTCGAACAGGTCTCTGATGATTCGAAAACACAGGGACCCGACTCCACTGACAGGAATTTAACACACTTGAGCTCATTCGATTCGAGTTCTATCTAATTCAACAAATTGGAATATTAAGCATCTATATTCGGGATTAGAACACCTCTAACTAGTCTTATAACCCGACAACTATCTTAAGTAGGTAAATTCTAGATACTAACATTTGTTTTATGGACTTGACGAAAAAGCGAATAGCAACCCCCCCTTTATAAATAAAAAAAGATAGAGAGAATGCTTAAAGGCAAAAAATAAAGGATAACAATCCTTTAATAAACACAATAATTAATTAATAAAGCAATTAAGTGAATAATTAATATTCCTATATAATATTATACAATGAAAATTATGATTAATCTGTTATCATATCAAATAAAAAGATGAGAAAGAGAGAGAGAGTGTGTGTGAAAAATTGATTAAGAGAGAAAGTTTTTCTCATACTAAAAGTTTCCAATCAACACTGATACTGGTGATGATGATGATGATGTCTAAAGTGACAATGAATTGAACTCGGTTAAAGAAACACATACAAACAATTCAAACAAATCTTCTTCATTATGTCAGAGTATTTCTAGTAAACAACTCTGATCATCTAATGTTATGCACATGCTAATAATTCAATAGAATTCTTAACTGATAATTCAGTTAGTCAACAACATAGAACTTCGCACGTATGTAAGTCTGTTCGAGTTGCCGATTCAAATCCCGTAGTGGTAGAGGTCAGTCAGTCAGAAACAACGTGGAACTTCGCACGTACGTACATCAGTTCAAGTTGCCATACCACATTAGCACAGAGATTCAGTTATCGTCTCAAATCCCGTAGTGGCAGAGTAGTGAAAGTATAAGTAGTGACAGGAAACGTTAAGGTTTGATGATGTTATTTAAGGAATATAGTCCAGTGGAATATATTTGGAAAGAAAATAAAGGACATGGAGAATTCAGAAGATTAGAGTTTGGGAGAACACAAAGAGTGGATGCACCTGTGTCATTACAAACGATTTTGAGCCATATCATTCAAAGTTTCTAACACCATCGGTTGCTATAGTCTCACGGATCCTAACCAAGTAGTCTACACCTATCATACATGACTCAATCTACTTGTCAGTGACTTCATAGATTTGTGTTATGTTTTGGTCTGGCCACCCCTACCTTTCTTCCAACCTAATCCTATACCATGCCCCCAAATGCCCTGGTACGGCCGAGAGTGGGGAGAGTTCGCTCTCCCTCTCCAAATGCTCTCACATGGCCATGCGTATATAGCCCCTGCTAGGGAAGTCCTACTCACTGCCTTCTCGTGGCGGGGTGTTGTTTACAAATATGAGAGGATGAAAAGCGAATGTCGGGCGCTTTAACCGGACCCCAAATCAATGGTGCACATGGGCTCCAGTATCCTGCGGGAACAAATGGCGTATGAACCAATCGTTGGTCACCGTCTACCGTGGGACTGCATCTCCTCACGATGCTCCACTGCCTTGTAGGTCAGACGTTCAGGTCAAAGGCTCGGGGTGTGGCCCCCTAAGACAACCACCTGCTTCGGTTTGGGCACCCGGGCAGTATCACAGCCCTCACACAAATCAATTGAGCTTTGTGTGGCGCATATGTATTTTGGTGCCTCCCTGTATATGTATGTATGTAATCCTATACCATAAAATATTTCACGTCGGGGTAAACATTACATGTATATAAAAAATTGAAATAACTTTTGTCAAAGTAAAACACAAACATACAAACTTTGTTCATATTTTCAACAAATTATTATGAAGTAAACTATTATTTATGAATGTTTTTTTTCGTTATTCACATACCTCTTTTCCAGGATATTCTTTGATAACTTTACGTAATTCTTGTTTACTAAAAGCAAATTGATAACTAACCACTTCAGATCGTACACCAGCATCCAAAGCACTTTGAACATTTTCAAAAAAGCTCTTTAAATATAATATATCAAAACAACAATGAATAATATGTAAATAAAGTAATACTTAGCTAGAAATAGTGCTGATAATGAATAGTTAAAGCTCAGTAAAAGGATTTTGAAGATGTTGTGTTCTTTGTACTGGATCAATAAGTCGTGATGTTTCCAACATTCTTTTCTTAGACAACATTATCAAGAAGTACTTGAAAGAGAAGTAAGCTGTTAAACTCTCCACAAATGACCAAAAGCTTATTTTACTGACATGGAATCTTAGTAGCTATTGTAGACAACTACAGATATGAGTGCGATTGGGAAAGTGTTGAAATATGGGATAGAGAAAACAAACGCTTATGATCAACAATAAACCAAATATTGCGTCAATGGAACAAGAAGATGATCAGCTGTTGAAAAATTCGAATATAGCACAAACTGATCTTAATTAGATGACTATTGAAAACTTAGAAGCAGTAGACGGCGGTTTCATCCTATTATGGGACTTCTCAGTATTGTGCATCAATGATTGAAGTTACACATTAAATACAGTTGCATGTAGAACGAGAATGAAAGTTTGGAGATCGATACGCGGATGCAGGGTTGTCGATGCACACTGCTGACGAGCCACATCATAGAATGAAACGACACTTGATGCTTTCAGGTTTCCAAAACGGTCTAATATCAGCTCGCAGTTTAAAAGCTACAGAAATTCTAGTCTCCACATAAAACGATGCTGACAGTCCTAATAAATCCTTTCTTATTGAACTGTGTGCTAAAAATGTTGTTTAGAAAGACAATGAGGTTTCACGACTAGACCATCAAACTCAGCGAACAAGAAATATCAATTCTTACGTGTATAGAAGAACAAGTGACCTACATATTTGAACATCTCACATGAATGATGATGAAACAAGGTAATTTTTCGTTCCAACATGACACGTTCAAAAATATAAATACGTGTCTCACATCAATAATTTGTGTAGTCTAATGGTCATAAACTATGATTGTTATAACGTGTGATCCGCCTATTAGAGAGCAGCCTATTATCGATCGAAACAGTGACGCATAAAATACGTGCGAGCAGCCTAGAGCTCTGATTGGTCCTGCTTCCCTGTCTAGCCCAGCCAATTGAGTCCAGAACACAAGTCTCAGCCTCGGAGATATGAATCGTTATATTTCAAACATACACTGTTTATATACCAAACAAACAGACTACATCGTACCATAAAATAGAAAGTAACATTTGTACAAGATTTAACCTTCAGGGAATGACACAAATAAATACTGACCAATAAGGAGATGACACGTTGGAAGAATGTTGACCAATGGGGAAATGACACTACTTCTCATTCAGGAATAGCATTAGATAATTTCTGGGGTATTTTCTGAATACCCCAACAATGATCTTATTGGCATATCAGCCTTTAAATAAAATCGATTGCAAAAAAAGGCATTTAAACTCAAATCAAACTAAATTTATCAATGATTTTTATAATTTGCAATTGTTTGCTGGAGTCTGATGGTGCTCCGGTTTTAGAATACTCGATACCAGCTGCCAGCTTGATACTACGGCGATCGTAGTTATCAATGATGACGACTGAATGGAGTTACATTAACTGAAATACTTCCTCTCGGCACATTCTTAATGCAATGTACTTTAGCAAGACCTGTATTTGAAAGCTTCGAGTATCTGAGTAGTTGTGTTAGTCTTTGTGGTGGTGTGATGAATGAAATCAATCTACACATAATGACAAACTGATGTCAGTATGGCTGTAGGAGGTCTGGTTTATAACTTGAGCCCTCCAATGTAGGAATTCTCGGAGACTATCTGAGTTTGATATTTGGCTATCATGGCTTTGTACAGATGGTACGACAACTTAACGTTTCTGATAATAAGCTTTAAAACTTTACAGAGCAAACATTATAAAAAAGTATCTACAAAACGGTCGTGTGTGACCGGTCATAAGTAAACAATCTCTTGGATCCTATGGTCGATCGACAAATGCATTAATAAAAATCTACTTTCCTTTTCAGTTTGCACCAAAAAAACTATTCTTTTACAGTATACACAACACGGAAGTCACAACCGCCTGTAAGCCTTTATTCCAAAATCATCGAAATTCATTGACTTGTTAACAAACCACCTTGGCTCCACATTCAATGACTGAGTAATCATAGTTAAATCTTGACTAATTATTAATTGAGTAATGCAAGTTCACAGAATAATATCGAGAGAATTTCGTACAGTATTAAGAAATAGACATTTATTGTGTCAACTGGAAGTAATTCGATTCACGTATCAACAGTACCGTGCATCAAAATACAATGTACATAGATACGCCACGCACTATCAAGAATACAAAGAAAGCCGAAAGTCTAATCTTGCTCCAACCTATGATGATATATAAGGACAAAACACAGGTATTTACGGAATTCTTACCAAATCCATGAAAGTCAGCTATTTAGGGTATTAGTTTCATCGTATTTGACTCGATGGTACGTACGAGATTCAAGAAATCAAAATGATGGCTATTAAAGAATTCCATTTATTTTGGTCAATCTCATATATAAAAGGGAAAGGATAATGCATTTCACAAACAATAATAAATGAAGAAAAAAAAAGTCAAATTAACTTACTGCTAATTTCTCCAATGGACGACCCATACATGTTTTTGTATATTCTTGTAATGCTAAAGTATAACGATTCTTAGCATCTTGACGATAATCATCTAGACTGGACATTTTTAAACGTCGAAGAATATCACAAAGACGATGATAATTTTCTAATATAAGGATAGAAAAAAAATTGTAATAAATAACGAATAAACACAAGAAACTTAATTAAAAGCATTTTTAATTTGAAGAAAATATGAGTCAACCAATGTAGGTTCTTGATACATATAACTCAAACCTGTCCAGTATATATATATATATATATATATATATATATATATATATATATATCACTGTCAGTCAGTAACAACGTGGAACTTCGTACGTACGTACAAAAGTTCAAGTTGCCATACCACATAGCACAGAGATGCAGTTGTCGATTCAAATCCCGTAGTGGTAGAGGTAGTAAAAGTATAAGAAGTAATCAGAAAGATTAAGATTTAAAGATGCTATTCAAGGAGTATAATATTTAAATTTGGAAAGTGAAAAAACAAACGGACATGAAGAATTCAGATTAGAATTTGGGTGAACACAGAGAGTGGATGCACCTGCGTCATTGCAAATGATTTTGAGCCATGTCATTCAAGGTCTCTAACACCACCGGTTGTTATCGTCTCGCGGTCCCCAACCAGGTAGTTTATACCTACCAACATGGGTTAGTCTACTTGTCAGTGACTTCATGAACTTGTGTTGTTTTTTCGTCTGGCCGTCCTTAGCTTTCTTCCAACCTACTCCTATACCATAAAACATAGCACGTCGGGGCAGTCAGTGGTTGGGTTCTACATATGTAACACATATCCCAGCCATCTCAACTGATGAAGTTTCATTACTTCATCAATTGATTTGCCATTCTTACCTAGTACCCGTTTCCTAACAACCGAGTTACTTACTCGGTGGTCCCAGGATATACGAGCAATGCTTTGAAAACACCTATGATCAAATACTAGTAACCTACGAATATCCTCTACTCTTACCAGCCATGTTTTACTACCATCACACTGCAAAAATCATACTATACTACTGAATTCAGTGGAGTAGTATTCAGATTACAGAATAAATAATTACAAATAATGTGTCTCAAGGATATAATCATATCAATAACAACACATGAATCAATAAAGAACACCCCCAAATGCCCTGGTACGGCCGAGAGTGGGGAGGGTTCGCCCTCCCTCTCGAAATACTCTCACACGGCCATGCGTATACAGCCTCTGCCAGGGAAGTCCTACTCACTGCCTTCTCGTGGCATTACTATTGTTTACGAAAATGAGAGGACGAAAAGCGAACGTCCGGCGCTTTAACCGGATCCCAATCCAATGGTGCACATGGGCTCCAGTATCCTGCGGGAACAAATGGCGTATGAACCAACTTTTGGTCACCGGCTTCCATGGGACTGCATCTCCTCACGATGCTCCACTGCCTTGTGGACTAGACCTTTAGGTCAAAGGCTCGGGGTGTGGCCCCCTAAGAAAACCACCTGCTTCGGTCTGGGCACCCGGGCAGTATCCCAGCCCACTCACTAAAACTATGATGAACTATATGCTTATAGAAAGTATTCATTTCTCTCCGACTAACCTTGAAATGACTGGTATTATTATTATTATTACTATTATTATTATTGTTATTATTATTATTATTTACTACGTCATTTATTCACTATCTCCTATTTCTACTTTTTGTATCCGCTTCGACTCAGACAGCAGCTCGCCTATGGTGAAAATTCAGCTTTATCTAAACGTTCTCGAGTCACTGCCTGGTTGAAAATTGTATGTTCCTACCGAATATGAGTACTGAAGCAGTTTTTCTGAAACCACGTGCACCATTCAAACTGGCTGCCTTCAACGTTCGCACACTTATGCAGGTCGGACAACAGATAGGGCTGGCTATGTCTTTGGAAAGTCTTAATATTGACGTGTGTTGTCTATCCGAGACCCGTATTCAAGACTCTGGTGAAATACTACAAGTTCGCTCTCCATCTGTCACTTCAAAAAGCTTGTTTTATGTGCGTTTATCCGGGGACCCTGTGGCATCTTCGTCTGGTCTTGCTGGCGTTGGTGTCGCACTAAGCGCAAGAGCTGAGGCAGCACTAGTCGACTGGATCCCCATTAACAGTCGGTTATGTGCTGTTAGATTAGAAAGTTCCATCAAAGTGAGAAGAAATCGGCGTGAGAAACGATGTCTTTTCGTCATCTCCGCCTATGCCCCGACAGATTGCAGCCCGGATGCAATCAAGGACGAGTTCTACCATCATCTAACTGTTCTTCTCCAGAAAGTGCGTTCGACAGATATCGTAGTACTAGCTGGAGACTTGAATGCTCAGGTCGGACGTCTAGGCACAGAAGAGAGTCGTTTAGGTGGCCGATGGGGACTCGTTGGTCGCAGGACAGATAACGGGGAACGTCTACTGCAACTATGCACAGACCACAACCTGTTTCTGGCTAGCACTAACTTTCGGCACAGTCATCGCCGATGTGCCACCTGGCGTCCCCCTTCTGCATCTCAAGCCTGGACTCAGATTGATCACATCGCGATCAGCTACCGCTGGCGCGGTTGTGTACAAGACTGCCGCTCCTTTTGGAGTACCTATCTGGAATCTGATCATGCTCTGGTCTGCGCCAATCTTACCTTACTTTTCAGTGGACAACGAAGTGACCGCCACCAAAGGATTGATGTTAGCAAGCTGGCTGCAACTTCTGTTGCTAGTAAGTACCGAACCGAGCTAGCTTCTAGGCTAGCTACCATTCCACCGAAAAGTATAGATGAGCATTGGTTGCAATTGCATGACGCCATGAAAATGGCGGGTACAGTCTGTTGTGGGTTTGCGAAACGTCCCGCTTACAAGCACTGGGTTTCTTCTGGTTCCTTACAACTGATTGAAGCCCGTCGGTCTACTCCGGGTGACCGTGAGTTTGACCACAGACGAAGGATGTTACGTAATGAAATCGGGCAAAGCTTGCGTAAGGACCGAGAAGCCTGGTGGTCGGAGCGTGCCAGTGAGTTGGAAGCAGCAGCTGCATCTGGTAATTACCGGAAGCTCTTCCAACTCATCCGAGCCACTGGCATCAAGAAGTTTGGTGTGAGCGAAACAATCTGCGAAGATGACGGAACGCCAATCACTAACATCCATCGACGTCTTGGACGATGGGCAGAATTCTTTGAAGGGCAGTTCAACTGGCCTGCTGCTCCGGCAACATCGGTCAGACTGTCCTGCCCTCCATGGCCGGTGACGACTGATCCACCAAATGAGGCGGAAGTCCGCAAGGAACTCCAACTCTTGAAACGTTACAAATCACCGGGCCCAGATGACTTACCTCCGGCTCTTTTTAAAGATGGTGGTGACTTTCTGACTAAGGGACTGACGACGTTGTTTACAAAGATCTGGGAACTAGAGAGTGTACCAACGTCATGGAATGAGTCGATAGTTGTCCCTATGTTTAAAAAGGGTTCACGTTGTTCCTGTAACAACTATCGGGGGATAAGTCTACTTCCGATTGCGTCCAAGCTATTGGCTTCCGTCATACTTCGTAGGTTGTTCAGAACCCGAGAAGGATTGACTCGTGAGGAGCAGGTTGGGTTTCGTTCTGGTCGAGGATGTGTTGATCATATCTTCACCCTCCGCCAAGTGTTAGAACACCGCCATACTTATCAAAGGCCAACAATCGTAGTGTTTCTTGACATCAGGGCTGCCTTCGATTCGTTGGACAGAACTGTTCTCTGGGATTGTCTATTGAAGAAGGGTGTGCCTGAGAAGTTTATTAACATACTGAAAGTATTATGCACAAACACCTCAGGCAGAGTGAGGGCATACAACCACCTCTCTCCACTTTTCCTTCGAGCAGTGGGGTTAGGCAGGGTTGCCCAATCTCACCATTCCTCTTCAACTTTGCCATCGACGACATTCTGGAAACAGCTCTGGCGGATGTAAGTAATGGTGGTGTGGATCTGTTGCCTGGAGAAAGACTTCTCGACCTTGAGTATGCGGATGATATTGTCTTACTGTGCGAGAATGCCCAAGCCATGCAATCCGCACTTAATCAGTTGGCAATCAGTGTCCGTAGGTATGGTATGTGCTTTGCACCCTCAAA
This sequence comes from Schistosoma spindalis, assembly GCA_946903255.1. NCBI lineage: Eukaryota > Metazoa > Platyhelminthes > Trematoda > Strigeidida > Schistosomatidae > Schistosoma > Schistosoma spindalis. Next base: position 46,395,411 of record OX336418.1, read on the forward strand.
GTGCAAAGTACTTCTACAAGATTGGCAGGATTCTAATCCTGTACTCACTCTGGATGGTGAGCAGATTGAAGTAGTCGAGAAGTTCGTGTATCTAGGTAGCTGCATAAGTGCTGGTGGTGGTGTGAGTGATGAGATCAATGCACGTATAGTGAAAGCCAGAGCGGCTTATGCCAATCTGAGCCATCTTTGGCGCCTTCGTCATGTTAGTCTGGCTGTAAAAGGTCGGATCTACAACGCGTCGGTCAGAGCAGTTCTGCTCTATGCTTGTGAAACCTGGCCTCTCCGAGTTGAGGATGTTAGACGACTCTCTGTGTTCGATCATCGCTGTCTCCGAAGGATTGCTGGCATCCAGTGGCAACACCATGTCAGTAATGCAGAAGTTCGGCATCGTGTGTTCGGTCACAGAGACGATAATGAAATTGGTGTCACCATCTTGAAACACCGACTTCGGTGGCTTGGACATGTTTTACGAATGTCGTCCCAGAGAATTCCACGTCGTGCATTATTTGCCGACTCTGGGACTGGTTGGAAAAAGCGGAGAGGTGGTAAGTATATGAGATGGTGTCGTGGTATGAAAGAAAGCTGCAAAGGGCTAGCTTCTGTTGGTCCTTCACGACTCCCTGGTTGGGGTCCGAGAGACGGTGTAACGCAGTGGCTAGAGACTTTATCAGATATGGCTAAGAATAGAAGCCATTGGCGATCGTGCTGTAACCTTCTTTTACTTTCTTCATAAAAAGTGTTTGTATCTTCCTTAACTGAAAGATCTCTTCTGATTGTACCTTTCCGTTTCCCCCACCATTGTTCTCTCTCTCTTCCTTTTTTTTATAATTCCCCACGTCCATTACTTTTTTTTTCTTCTTTTTTTCTCTTTTCTCCTTCTCTTCAAATTATCATTGTTTTGTGTGGCGCATATATATTTGGTGCCCCCCTGTACCAATATTTATGTGTTCAAATAAATAAATAAATAAATAAAGAACACCCACCAAGTAATAATAATAATAATGCTGAATATATATAAACTGATGTAATTAGCTAAATTAAAGCAGATACTCCTTAAATTGAATAATGATGACAGACATGAACCATAGGTTACACTGTTACATTATTTGATGAGTTTTTAGTGAATTTCAAGCACTTAGATAATAATCCTAACCAGTATCTTTAACGTTATACCTAGTACCTTCAAATCACATTGGTTTTATCAGTTAGAACAGATTGTAATTATTTGTGCCGACCATTAAATAGGACACATTTAAATATATCTATGGGAAACAAGAATCAATGAATTTATATTCCAAGAATATTCAATAGAAAAAAAAAAGATCATCTTCGATATGTTTGTTGATTAATGGATCATTAAAAAATAAATAAATAAATAAATAAATAATAATAAATTTACCTAACTGAACAACTTCACCAGGTGTTTTCACACTTCTTGATGCAACTCGATCAATTTCAGTCATTAAACATCGTACTAATTCTCTATGAGCACGTTCTAGATCAACTAAACGTGAACTTTTAGCAAATACAGTCATTGAACATTCAGCGAATTCAATATAAGTACGAACCATTGATAATACACCACATCGTACTTTTTTACATGGTTTACTTGTTTTAAATGAAATAATTAGACGCTCCTGATAAAGAATTTAAAAAAAAATGCAAATGATATGATAACATATATAAAATGAATGAGTTTATTTACTAATTATACTATATATAAATAGTATCTGACAGTTTAAACTAATCTTCGGAATGTAGTTGAAATTCGATGATTGTTAATCACTAAAACATCAAGACTCAGTAGCTGAGTGGATAACGCTATGGCGTTTGAAGCGGATAATACTGGGTTCGAGTCCCAGAGTGAACATCAACTCTAAGATGCAGGTACATCAAGCTGACGAGTCCCAAATAGGACGAAACGTGCATCAACCTGGATTCCACTGCTAACCACTATCCATCATTGCTTTACAAAAAGCTTGTGAATTAAGGCAATATCGAGGCATACGCACAGTATGCACATATGCCAATAACAGACTGATCAATTGCAGTCTTAAACCTCAATGGGAAGATACAAGCCAAACAACACCAAGTGAATTTAAATTCACCACATTGCACAAGCAAGTGGTTATCAGGACTCAGTAGCTGTGTGGGTAACGCGATGGCGTTTGAAGCGAATGATACTGGGTTCGAGTCACAGAGCGAACATCAACTCTGAGATGCAGATACATTCAGCTGACGAGTCCCAAATAGGACGAAACGCGCGTCAAGCTGGATTCCACTGCTAGCCACTATCCAGCTTTGCTTATAATCGTGCCTTATAGTTTACATATGTATCCACTCGAAGCTTTCTACCTGAATGACTGAATCACGGCACTAATTCCCGAGAATAAAAGGTTCGACCACGGGTGGAGATTTGAATTTGCACCGATGGAAAGTCTCATACTAGGATAGAGAAGTTTTTCAATCGTTCCTGATTTTTACTGGTTGTTCAACTAAGATTGGTTCCGATCACGGAATTACAATAACAACTATGGTTGAAATGAAGAACAGATTCAACGTAAAACCTATGGGTCAATATCTGAGTGACATAAACATATTAAGCCCTATTGATTATTCCATACTTTTAAGCCAAGATTTAAGATATTTTCCTGAATCTGAAAACAATCAATTGTTATAAATAAGAACTTTCGTCTAAATTTGAACGAATAGTTTCACAATATTTGGGCGCCGAGTTAATGTTAGACATTAAAGAGAAAAATGTATTTGTAAAATCTCAGCGAATGAATTTTAAATCCAACGTTTCGCCTGGCAATCTGGTCCAAGCTTTTTCAAGGAAAATATAATCAAACAACAAAATTATCGAATATAAATAGGGGTACATGGTTCTCTGGTTTACTGTATACTGAATAAGTCATCCAATCAACGTGAACAATGTTTAAAGTAGGTATTTACATTACTGTGTAAGAGACTTGTGTTATGAAAAACGAAAAGTGTTAAGATAACAGATCGTGTGTTTACGTAAGTGATGTGTGAAGAAATTTCATTCAAATATATGTTGTCTTCGGTATGTGTATATTAAGAAAACATATCATTTTATATATGATATGAATCAAAATGTCACAGCATGCATTAAATGACGATAAATAAACAAGATAAGTAAACAAGATAACAGACTGAATTCAAAGAGGAATGTATTTGTAATTGAAAGTTTGTGTTATTTCAGTGTTCCCATCAATTGTTTAACATAATCAGATACAATAACTGAGTTGAAACCGTTAAATGTATTATCTATTGATTAGTTCATCAATAGATAGAATGTAATAAGGAGTTCAGGTTTACTTATTAATTATTAGTTGCCATGGGACAGCTAATTGTATTCCATCTCTCCTATTAATACTGTTTGAATTAGCCCATATATGTAGGGCTTCGGCTGTTAGTCGTTCTTTGTAAGAGTTATGAATTGATATTAACTTGGAAAAGAACAAATTGTGAGAATTAGATAGTTGTTTCGTCTTTTATTTCAAACTTTTCATCAGGGATCACCAACAAGTACGTTCAGATTTAGAGAAATAGGATCTCTATATGACTAAATGAATATTGAATAAAAAACAACAACAACAACAACAAAAAAGAAACAGGCAACATTATTATCACTTACAACAAGACGATTAAAAGCTCGTTTTGTTTCAATAGTAAATCGTGATAACAAATTTGCAATATATGTCATTGGAATTTTATCAGAATCTTGTGATTCTAATTGTAATTGATTAGTATTGCCAATACCATTACTAGAATTAGAATTATCTAAATTGGTTGTTGTGGTTTGTTGTTGTGGAGGTGACGATGATGATGATGATGTTAATGTTGATGTAATCTCATTTTCTGTTATACGTGAAATTGTAATTAACAATGGCATAATCAATATAGATTGTAATTGTTCACAATGATTGATTAAATTTAAAACATCTTGTTCAACACTATCAAATAAATTAGCCATACAATCGAATAAAGTAGATAATTCATCGCCTTTATAATTTTTATACATAGCAATATTATGCTGGGAGGGGGGGAAAGAACATATACACATAGAGTGAGAAATGGGTATGTTTATGTGAGAATGATAATAATTTTTTTTTATTGTAAGCGATTAAAGAAATAATCTATGATTAATTGGGGATGTGAGAGTAACCAAGGATTGGAGACTGGGAATGATATGACTCAGAATCGATCACACTGGCGTAGGTGAATACACTCTTCGTCTTCCGTTAAATTATGAGATTAAAATCGCTTCATACCTTTCTTTCTACGAACTAATTCTTTCTTTCTGTACTATATCCTTACATAAAAACTTCCTTTTATATATTGAGTTAACTGTTTCTATGAATTCGGTGTTCGTCGTGTTGTGCTAATGAGGTATGATAACTTGGATCGCTGCACATATGTGCCTGGTCCTACGTTGTAACTGATTGACTGACATGCATTACATTTCACTAAAACTATGCTCGTAAGAATTGCTTTCATTGATTTTACGTTTCATGTTGTTTTGGTTATATAAAGTAAAACAGTTTAGACTAAATGTCAATGACTTTATCAATGGATAATACATCTCATTTTGAGCTCCCATGGTTCTCATTCAAACTACACATATATACATCAGAAAACATTGCATATCCAGCTAGTTGGTGATTTGAAATTATCAATACATATCCCATACACTTAAATCGATAAAGAATTACAGTTTGATTGAACAATTTTCTATTTTTCTCTTATGGCCCCAAATGCCCTGGAACGATCGAGAGTGGGGTGAGTCTGCTCTCCCTCTCCAGTTGCTCTCACATGGCCACGCGTATATAGCCTCTGCCAGGAAAGTCCTATTCACTGCCTTCTCGTGGCATTAATGTTGTTTACGAAAATGAGAGGACGAAAAGCGAATATCTGGCGCTCTAACCGGATCCCAAATCAATCGTACATATGGACTGACTCCAGTATCCTGCGGGAACAAATGGCGTATGAACCAATCGTTGGTCACCGTCTACCATGGGACTGCATCTCCTTACGATGCACCACTGCCTTGTGCATCAGATCTTCGGGTTGAAGGCTCGGGTGTGGCCCCCTAAAAAAACCATCTGCTTCAGTTTGGGCACCTGAGCAGTATCACAGCCCTTACACAAACTAAATGAGATTTGTGTGGCGCATATGTATTTGGTGCCTCCTTGTACCAATATCTATGTGTTAAAATGAATAAATAAAATTCTCTTATGACTTTACGCTTAATCTAAGTTCTGTTTATTCCATCATTTCACAATATAACTGTCCAAAAGAAAAAAGGGGAAAAAATTTACGTCAGCAAAAAGAGAATAACTCAAGACCTTAGTTTAAACACCTTTTTCTCATTGCCATCATACCAAGAAATTTCAGTTTAACATTTATTTCATAAAGTCAATGAGAATTATCAATTCCGTGAACAAAGTTTTATTCAATGTCCTTATGGTCTATTAACAATTATGTGATACGATTACCAATTAGAACAACGATTTTAAGACCAGACCAACGACGCATAAACCAATACGAGAAGCCTAGAGTCAACTTTAAGTTCTTATTGGTCTAGATTCTTGCCAAACCCAGCCGGTTTAATCCAGAACATTAGTTTATGATGAAATTTTGTTCTCTGAGCTGGATAGTTTGGTTGTGGGGCTTTCATTGTTATTTTAAACGATATTATCAGCACAAATTTCAGGTAGAAGTGAGGTGTTCGAATCTCTCCACATATCATTCACAGATTTTCTGGTAGACCTCGATGTTGATTGGTTATTATTGACCTTAAACTATTCTAGAACATCAGTATCAGTCTCCGCTATATGAATCCTATATTTTAAACATACTTGGTTTATATACAAACAAAACAGACCTAAAGGTCTGATATACAAGGAGATGCAGTCCCATGGTAGACGGTGATCAACGATTGGTTCATACACCATTTGTTCCCGCAGGATACTGGAGCCCATGTGCACCATTGGATTAGGATCCAGTTAGAGCACCAGATATTCGCTTTTCGTCCTCTCATTTTCGTAAACAACACCCCTGGTGCGAGAAGACAGTGAATAGGACTTTCCTGGCAGAGGCTATATACGCGTGGCCATATGAGAGCATTTGAAGAGGGAGAGCGGACTCTCCCTACTCTCAGCCATACCATGGCATTTGGTGGCAAGCCGTGCGCCGGCCGGGGAGGCTATAAGTATTTATAACTTAAATCACTCCATAGAAAATAAATTTCAAATAATCACTACAAACTGATGAAAGGAAATGTCAGAACATAGAATGAAACAATTTTCTTTTCTTTAAAAAAAAAAAAAAAAATAAAAATCTAGAGAAGTAAACAAGAAGAAAAATTAAATGAATTTTGAACAAAAACATCGACATGTAAATTTCATTTCCGTTTGAAAATATTATATTGTATTAAGAATGAATATATTAGAGAGATATATTATTGTCATAAATCACTTTTCTAATTTAACCCATAGAGTTCTGATTAGTTGTAAAGGAAAAAATAAAAAATAAAATAAAATAAGTAAAACAATTAAATGTACTTACTGATTTTTCAATTTTTGATGCATTTAAATGAAAACCGAAAAATTGATTTAAAAATGCTTGTTCTGTACGAATTAAAGTTAAAATTTTCTCGAAACAATTATCAAAGATCTATGATATAAAGAAAGAAAAAAAAAAGAAAGGAAATGAAACTGGAAAAAATATATATATTTCTTTGTATAATTATTATTAAAGCTCGAACACATAGTTTGAAGCGTTAGCTACAAAAGACCTGAAATAACACATTGTATACTTGAATCGCTAGTACAGCTGACATGCGAGGAAAAAAATCTAGTGGTCTAGTGGTTAAGTGCTCGCGCGCGAAACCAGTAGGTCCTGGGTACGAATCTCGCAGGGGGCGAGGTCGTGGATGCGCACCGATGAGGAGTCCCACAATAGGATGAAATGGTCATCTAGTGTTTTCAAGTTTTCCATAGTGGTCTGACTTCAACTGACTCATGATCTTAATTATTGTAATATAAGAACAATTAGTAGTTAAAGTAAAATAAGGAGTAGAAAATGAAGAACAATGATGATCATGGACTAAATAATCTCATATGCTGTAAAACACTTGTATGCAGTTGTAACTTCCAGTCATCTACTCTATGAAATGATACCTTATCGATGATCAGTTGAAGAATCATCACTGCAACCCAATGAAGATTATTAACATCTAACTATTAATATATTTCGATGTTAAAGAATTATTATATCTATTTACTTAACCAATCGAATAAAATTTATTAAATTAAACCTTTCTACTGATAAGAATTAAAGTAGACATTTGAGACATATTTAAAAAAGTGAATTCGAAAAACAAAAACAAAAAAAAGAAATTTCATCCAACTTACAAAAAAACTTACCGATTCAACTTGAGTTAAAAGATTTGAATCTAAATTATGTAATGACATAACACTTCCAACATCTGATGGTATATTCTCTAAACGTTGAATTTCTTTAGCTAATACATACAAGAAAATAAATAAAATAAAAATAGACGTTAAGGAATATGTGATTCCACCTTGATATAATTTATCATCGCGACTACTAAAAATATCAATCAACAGTTGAAATGATCATTGATTATTATCACTAGGGACAATTAAGGAAGCATTGATTAGTATTTGTAACTCAGATTTTTTTTAATTTCTTATAAGTAGTACATATTAAAGACTGAATCATAAAGATTGTACACATGCAACTTTCATAACATTGATATTTTAATTGAAACCAGTACCACTAGGAGATAGAGTCCACTCTCCCTGTCGAAATGCTCTCACATAACCACGCGTATATAGCCTCTGTCAGGGAAGTCCTATTCACTGTCTTCTCGCATCACGGGTGTTGTTTACAAAAATGAGAGGATGAAAAGCGAATGTCCAGCGCTTTAACCGGATCCCAATTCAATGGTGCACATGGGCTCCAGTATCCCGAAGGAACAAATGGCGTGTGAACCAATTTTTGGTTACCGTCTACCATGGGACTGCATCTCCTTACGATGCTCCACTGCCTTGTGTATCAGACCTTTAGGTCAAGGGCTCCGGGTGTGGCCCCCTAAGAAAGCCATCTGCTTCAGTTTGGGCACCTGGGCAGTATCACAGCCCTCACACATATCAAATGAGATTCGTGTGGCGCGTATGTATTTGATACCTCCTTGTACCAATATGGGTTCAAATAAATGAATAAATAAAATACATTTATTATGTGATACTTATTTCGATAGTGATGTGTTCACTAATATTAAGTTTGACGACAAACGGTTAATTCGATATAGTTGGTTCCCCTATAAGAAGTTAGATAAGACTAAAAAATAATAATGTGCAAACAAACAAGTGTAACATCATTTAAAGATAAAAATTTTACAAAAAGAATGAAGTCCGGAAACATAATAGAATGAATATTGTGGTAAATTATAGAAGTTGTGTAAAGTTTACATGAATCCCAGATCAGTTGAAAATAGATATGGAAGATTTAGAACAATGATGTGACTGGAGGGTTACGTGAAAATTACACATACAAGATTTGACTATTTAACAAACGTTTAAAGAATTAAGTGAACGAAGAAAAGAATAGTGGATGACGAGATTAGATAATTTCATGTACAAATGGGCTACTAACAAATCTTTATCGTTTAAACGAAGCATCTTCTGTCACTTAGCCAAAGGAATTTCACACTTACTTGCCACCTCACAAAATATACTTACTTACCTACTCCTCTTACTCTTCACGAAGGAGCATAGGCCGCTCACAAGCATTCTCCATCCAACCCTATCCCAACCAATCATTTCCAGCTCTTTCCAGTTCTTATTCATCCTTTTCATATCCGATTCTATTTCCCGATGTAATGTGTTCTTTCGACTTCCTCTTTTCCACTTACCTTCACAATTCCAAGTTAGGGCTTACCTCGTAATGCAGTTTGACGATTTGAGTAATGCATGTCCTATGCATTTCCATCGTCTTTTCCTAATCTCCTCTTCAGCTGGAAGCTGGTTGGTTCTCTCTCACAGCAGGCTGTTGCTGATAGTATCCGGCCAATCGATGTTGAGTATCTTGCGTAGACAACTATTCATAAATACTTGTACCTTCTTGATGATGGTTGTTGTAGTTCTCCACGTTTCAGCTCCATACAGTAGAACTGACTGCCTTGACGTTCGTATTGACGATTCTGACTTTGATATTGATTGAAAGTTGTTTTGAGTTCCATATATTCCTCAATTGTAAGAATACTGTCCTTGCTTTGTCGATCCACGCCTTTACGTCTGCATCTGATCCTCCTTGTATATCGATGATGCTTCCCAGGTATGTGAAGGATTCTACATCTTCCAGAGTTTCGCCATCAAGTGTGATTGGATTGCTGTTCTCCGTGTTGTATTTGAGGACCTTGGTTTTCTCCTTGTATATGTTGAGGCCTACTGATGCCGAAACTGCTGCTATGCTGACTGTCTTTATCTGCATTTGTTCGTGTGTATGCGATAGGAGGGCTAGGTCATCTGTGAAGTCCAAATTGTCTAATTGTTTCTGAGCTGTCCATTGTATGCCGTGTTTTCCCTCAGATGTCAAGGTCGTCACCTCGCAAAAAACAGCCATTAATTTTTCTGTCTTATTGCAAATCATATCTATTCAAAGAATCACTGATACTAAGCATATTTAACTATATAATACATGATCAAAAAGTTAACAAAAATATTGCTTCTTTAAATTGGTACTTGGCTTAGAAAAAAAAATCAATTTTAACTTACATTTCCCAGGTCGGACAAGATTGGCGACGGAGTCTTGTGTACACTTCAATACTTCTTGTATTTGTCGTTTAAAAAAATTTTGTGATTTTTCAATATACATCTAATAACAATTATAGAAACAAATTGTATGATTTTATATAGACTGTAGTAAAAATATGGGTCAATGTCACAACTACTCATTTATAATAAGTAGTATGTTTCATCCTACAAATATTCTTTTCTTTTGTTGATTTAAAACACGAAGTTCAGCGAAGGGATCTCTTTTCAACGAATTTATTATATATATGACAATTTGGTAAAAGTACTAATTTCGTGAGGAAATGTGAACACAGTTAACCTTGACATAATAAAAAGGTTATAATACTAGATTACGTAATACGAATAATAACAATAGATTTAGTGAATATAATAAGATGATTAAAATGTTTTTTATCAATTAATTATAATATCCAAAAAACCCATATGATATTAATCAACATATGCTCACTAGTGAGTGGCTTCAAGAGGTATATTTTGGAGTTCTAGTGAGAAGTAGTGACCAGTGGAGTTCAATCGGGTCTGTTGTGAGATAGTAACTCACTGAAGACAAGAGGGGATGTGTCGCTCAATTTCGTGGATTAGTTGAAGTTAGACATCAACACCGTTGGATGCCGGCCGGCTCAGTGGTCTGTTGGTTAAGTGCTTACGCGCGAAACCAGTAGGCCCTGGGTTCGAGTCTCGCAGGGGGGTGAGGCCGTGTATGCGCACGGCTGAGGAGTCCCACAATAGGACGAAACGGCCGTCCAGTGCTTCCAGGTTTTCTATGATGGTCTAGCTTCAACTGACTCATGATCCTAACCATTGTAACTACAAACACACAAGCCGGAAAACATATGCATTGGTACAACATAATCCGTATTTATGAACCATAATAGACTTTTATCATAGATATAATTTCCCCGTATCAACTAACAAACGACAAATACTATGAACTGGAATTTTTAAATAATTCAGTTTGATGGTTGCAATTTTTAACACCACTACAGCTTTAGAATGTTTTATGGAAGCAGTGTGCTGACATCACTTCTGTGCAGTTAGTCATATCACATCTCTCTCGAACACTATGCCTGATGCTTTAAATCTTAACTTTCCTCATAGACAATCACAATATGCAAACTCGATTATCACATCAAGATAGCAAGCTACGGATTACGTCAACTAGGAGAAAAGATTCTTCTTCTTGAGTAAACCAACAGTTAATAACATAATACACTGTAGTGTAGCTGTAAAGATGTGTCGGTATGTTATAATACTATTGACATAAAATATTAAAATGTCATGTGTAATCACTTCCATAGCTGAGCAATTGACAACCTCAGAGATTTGTGACCAAGCAACCAAAAAGGCTGTTTTATCAATAATGAAATTAGTGTAAATTACAAATACTTTTTATGAAAGAAAACACATTATTACCCTTTTAATTCCAATATATAAATCTTTTCTATTAGCTTGTAACCAGTTACCAACTAGTGGAGTTAGTTGAAGTAGGTCAGTTCTTTGAACAGCATATAAATCAGATGCAACACGAAAAGAACTTGTAATCATCATTGATGTTTTCCTATTTCCTCCGCCACCACCAGATTGATTATTTGATATTGTTGACATTGTTTCTGATGTAGGCATACTAATCCCTGTGTTGACAACAAATCCTAATTGACTGGCATAACGTAACATTGCATCATTTACAAAACCTGATAATTTTGTGGCAAATGAATCACGTAAATTTCTCAATTCTTGCATACGTTCATCTACAGCTTGAAGATGTTCTTCACCTGAACGTCAATAATAAAGATGGGAATGTTACATGACTCTAGATACATAAGTCATAATAGTGAATGCAATGAGTGAATATAAACTAAGTAACGATTATCAAAAACTCTTGATTTCGATACCTAACTTATGAAACGGCATAAAAACTTATTCTACGTAACAATCGACGGTCGGTTATAAATAATATTGAAGATTCCCATTGTGAAAATAGAACAAAACATATAAGTGAACAATATTGTTTTTAATAAGATTGTCATTAAGCTTTACCAGAATATAAATGAACATTTATATGAAAATATCAAACGAATCAAGGGAATTTATGAGTCAATGATCACAGTGATGTAGATTACGCAACAACACTTAGAAGATATGCATGTAATCTGAAATGGGCCAGATAAAGACGATATATCGCTCTATTTCGGCACATCTGTTTAACAGAAGTTATATAATTGATTTATCACATACTTTTGTCATTACCCAATTGGTTTCGACATTATCTCCTATATACACCAAAAGACAGTTGGTTGGATATGACTTAAGATTTTATTGATTTTTTCCATATCATGTATTTGTTTGACATTCTTTAAATCTCTACTTGTTTATATACTCATGCATCTAATGAATTACGTATCGAATGTCATTTACTTACGCCTGTTACTCCCAATAGAGCATAGGCCATCGACCAGCATTCTCCAACCCACTCTGTCCTCGGCCTTCCTTTCCAGTTCTATCCAATTGTTCTTCACTCTTTTCATGTCTTTCTCCAATTCTCGGCATAATGTGCTCTTTGCTATTCCGCTTCTCATTTGGCACTGAGGATTCCCATGTGAGGGCTTGTCTTGTGACACAGTTCAGTGCTTTCCTCAATGTGTGTCCTATCCACTTGCAGAGCTTCTTCATTTCGTCCTCCACTGGGATCTGATTTGTTTTCTCCCATAGTAGGTTGTTGATGATAGTGTCTGACCAACGGATCCGAAGTATTCTGCGTAGACATCTGCTAATAAATACTTGTATCTTCTGGATCATGGCTTTCGTAGGTCTCCAGGTTTCCGCCCCCCATACAGTAAAACTGTCTTGACATTTGTATTGACTTGGGTGTTGATTGACAATTGTTTTGAGTTCCAGATGTTTTTCAGTTGTAAATATGCTGCTCTTGCTTTGCTGATCCGCGCTTTCACATCTGCATCAGATCCACCGTGCTCATCAATGATGCTGCCCAAATATGTAAAGGTTTTTACATCCTCTAAAGTTTGTCCGTTAAGTTTGATTCAATTGGTGCATGCTGTGTTGTATCGGAAAATCTTGCTTTTCCCTTTGTGTATATTGAGACCTACTGCTGTTGAGACTGTTACTACACTGGTCGTCTTCTCCTGCATTTTATGTTACGTGTGCGATAGAAAAGCCAGATCATCTGCGAAGTCTAGATCATCCAGCTGCATCCTAGCTGTCCACACATTGAATGTTACATAATTACAATGTTTTCTAATTATTATATTAAAGTCTATTTATCTATGTTTGACCTAATTCCTATGTTGAACTAATGAATAGAACTTTTGTTATTTTATTATTATTATCACTACCATTAGTACAATTGTCTTTTTCCTATAATTTTTTTTACTTTTCACGTATGATGTGTAGTTATGCAATTGTGACTATGGTCTCATAAATTCCCTTGATTAGTTTAATAATCTCATGTAAATATTTGGGTAAAGCCTGATGATGATCCAATTAAAAACAATATTGTTCATTTAAATGCATTGCTCAAACAATATTGATGACGAGAATTATGAAGATTTTAATAAAAGTAGTTGACACATCCTAACATGGCTTAATTCAACATTCAATGAGTTCATCATATACCATGACTTGATTTAGTTGCTTTTAACTTTCTGTTATATTAAATGAAAATATACTCATATTAAAAACTGATTAAATTTGTAAATTTAAACGGCTTATTAATAACAATCTGAACTCTATGAAGTTAATCCTGTGGAATAATCAGTCAGTCAGCTGCAACGTAGGACCAAGCACCTATATGTATCGGTCCAAGTCGCCATACCTCATTAGCACAACAAGATGAACACCGAATTCATAGAAGCAATTAACTCAATGGTATAATATGTAAAGGAAAGATTGAATATAAGAAGATAGTACAGGAAGAAAGAATTCGTTCGGGGAAAAAAAGATTTGAAGTGATTTTAATCTCTTAGTTTAAAGGAAGACAAAGAGTGTATACACCTACGCCATTGTGATTGATTCTGAGTCATGTCACCCACAGTCTCTAACCATTGATTACGATAGTCACGTGGACCCCAACTAAGTAGTCTGCATCTACCAACATGGCTCAGACTAGAAGTTAGTGACTTGAAGCACTGATGCCACGTTTTGGTTTGGTCGCCCCTAACTTTCTTCCAATTATCGCTAACACCGGTTAGCATTGCGCGTCGTGGTAATCGGTGTTCAGGCATACGCAACACGTAGCCCAACTATCTCAGTCGATGAAGATTCATAACCTCATCAACTGATTTACCATCATTCCCTAATACACTACGTCTAACCTCACTATAACTTACCCGATGATCCCAGCAGATACCAGCAATATTTCTAAGACATCTGTGGTCAAATACTTGTAACTTATGAGTATCTTCTACTTTTGAAGGCCATGTTTCGCAGCCGTATAGTAGAACGGAACGAACTGCCGCGCAGTATACTGTGGAATAATACAATAGGATGTACACATTTACGAGTAATTTTCCAAGCTAATATGAAACAACTGTCAAGTGTCTTTATCAGTTGGTTGCTTTAACTATTCCACAGATAAAATGAGTTTGTAATGAGATAACCATTACCATGTAAATAAGTTGTCGATAATGTACACTAATAAAGAAGATACATGAAATTATGAACGTAATATAAATAACTCCTGTTTATTTTTACATGATCACATGATCAATAATCTAACCTTCATTTCTTTGTATCATAAAATGGATTATCTTCTCAACGAAAGTTGTGCACATGGAATTACAATAGAATAATGATTAAAAAAAGAGATATAAATTATATTGGTAATCGATAATGTGAGTACTTTCTCAGTGCTTAAATCATATAGATTTATTATGTATGACTATTATTATTATTATTTTAACACATAGATATTGGTACAAAGAGGTACCAAATACATATGCGCTACACAGACCTCATTTGATATGTGTAAGGGCTGTGATACTACCCGGGTGCCCGAACCGAAGCAGGTATGTATAACTAATAGATATATTATACAACTTACACTTATTTACCTAGTTATAAATCAAATGATTAAATTATGTAACGGCTAGTGATATCTTTAACTGGATGACTGAAATGCTAGAAATGGATTGATTCTATAGACTTGAGAAACTGATGGTGTGAATTTTTAAGTTGGTAACTATTACACTTAAATTATACAATTTCTAATCGGTTATTGCCTGATGAAGCTTCAATGCAAGTACAAATAGCGCAAGCTGACAGATGCAGATTAGGTGGATCCATAAAAAAAAAATCAAATGGATCACATACTAAACCTCCGAAACGAATAAAGTGATCAACCCAATATATTGCATTCAGACAGATAGAAATGCAATTTAAAAAAAGACTCTTTCGTTCTCACTCAGTATTTAACAAACTCCGGATTCTCTCTCTCTTTATTAAAACTGGATAGTAATATTTACAGACAATAAGTCAATTAATAAATTCTTCAATTATGAGATTAGTCTGTGAAGCATTTCGAAGTTTATGACCCAATCACTACGTGTAGTTAGTATTCTGTTTGGTCATACAGACAAAATGACAAAACAATCGATAGGAGCATTATTACACAAACCTTCTTTAAATTCTGAATTCAGCAAACGATCCAAATATCCAGCAGCTTCGATACAACGTGCAATACCATCAGATGTACTTAAATCACCTTTCGCTAATATATGGAAGTATTTTGGATCAACATCTAACCGATCGACTAGTTGTTCAAGTACATTTAATAAATTTGCGCGATTATCTACTGTCGTTTGGATTAATTGATCATGATCACGTAGGGTAGACATTGCATCTTCAACTTCCTATATGTGAATGGAATATCATTGATTGAAGAAAAATATTATCCATCAAAATGGGTATGATAATAATGATAACTATCATAATTATCACAATTGTTATCATCATAGCAGTACATAATTACTTACTCCCTTCACCGTTTAAGGAGCATAGGTCGCCGACCAGTACTCTTTAATCTACAATAAACTCAGCTCTCCTTTCCAGTTTTTTACAAGCGTTGTTTATCTTTTTGATATCTGCCCCCATTTCTCAGTGTAATGTGTTCATTGGTAGGTCTCTCTTCCTTTTGCATTCACAATTTTAGGTTGAGGATTGACTCTATGCAGTTTGATAATTGCCGAAGGGTGTCCTATTTACCTCCCGAGTCCTTTCTTAATTTCCTCAACAACTGAAAGCTGCTTTGTTCTCTCACGCAGTAAGTTTTTACTGATGTCCGGTCAACAACCGATTTGTAGTATTTTCAGTATATTCAGATATCTGCTCCGTATAGCACATCTATCTTGATGTTTATATTGAACATTCTCACTTTGATGTTGAGTGAGAGTTGTTTGAAGTCCCATATGTTCTTGAATTGTAAAAATGCTGGTCTTGTTTTGCCAATCTGTGTCTTCACGTATGCATCAGATCCCTATTAGTTAGTAATGGTGGTACTCAAAACTATCCATCTCTTCCAGAGCTTCTCCATCGTACACTGGGGTGTACATGTATCCAGTTGATAAGCCCCAAATGGACACATCCTGGATTCTACCACTAGACACCATCCAAATTTAGTAAAAATTTTACATTAGGTTTTCTGCCGAACATCCCCGAGCAGATAAACAACAAAGAGTATCATGAGTTCTTGTCATTTAAATAATTGACCATATTAGAATTCGATCGACAAAACTGGTTTACTACTAAATAATCAAAGAGTAAATCTGTAAACCTGTAAACTTTGGAAGTCACTTTGGAGGGTAAGGTGGTTTTTAGCCCAACATACAAAGTACTAGTTCTCTTGAGATTAGAAAGACACATGAATGTTGACTGGAACAAAAGGTAAGAGCTCAAGTCATTCTGTTGATTGCTATCAACCACCCAACATTAACTTTGACTTGAAAAAGTGAAATACACGTGGAACACTGTTAAACATAAGCTTTTACAGGGTTTAGCAGTCAATATGCGTTTTCTACCACATATATTAAACTGGAATCAGATTCGCTGTTTATTTGTTAAAACGGAAATTTAATTAAACACAAGCTTAACAACACTACAGAAAAAGTGAATATATATCTAGAGTAAAGTGATTTCAATTATTTTGGAACTCCTTTAATTAATTTCATCCCCTTGTGCTTATGTAGTACTCTAGATTACTTATGACTAACTGACAGTCTACTGAAGTAGAGTGACCACATATACTAAACAACAAAGTTACATATGAATGAGTTGCATGATCATAAAGAGCCTATTATAGAAGTCAGACTGTTGCGACACTAAAATTAACTAAAATTTACTGCGCTGAAATACTATAGGAACCAATCGGTTATAGTTAACAGTGGTCGACATGACAGGCGCTGAGATATTACATGGTGGCGTAAGGAATGTTTAAGTTACTAAACCCCATTCTAAGACTTAAAAAATGTACGAAATCGATATGAAACAGTTACAAAATGTAACTTTTGCACGTATAGTAACAATAGTATCCTGCTTTTATGAATCAAATTACGTATAATGAATTTGAAAGGTGTATACAGAAAGATATGGGAAAACAATATAGAATGGCATTATTACCGAATATGTATATTAATCGGAAGTGGGAGGTAAGAGATAAATTTATCTTTTCGCTATATAAACATTTTCTTTAGAAAACTGTTGTTCTGGTACTCCAATTCACTTGACTTCAGCTACTTTGCACAAATATAGTGAAAAAGTTATTATAGTAGACTTTCACAATGAGCTAATGATTTCATAGATGGATAAATGAATCCAACTTAATTATTTAGAAAAACCATTATACTTGTTAGTGCATAAGTTTTGTTGAGATTAGTTCAGTTTGTAAGTATTAATGGTCATGTATTGACATAATAAAAAATCTCAAATTAGGACGAAACAGATGTTTAGAGCTCCCTAGTTCTCAGTAGTACCCTCAAAGGATGTTAAATTGTGATGAGTACCACTTACAAATTATCCCATTTTTAGGTTAGACAAATGATTGATTTAACACAAGCGTAAAACATACCTATTTAACTAAGTCGCTATCAGTTAGTCAGCAACAACGTAGAACTTCGTGCGTACATACATCAGTCCGAGTTGCCATACCACATTAGCACAAAGATACAATTGTCGATTCAAATCCCATAGTCGTATAGGTAGTAAAAGTATAAGCAGTAATTAGAAACATTAGGGTTTGAAGATGTTATTTAAGGCGTATAATCCAGTGAAATCAATTTGGAAAGAGAAAAAAATAAAAGGACATGAAGAATTCAGAAGATTAGAATTTGGGAGAACACAAAGAGTAGATGCACCTGCGTCATTGCAAACGATTTAGGGCCATGTCATTCAAGGTCTCTAACACCATCAGTTGCTACCGTCTCGCGAATCCCACCCAACCAGGTAGTCTACACCTACCAGACTAAGTCGATATACTAATTTGGTGTAACGACTTAAGACAATGTACATTAGTACATATTGATTATGAATGATTGACCTCATCAAGAGTTCATACAGGATAAAATTGATCATATCAATACATACAAAACAACACTTAAAAATATACATGGAAAAGAAAACAATTTTAATTTATCATTAAGAAATATTAATAACTAACCTCTAAAAAACTATAATAAATATTTAATTGTTTCTCTAATAATTCAGCTCGTTCAATAGCACTGTCCAATGTTGTCATAAGACTTAATACTTGAGATTCAGAAGACATAATTGAATGAACATTTGTCTATTGGAAATGAAAACATAAGAACAGCATAAACAGTGTATGAACAAATGAACAGTTCAGTTATAAATAATAACAACTAGACAATTGAACCCTTATTATTACCTATAATACTAATAATAATACCAGCAGAGATAGATGATGGCTAGCAGTGGAAACTAAGACACTCGTTTTTACCTATTTGGAACTTGTCGATTCTATGTATTTACATTCAAGAGTTTATATCTACTCAGCAATTCGAACCCAGTAACATCTGCACCCAACACCATTGCGATATTCACTTATCTACTAAGTCCACATATCCACGACCTTGTCTAGTAGGGTGAATTTTTATGGGATGTAGATACATCCAGATAATGAGTCCTAAATGAAACGGAACGCATGTTATCGATTCCACTGTGAACCACCATCCAACTATGCTCAAAAACACTTGCAATTTGATCGCAATATCGAAGCAATTTGCGCAGGATGCACATAAGCTAAAAGAGACCGAATTATTACAGTCCTAAATACAAATGGGAAGATTTAAACAATCAATACCAATGAGTTTTTATTGGTATTATTTATTATTGGTAAAAATCACAAATGAGTCTATCTGGCTTTTACTATGTGTAATTGATCTCATCAATCAATTTAAAAACTAACGACGTTACATAAAACCAGACCAAATACCATCTATATAAATTTTGTGAGAAACACTATACATACACACTACTGAGATAGCCAAAATACAATCGTCAATTGACGTCAGATTGTACCGCGAACTAGATTAACTTCATAACAATCTACTAGTAAATAAATTATCCATAGAAATAAAAACGGGGAAGTCCAGAGACCAAACATAAATCATCTTACACCTTCAATGTGAGCCAACTGTTCTTGTAAACGTTCCGTTAGTTGAGCAGCATTTAAGAGGGTTGATTCCTCATCAAGTTCATCTAGAAATTGTCGTATATCATCTTCTTCACGTTTTGTCAATGAACGGTATGAATCAGTGACCGGTGCATCTGACTTATCTTTATCAGCTGACTTTTCATCACCGCCAACACTATCTTCATCGCCACCGGTACCAACCGTTGACATATATTCAGGATCTAACCAAAATATTTTAGCCACAGGGAAAAGAAAAGAATAATTCGTTGAAGTGTTAATTCTAAAACAATTTCTTAGTTTACATTATGGGTAAGGATTGAAAATTAGGAAATATTGGGCAGTCATTTCATTCTAGTATGAGTCGTCCACGACCATAACAGAGATGAGCACTGCTGAAATTTACCATAACGGGACGAAACAGTTATCCAATCCTTCTTGAATATTTAACTAGGGGTTAACTCGTGATACAAAGCTCCTATACTAATGATATATCCACTAAATTTAAAATTTCTTTTTTGTAAGATAGTAGATAATTTGTAAGCAAGATGGTATGTCTTAAGCAAAAATGGATGGTGGTTAGCAGTAGAATCAAGGATGCACGTTTTGCCCAGTTTGAGACTCATCAACAGGAATTGACAGCATCTTGGAATTGATGTTCACTTCAGGACTCGAACCCAGCACCGGTAGTATGTTACTCCAGTAACTTAGAATCTTATCAATTGTTGAGATTAAACTATAAAATTCTTTAAATTTCAAGCATCATTCTAAAGCCTATCTCTAATACATGAGAGAACAACTGAGATACACATCCTTCTCATCACAATAACTCCATCTAACTACGAGCTGAATTAGTCTTGACAACGTTTTGTCGACTGCATCTCATTATATATGTATTTCTAACAAACACAGATAGGTAATTGTTAGAAATGAGGGAAGGACTGAAAATGAAAAACTAAGGAGAGCTATTTTTCGGAAAATCTATAAGAACATTTTCTATATGTAACCACTAAAAATACGATTAATAAAATTTTGACACTAGCTAAATTGAAAGCTTTCATTTGAACCATTAACTGCTTTGATATCTCTTGCTGTCCTAAATTACAGTCGATTAATTGAAAACCTATCATTCGGCTTTACATCATAAAACCCTTGATGATGTACATAATGAGGATTATTATCAATGGTACTTCGTGGTCTTGAATTTTACCTTTAAAATTTTGTCAGTCTGAGTATAAATAAAACAAACAAGACCAAAAATCTGGTAGGTTTTCTAGTGTTCTGACAGATCCCGACCGTAGCTGCTACCTTGACGTGGTGGTCGGGCTTGCCTATCGTGATGACCCAACCGAGCTATATTGGCTGGAACACATGTTCCTGCAGGTTCTACCATGCCAGGCAGGTCGATTGGAGAACGGTAAGACTAAAAGCAGCAACTCAAGGTCTCAGGGCGAAGTCGTACTGCTGACTGTACAGAGGTGTGACAGCAGTAAGGTGTTTCCCTCGGACAACCAGCATCTGCAGCGATGCTGCCTTCTCACAAGGAAGGAAGGGGTTAGAAAAGGTTGACCCTAAAAATGTCACACCTCACCTTACCCCACGGATTTCCGTCTCCGGCGGTAAGGCCCTTTGAAGAACGGAGCTAACACATTAAAAACAGTTTTACGATAAATAGAAACCATAAAAGTTAATTCGTTCTGCTTACTAAGCAAAGCATCCAGTGTTTCATGTTGGCTAAGTGGAGAAATATTTATATCTTGTGGGAAATTGACTAATTCTATATCTTTGATCACATGTGGTAGAAGTGTTGCAAGCGTACGACAAAATGAACTGACAAAATGTCTTTTTTCTTCTAATTTCAAAGCATTAAATACCCATATCTGAATTAATGGAAATATAGGGAAAATATGGGAAAATGAATGAAGTCTAGAACAAATGAACATGATAATTTATGTCCACAAAATGACACGAAGGTAAAAATTGTTACTTGAAAATATAACTTAATGCACAAACGTATTAATAACGCAGATATGAGTCAGCTTCTAGATAGTAGGTAATTCAACTAGACTAAATAGATTATTCTAGTTGTATGACAAAATCCAGTGCATAATCTACAGTATGTAAAATAAAAAAATGTTACTGATACCAATATAAAATTACTGATATGGTCAAACGCACAAAAACCATTACACAATATGGCATTCAATAGTGCCTGAATAACTCCGTGTACTGATGAAAGAAAAAATCATGCATAAATGAAACTTGGACATGTATAAGGGTCTTACTGATAGCGTAATCTCATAAGGAGTACCATTTCATTGCTAAAATTACGCATAAAACCCGGGTTGGTTGCAAATATGGAGGGTAAGAAACTCATCCCAAACATCCTAGCATTGTTGCTCAGTGCTACCAAGACTGCATTTAATCAGCGTCTTCACCAAACAGTACTATGTCATCTGCGTATTCTGAGTCGATAAGTGAACCTCCCAGGAGGAGATAAATGGCTGAAAATTCAGTCGACGAGAACGTTATTTCCAGTAGTAAGCCTATGATGAGGTTGAACAAAAATAGAGATAGTGGAAAGTCTTGTCGGACACCACTTGAAGTTAAAAAATCAGATGACAGTTCACCATAAGCTCTTACTCGACCGGTTGTGTTCGAAGGGAGAGTTTTCACAAGGTTTATGTACTTCTGAGGTACACATCCCAACGGCAGGCAATGCCATAGAATCTCGTGGTCTACGGGAGGCACCAAATTATTTTATTTTAACACATAGATATTGGTACAAGGAGGCACCAAATACATATGCGCCACACGGATCTCTATTGATTTGTGAGAGGGCTGTGATACTGCTCGGGTGCCCAAACCGAACCACGTGGTTTTCTTAGGGGGCCACACCCCGAGCCTTCGACCTGAACGTCTGACCCACAAGGCAGTGGAGCATCGTGAGATGCATTCCCATGGTAGACGGTGACCAACGACTGGTTCATACGCCATTTGTTCCTTCAGGATACTGGAGCCGATGGGCACCGTTGGTTTGGGGTTCGGTTAAAGCGCCGGACATTCGCTTTTCGTCCTCTCATTTTCGTAAACAACACCCCCGCCACGAGAAGGCAGTGAGTCAATGTTGCTTTTAAGTCAAGAAAGACCACCATTGTCGGACGCCGATAAGTATACCTGTGTTCTAGAACCTGAAGAATGGTGAATATCTGGTCGATGCAGCCACGACCAGGTCTAAAGCCAGTGTGATTTTTTCGTGTTTGAGGTTCATGAGTCTTGGTTAAGCGTCCGATAATTATTGAGGCCAGTATTTTAGATGCTATATAAGTCAAACTAATCCCTTTATGGTTTCCAAAGGATGATTTTGACTCTTTCTTATAGATTGGGACAATCAGTGATTGTGACCAGTCAAATTGGATTGCGTCCAACTCCCAGATTTTAATCAACCTAATCGCCAAAACTAGACCATCACACTTAAAGACCTCTGGAGTCAATACATTTTCCCTTTATCGTTTCAGATCAGCTATAGCTTTTTGAACGTCAGACAGAGTCAGGGGACCTAGTTCAATGTTCCATTCACGCTTTCTGGGAATGGTGGGTAGTTGTAGAGTAGCTGAGGACCAGCTGGACTGCTCCTTAAAGTTTCGCCTATCGTTCTAAACGTCTGGGCTGAGAGCAGATAAGTGTCATCCTAGCCCGAGACTGTCTCCCTTAAACTTCTTAATTTGTTTCTTTAATTAAACTGAAGAGCTGCTTGGTGTTACCTACAGCTTTTGTTGCTTTTGTTGCCCACTACTGCTTTCGCTCTTCATCGTGTTCAGAGCCTGATGGGATAAGTTTACGAGAATCTATCAGTGCAATAGACCTTGAAGAAATCCATTGGTTCTTTGCAACCCTGTGGTTTAAATCACTAATAGATGTCGCTGTTGTTTCCAGAGGTGTGAATACCGGAATATATGTCAAGAGACCATAGCTGGATGCTGCACCACCTTGAAAAGATAGCATGAAACAACCGTACGTGACCAATGTCACGCAAAAACTATGAGATCAGATCTGATCAAAGTAGAGATGTTCGTCTGTCAGGTCAAATCCTTTGGTATCGTTAAGAAATCTCAACCGCACCACGGATATCAACCATAAGACCAGTACATGTTACTAAGGAAGCTGATTGATCAACAATCTCAGACCTAGTCATTGGGTTCTGATAGGTTACATCCACGGTTGCTATCATCCCTCGGATACGATACTTCAAAACAACCCAAGATGCTGTGCAACATGTCCGTCTGCCAAACTCAACTCCCCAGTGATTAAAAGAACTTCACAGTTATAACTATATATATATATATATATATATATATATATATATATATCGTGCCTAACAAAATTTGAGTTTAACCACGATAGTAGTTAAGTAATTTGAGAAATGATTTGGGCTGTTGCTTACTAAGTCACGTAGAAACATATAATCTGTTAACTCCCGAGGAACACGGGTTACAGATTAGAGCAGTAATGCTCACCTAGCTTACTAATTGAGAGAGACGATTGGACAGCAGCCCACGATAAGGGTTTGTCTTTCGATGTGATATTCATCGATTTTAGCATAGCATTTAATAAGATGTTATTAAGGCCTAAAAAGAAACTCTACCTTTGGGATTACAGGTGCCAAAAAAGTGTGCTTAAGAAATTCCTTCTGTGATCGAAGATAGATGAAGGTATATTGGACGCTATCCCAATGTAAAGTGATGTGTCCTAATGTACCATTTGAGACTCCCATTTCTTTATATATCTAGATCATTGAATTACCGAGATTGCTTAAGTACTTCATACTGTTGTTTTCAGATGGTGTTGGAACCCGTAGAAGCTGGATCTTCACGAGAGAGCAAGCTGAAGAAATTAGCACAGGCCGATTGTATACATAGTGAGTTTCTACGTATGACCAGAATATGTCAAAAGAAACCTTACGGTTATTTCCAGAATGAGAAAGTCACGTTACGAAGACTAACCTTATTTTCTGTGATGATTTGTAATTCATAGCTAGGTTGAGTTTTTGTATCTCTGCAGTCAATTTTTTTCAGATTTTTCGCGTTGCATACTTGCACTTTTTTAATTTCACTTTTATCTGTAATCTTGACAAGATAGACCTGAATACTCGTAGGTTTCGTTAGTGAAACTAAGATATTGTTAATGATCTGCACTAATTACTTGTAAAAACTAAATGTTTCCGTTTGTGCTTGCTTTGGTGTCCAGATATAACACCAATCGACAAGCCAACACGTTCGTTTATGGGATAAAATAATCGTGAGAGTTGATTGGAGTGATTTTCAGACATTGTAGCCGATAAATTCGTGCCAAACAAACTAAGATGTAGCGGTTCGCGTCTAGCCGGATGGTACTTGTGAACTAGGGGAACACTCGTTGCGTCGAAAGCGCAGAAGGCTGGAAAATGAAAGGCGAATGGATGGTCCAGCAAGTGCACACCATGCACTTACACTTATTAACAAATGCAATCCAAAGAAACCAGAAGAATACAGTTCAACGCGATACACTATTAACCAGTTTCGCGCTACGACATATGAAACAAATTTCCGCAAATTTATCAACAAATTCAAACAAATAAGTATTGTCTGATATAATTCATATGCCTTTTTGAATATACTGAATGTCTAAAATTGATGTATTAAGAATCGAAATGAATGACTATGTTCAAGTTGTAACGCAATTTCATCATCATAAAAACTCAAAGATGATTGGCTAATTAAATTGTTTGACCTGCCTATGTTAGATTGATTGCAATGAACTAGTTAGGCTTATTCGTATGCATTAAGCCTTCCCTATCTAGTCTATATAGACTTGTATTGCTATCATAGCTAATCTAAGCTCCCTTTGTTGTTGTTGTTTTGACTGGTAAGCATAGTTTGCTATCAATTCCATTGTATCTTATGCGTTTATATTTGCTTTTATACAATGGAGTATTTGATTTCGAATTGAAATTTTTTTCCAGATACATTGGGAATATTAAATCATGAATAAAACTAAAGATAAGAATAAACCTAAAGGTCCTATGTCTGCTTATGCTTGTTTTGTACAAGTTATTCGAGAAGAGCATAAAAAGAAGCATCCTGGTGAACAAATTGTATTCAGTGATTTTTCAAAAAAATGCGCAGAACGATGGAAGGTTAGTAGTCTTTTTATTTCTTCTTAAATCTTCAACTTTAATCTTACAGTTAATGACGCCAAAAGAAAAGAAACGATTCGAAGATTTAGCTGTTTTGGATAGAGAACGATTCAATCGTGAAATGTGTGATTACGTGCCACCAGATGGTATGAAAAAAGGGAAGAAACGCAAAGGTCCTAAGGATCCTACAGTACCTGCACGAGCCTGGTCTGCTTTCTTTTTCTTTTGTGATGAATTCCGTTCAAAAGTCAGAGAAAGCAATCCAGATTGGAAAGTTGCAGATATTGCTAAAGAACTTGGACGTCAATGGGAAACTTGTCAAGATAAAGCAAAGTATGAACTATTAGCTCAAAAAGATAAACAGCGTTATGAAGAGGTAAATGATTCACTTTGGTTCATAAGTTTTTTTTCTAATTCCTCTGAGTTTAAGCCGGTATTGTATCTGTAAAATATTGCTTTCGTTTCAGGACATGATAAAATATCGGGCGGGAACTTATGTTCCTAGAGAGAAGAAACTTGCAGGTGCTGTGTCAAACTCTACATCTATCAGGACTTCTGAAGCTCAGAATGCAGATTGTACTACAGTTACCAGTGCTGGAGGTGATGAAAATGGTGCGGAGTTAGAAGATGAAGATGACGGCGAACCTGATGAGGGTGAGGAAGAGTGAAGATCAGAACATTAGGTTTTTGCTAACTCAGTTGTACAGGTTTATTGCATTTATAATGTTCTAATCCCCTTCCAATTCTTACCTAAACTTTGTATACATTGGTTTTATTGTTATTTTTGTATCATTCATAAATTGAATGTACATCATTCATACTTTGACTTTCGTTTATTGTGTGATGTAAGATTCTGATAAACATATA
This sequence comes from Schistosoma spindalis, assembly GCA_946903255.1. Classification (NCBI taxonomy): domain Eukaryota; kingdom Metazoa; phylum Platyhelminthes; class Trematoda; order Strigeidida; family Schistosomatidae; genus Schistosoma; species Schistosoma spindalis. The sequence goes on from OX336418.1 coordinate 46,421,977, forward strand.
TATTATTGTTCATTATTGAGTGTTACTGTATTGTAATCTATAATAGTACAGTTATATTCACCAGCTCGACTTTTCAACGTTTGAAATAAGGAGACGGTATGCTGTAGATTCTTGTTTTTTCTTGGACTGCCGGAGACGTGTGGGTCCTTTTCTAGGGTGTCTAGTCTTGAATAAGTCGATCAGAAACCCGGACCAATTCTATGTTATATCCCGAAAGTTGGCTAATCAATACTGAAACCTATACCTCAGGGGGTCTCTCATTCTTGACTTGTAAGCTCATCTGCTCTGCTGTTATTGCTCTTATTCATATGATTGTAAGAGCGGGTTAAATCAGGCCCAGAACCGTGGTTATTTCGCTAAATAATCTACGATGGAGTAATATGAATAATCCTGACCCCGGACATTTCAGTATATGCGAGTCATAGCATTAAATTTTCCCAAAAGATCTGAACCACTTGGTTTTATGTTAACGTGTCACCAAAAAGCCACTTCCTGTGTGATAAATATTCACTGATTACTTTCCTATCAACCAAAAGTCAGTTAATCTTCCCAAATCTCTATGATATAAGAAGAGTGGAAATGCCACTCATAACGGAGAACGAGAAGGCTGTAAGTATGAATGGTAATATTGTCTGGACTTTAATTAGAGTTAAGGAATATTCATCTACGCATGGCTTAGCGGCATTAGCATATCCGAGTTATCAATGAGATGTCACAGCTTGGTAAGTGAATATGTATCTAAAACTATGTAGAAAGATCTGTTTAATCTCCGTTGTTGTTGGGCTGACCTTTCCCACCAACTGAACATGATGCTACCTCTACAATACCAGACAATGGATTAGAATACTAAACAGGAAAAAGTGTTATTTAATTTGATATAGTCTCGCAACGTACTTTCACTAAATCTGGTTAAGGAAAAAAAGCATAGTGTGATCGACTTAACCCAAAGTTTCTTCGTGGAGATCGATGTGTAACTGAAGACTACATGTCACTGTGCTAGGTATGCTAACATTTAAATTTTATGCCGAGATGTACAAAGCCTTCAAACTGATCTGGGACTTAGTCATTACAATTAAGTATGTTTCGACTTATACTAGATGCGAAAGTAAGAGTACAAGATTCCAAAATGCTTCTCTCTTACAATATCTCGAAAGTCAAGTTACGATTTTAAGAAGGATATGCACGATGATAAATACATGTTAACCACACTATTAATAAAATCCACACTGGAATAATGAGGGAGTTTTAAACCCTTTTTCGCGAACGAACTCGGGTCTTCTGCAGAGTTCAGTGAACCACTACACTTGAGATTTCGAGGTGGTTCACCCAATACACATAGGATGACTCGGAAAATTCTTCATAACACTATCTTAGACAAATCAATTCAAAAACTAGGGGATTTCTCATCTTGCATCCTTGGTGATTTCATTTTATAATCAGATCTAGTATAGCGTTACCTTCTATATAGATTATTTCGTCCATTACGTAATATCACCTTGAATATTTAATGTGGTAATATTGTTATTGTCTATCACTATATTAACTGATGTTCATTCCATTCAATAGTTACTCAATTATATTAGACCTACACATTAATTCAAGTAATCAGTACATACAAGTGATTTCATCATCTGGTAATCTTAAACTTATTTTGCTTACAATTTTAAATTTGGAGTTTGACATCTAAAATTAATTCAGTCTACAGTGATCTTGAGTGCTGTTAGAGGAATGAGGGCAGTTATAACTTCCCGGTTGTCCACACCGTGGAAGGGTTCTTCTAGAGGTACCTGAAAAGGAAATTGGATTAAAGGTGGTCATAGTGACCTGAAAGAGTGACCGCAGTGCCCAAGGGACAGCTGCTTGAGGTCGGTCACACACGACCTTTTTATGAGTAATTTTTGTGTTAGTTCCGTACTTGTTGAGACCTTACCGCCGGAGACGGATATCCGTGGGATAAGGCGAGATGTGCACTTTAAGGGTCGACCTTTTCTAACACCACCCCTCCTTTTGGGAAGGCAGCATCGCTGTTATGCTGGTTGTCCGAAGGAAACACCTTACTGCTGTCACACCTTTGTACAGTCAGCAGCACGCCTTCGGACCTTGGATTGGTTGCTTTTAATATTACCGCTTTTCAACCAGCCTGTCTGGCATGGTAGGGCCTTGAGGAGCGATTGTTCTAGCCAGTATAGCTCAGTTGCTTCATCACGATAGGCAAGCCCGACCTCCATGTCAAGGTAATCGCAACGGTCATATCTAAAATCAATTGGTTTGTCTGCATAGAATATAGTTTAGTCTGAGGATATTACTAATATGATCTACAAAATGTCTTAACAATATAAAACTCCAGAATAGCCATTTCATTCTAATATAAAATTCCTCATCAGTAATCCATGAGATCGAGATCAAAAGCTATCATTTCTCGAAACAACTGCTTAATTGTTTAGTTATTTAGTTTGGAAATACCGTAATTCTAACCTTCAAGTTCACACGATGATGATTGTGCAGTTGCTCAGTTGGACATTAGTGAATTAACCTTTGAAATTTTAATTATTGTGCATACGCAGTTTGTGTGCAACAACATTGTTTTAGAATATTCCATGTCTCTTTTTAAGTTGCTAACTCTGTTCATGAGGATTTTGAATTCGGTTTGCTGGCTGTGTGTTTTCGCTATAGAGTCCTTCTTATTTTACAGTGCTGTCTTTCTTAATAGCTCGATAAGTTTGTCTGATTTATCGCTCTTAAACCTAAATATCATTCGTTTACACAACACAAACAAAAGAGTCAGAAATTATGGGAGTTATCTCCAGCAATAACTTGTATGATAATAATAACTGTTTAAAATCATCAAAATTTGACTGGTTAGATTGAATTTTGACTTAACTCTTTACCTCAATATGATGGATCCTATTGTACCTATACATTACTGATGAGTACTCGAATGGAATAGAACATTCGTCTAATGATTCGTTCAACAATAAACTTTTCTGTAAAACAAATGATATAATTATGAGTAACCCTTTTTGGGAACAATTTTTGAAGATAAATTTGTCACAAATCTGGAGAAAAACAAATTTTTACTGTTATAACTTATAGGTTTGTGCCCCTATCAATGTATAACGTAATGATACCGCCAATTAGAGAACAGCGAGTTATCGACCGAACCAATGATGCATAAAACCTGTACGAGCAATCTAGAGTCCTTAGCCATCCTGCTTATCACTTAGTCCTGTCTTTTAAGTCCAGAACACCAATCTCAGCCTCTGAGATACGAGTCATCTATTTCAAGCATACTGGGTTCATATACAAACCAAACAGACAACATTGTACCATAAAATAGGAAACAACATTTGTACATGATTTAGCCAAAAGTTGTTGTGAATGTGGGAGATAGTAATTGATAGACTGGGCATAACTCGAGAATGGTAAATGGTATAATAATAGTTCATAGGTCAAAATAAAGATCATAATAAGAGAAACACAAATATGAATAGTTTAGCTATGTAGTAATTACACGACAAACGATATACGTATAGTATTGGTCCATAAATGGATCCCAAAAGTCACTATTCATTATTCTCAACATGATATAACAATTGCTTGATATTATAGAGACTAAACTCTATGCAAGGTATGTTGGTCCAAATCGCAACTCTACGGATCATTGTGGAACAATCAATTGAATGGAATTCATCGCTCTACATCAACTTCATTGACTATGAAAAAGCATTTGACAGCGTGGACAGAACAACACTACGGAAGCTTCTTCGACACTACGGCGTGCCTCAGAAGATAGTCAATATCATACAGAGTTCCTATGATGGATTAAACTGCAAAATCGTGCATGGAGGACAGTTGACATACTCGTTCGAGGTAAAGACCGGTGTCAGGCAAAGATGCTTACTCTCACCCTTTCTCTTTATGATAGACTGGATCATGAAGATATCAACATCTGAAGGGAAGCACGTGATATAGTGGACATCTAGGATGCAGTTGGACGATATAGACTTCGTAGATGATCTGGCTTTTCTATCGCACACGCAACATAAAATGCAGGAGAAGACGACCAGTGTAGCAGCAACCTCAGCAGCAATAGGTCTCAATATACACAAAGGGAAAAGCAAGATTCTCCGATACAACACAGCATGCACGAATCAAGTCACAATTAACGGAGAAGATTTGGAAGATGTACAAACCTTTACATATCTCGGCAACATCATTGATGAACACGGTGGATCTGATGCAGATGTGAAGGCGCAAATCGGCAAAAGCAAGAGCAGCATATCTACAACTAAAGAACATCTGGAACTCAAAACAATTGGCAACCAATACCAAAGTCAGAATTTTCAATACAAATGTCTAGACAGTTCTACTGTACGTGGCGGAAACCTGGAAAACTACGAAAGCCATCATCCAGAAGACACAGGTGTTTATTAACAGTTGTCTGCGCAAAATATTTCGGATGCGTTGGCCGGACACTATTAGCAACAACCTACTATGGGAGAGAACAAATCAGATCACGGCGCGAAAAGAAATCAGGAAGAAGTGCTGGGATTGGATAAGATACACATTGAGGAAAGCACCCAACTGTGTCACAAGACAAGCCCTCACACGAAATCCTCAAGGCCAAATGGAGTGAAGAGGAAGACCAAAGAATACATTACGCCGGTAAATAGAGATAGACATGAGAAAAATGAACAAAAAATGGATGGAACTAGAAAAGAAGGCCCAGGACAGAGTGTGTTGGAGAATACTGGTCGGCGGCCCATGCTCCATTAGGAGTAACAGGCGTGAGGTATGTTGGTGATTAGTTCATTTCTCTCAAAAATGTAAATCGTACTAAGAAATTGTTCGAAACCATTGAATATTAACTAAATAATCCACTCCATCTCCTTGACCTAGATATACTCCATAAAATGAATGTTGTATCTATAGAGTAAGAACTTAGATTAGATAATGTCTAAACCTTCATAGTTTTTTTTTTTATCCAATAAGCTAATAAATATGAACTAGTAAAGACGTTCTACTAAAAACTAGAAATTTATGTTTAACAGATAGACTATAACAATTGATTCCTGTCTTTTATTAATCAAGAAATCTATACATATCTATGAAGGGTAATATGTCAGTTCAACAAATCGTTATAGGTGTTATAGTTTCTATTTTGAATTATTTGATTGTTCTAATGTATGAACAATTGTGAAATTCTTCTATTACGTAATGTAAACTAGTTTAGTTCAGATGACTATTACATAAAAACACATCATTGTCAATAATCTATACTCATTTAACTAGGAGATAACATCGAACAGTTTTAACTATTGACGTATTAGTCAATGAAATTTATCTAGAATGATATCTTTTCAAAATACTGAATCAAAAGTAAAAATCATATATGAGTAGTACATTTTATACATTAAAAAAATATGAATATCAGTGTACACACAAAACATTTTTTAAGAATGGAGTCGTTAACCCCAGGTCCAACCCTCATCCTTTATCCGGGTTTAGGATCGGTCGTAGCTCTAGAGGAGCTCGAGGCAAGCCCTCACATGGAATCTTGAAGATCAACGAAAAAGAAGAAGACCAAAGAACACATTACGTTAAGAAATGGAGACAGATATGAGAAGAATAAAGAACAATTGAATAGAACTAGAAAGTATGTCTCAGGACAGAATGGGTTGAAGAATGCTGGTCAGCGGCCTATACTCAAATTGAATTAACAGGCATGAGTAAGTAAGTAGCAAAGATATTGAATGAAACTAAGTAATGAGCCCTCAAATATCCTAGTACAGCAGAAGGTTGGGGAGAGTCAGCTCTCCCTCTCCAAATGCCCTCACATGACCACTGCCATGGAAGTCCTATTCAGCGCCTTCTCATGACGGCGGTGTTGTTTACAAAATTGAGAGGATGAGAAGCGAATGTCCGCCTCTTTAACCAGGTTGGCGGACACGAAGAGTCCACATAGGGGATTTGGAAAACATTGATTCTAAACCAATGGTGCATATGGGCTCCAGTATCCTTAAGGAACAAATGACGTATGTACCAATTGTTGCTCAACGGTATCGTGGGACTGTATCTTCTGACGTTGCTCCACTGCCTTATGGATCAGACCCTTAAGTCGAAGGCTCCGGATGTGGCTACATAAGAATACTACATGCTTCGGTTAGGGAACGAGGACAATGTCATAGCTTACACACAAATCAAGTGACTTGTGTGGTGCATATGTATTCGGTACCTCTTTGTACCAATATTAATATGTTCAACTAAATAAATAAACAACGAGCATATATTTTAAAAGACAAAAGAAAAATAAGTATATGAAACAGTACTAGAACTGGAGATTTAGGGGAATATAAATAGTGAATTCATCTGGACCACCGTGATCGATTCTCTCCCACGTCACAGAACATCTCTAAATACTAATCACAGTTATTGTATGGAACCAAATCAGATAGTCTACATCTCTCCACATAACTCAAATCAACAGTAAACCATTTTATATACTGCTACTACATTTTGTTTCGGTCACTCATAGTTTCCTTTCAACCTATCCCTACACTATACATTATCGTACACTTGGGTAGATGATGATTAGGCTTACATAATACATGTCGTAACTATCTCAACCGATGAAGATTTATAAGCCTATCAATTAATTCGTGATTTTTTTTTTGCCTAAATTATTGAGTAAAAAAACAAACTAAAACTATTACTTCCCATACAAAATACTTTGATCGAAGGTCATTGAAATAACCATTCATGAAAATCAAGTCCACAAAAAGCAACGTGTTTAAGATTTTTGTGAATCCATGACAAAAATTCAAATGGTTCATAGATCTGAAATGTTCCTAACAATGTTTATATCCAAGAAATGAAGTTGAACAGGAAAAAGAATGAACAGTATGGGTTTGTGAAGATTATTAGACTTTTGATTGAAATCATGAGTCAATTGAAGCTAGATCATCATGGAGAACTTGGAAGCACTGAACAGTCGTTTCGTCCTATTGTGGGACTTCTCAGTATTAGGCATCCACGATTCCGCTTACGCGTGAATCCTATAATAGGACGCATCTGCTGTCCAGTGCTTCCAGGTTTTCAATGGTTGTTTAATATCAATCAGTTCATCATTTCAATCAAAAAGAAAATGTGCTTGTCACTCCATGTCATCATAAATATAGACAATTCTTTTTGTCATCAAATTAATGTTTTGAAGACAATTGTGTTTTTTGATGGAGTTTTGTTCTCTGAGCTGGAAGGTTTGGTCGTGTGTCGGTTCTAGTGATTAATATATCCATGAATGATAGTTTGTTGTTTGACTCCTGTTCCATTGTGAACTTGATGTCATCGAAGACGTTGTTGATCAGCTTGTAAGTGTTTTCTAGCTCATTCTTTTTGATGATGACGAATGTGTCGTCTACATAGCGAATCCAAATTTTTGGCTTGATCACTAGTAATATCGCGGCTTCTAGTCTTTGCATCACTGCTTCTGCGATCAGTTCTGATATTGGTGACCCCATTGGTGTCCCTTTCGTTTGTTCATAGATTTTGTTGTTGAATTGAAAATATGTTGTTAGGCATAAATTGATGAGTTCTAGTAGACTTTGAATTTGAAGCTTCGTGTACTTTGTGAGATTTGTGTCGTTGGCGAGGAGCAGGGATATAGTTTCTTTTGCTAACCTTGGTTCAGTTGAGGTGAATAACGCTGTTACATCGAAGGATATCATCAGTTCGTCGTTGTTGATCTGAATGTCTTAAGTTTGGTCCAGAAATTGTGTAGGGAATTTGATCGAGTGGTTGGATGAGTCGACTAAATGTTTCAGTATTCGTGAAATTTCTTTTTGACAAATTGTATGTTGTCGTTCCGGGCAGTGCTACAGTGCTACCAAACCATCCAGCTCAGAGGACAAAACTCCATCAAAATCATCCACCTGAGCTACAAATCTTCTCCACCATCTCATAATTGTCTGTTTTTTTCAATAATCTCAACTATGTAGTTTAGTGTATGGGTAGTGATATACCACAGAAGCGAATATCACTGAGAGTAATATCATCATTCTAAAAGACCACTGAAATATTTTTGAAGCAATGTAATAGGATGCGTTAATGTGTATTATCGATGGTTGACATTATTAGAAGTAAATGATTTGATATTCTTACTAAGTTATCAGGTTACATTTTCTTACAGATATATTGTTCTCTATATTCTCTCTTCTCCAGAGTACATAACATAACTTTAGGCTAACTCGAAACCTATTGATGAAGGTCCTAAAGTTCAACTGATCTAGTCAATAAATCAAGTTAATATAATATCCACAAAAACCCCTTATGATACTAATCAACATATGCTCATTTGTGACTGGCTTCAAGAGGTATTTCCTGGAGTTCTAGTAAGAAACAGTAACCAGTGATGTTCAACTGGGTCTATGGTGAGGTAGTAATTCATTGAATACATTGGTGAATGTGTCACTCAATTTCGTGGATTATTTGAAGTTAGACATTAGCACCATTGAATAACGGCCCACTCATTGGTCTAGTGGTTAAGCGCTCACGCCCGAGACTGATAGGTCCTGTCTTCGAATCGCGAGAGGCGGGATCATGGATGTGCACTGCTGAGGAGTCCTATACTAGGATAAAACGGCCGTTCAGTGCTTCCAGGTTTTCCATGATTCATGAATTCAACTAGTAAAATTGCTATAATATCCATAAGAAAAACCCTTTTCTAATTATCAACACTTATCTGTGAATAACTTAAACTAGGTTAAACTATTTGTTTTTTAAACTGTTCAATTGTATGAAGATAAGATAGATATGGAATTTTAATGATAATCCAATAACTTGTTATGATATTTGTTTATTCAATGGTGATAATTTCCTTATCTACATTTTCTGTTTTTTTTTGTTTATTCCGCCTATCCTATTTCTTTTCATTATTACCAATCGTTATCAACTAATCATTGTATATGTTATATCTATACTTACTTACTTACTTACTTACTTACGTCTCTTACTCCACGTGAAGGACATAGGCCACTCACCAGCATTCTCCATCCAACCCTATCCCAACCAATCCTTTCCAGCTCTTTCCAATTCTTATTCATCCTTTTCATATCCGATTCTATTTCCCGATGTAATGTGTTCTTTCGACTTCCACTTTTCCACTTACCTTCACAATTCCAAGTTAATGCTTGCCTCGTGATGCAGTTTGACGATTTGCGTAATGTATGTTCTATCCATTTCCATCGTCTTTTCCTAATCTCCTCTTCAGCTGAAAACCAGTTTATTCTCTCCCACAGCAGGCAGTTGCTGATGGTATCCGGCCAATCGATGTTGAGTATCTTGCGTAGACAACTATTGATAAATACTTGTACCTTCTTGATGATGGTTGTTGTAGTTCTCCACGTTTCAGCTCCATACAGTAGAACTGACTGCCTTGACGTTCGTATTGACGATTCTGACTTTGATATTGGTTGAAAGTTGTTTTGAGTTCCATATGTTCCTCAATTGTAAGAATACTGTCGTTGCTTTGTCGATCCACGCCTTTACGTCCACATCTGATCCTCCTTGTTTATCGATGATGCTTCCCAGGTATGTGAAGGATTCTACATCTTCCAGAGTTTCGCCATCAAGTGTGATTGGATTGCTGTTCTCCGTGTTGTATTTGAGGACCTTGGTTTTGCCCTTGTGTATGTTGAGGCCTACTGATGCCGAGACTGTTGCTATGCTGGCTGTCTTTATCTGCATTTGTTCGTGTGTATGCGATAGGAGGACTAGGTCATCTGTGAAGTTTAAATCGTCTAATTGTTTCTGAGCTGTCCATTGTATGCCGTGTTTTCTCTCAGATGTCGAGGTCTTCATAATCCAGTCAACCACCAGAAGAAAGAGAAAAAGAGATGGTGGACAGCCTTGTCTGACTCCGGTCCTTACTTGGAATGCATCTGTCAGCTGTCCTCCATGCACTACTTTCCACTGTAGTCCGTCGTATGAGTTCCGGATAATATTGACAATCTTCTCAGGAACTCCGTAGTATCGAACAAGTTTCCATAACATTCTCCTATCTACACTGTCAAATGCCTTTTCATAATCAATGAAGTTGATGTACAATAACGAGTTCCACTCAATTGATTGTTCGACGATGATCCGTAGTGTCGCAATTTAGTCTGTAATTTCAACTATTGAAATTACTAAAATCTCCACAAAACCCCTTCTGATAAAATAAATAAGTATATGTTAATTTTTAATCCAGTCACTAAAGTTGGTTTATGCTTGCATAAATAACTAGTTGAAATTCCTTATTCATTGGAACAAAATTAGATCACAGTATTAAGTATTATAGACCACTTATATGAATGTGTCATTATGATAATATAGGTGAGTCCTGTCTCAACTACAATTGCTATCTTAGTGTGGTAGTTGAGCTTCTATATTGTGATGACTATAGAAGCAGGTAGTTCGGTTGGGGAGAGGTAAGTCTAAAAGCAGAAAACTTAAAGTTTGATAATAAAAAAGTATTGTACAGGGATGTGAAGACAGTAAGGTGTTTCTCTCAGACAACTAGAGGCATCAGTGATGTTTTCTTCTTATAACGAAAAGAAAGGATTATAAAAGATCTAGACTGAAAGTAGTAAAAAATTTAATTTACCCCGTGAATTTTCTTCATCTGATAATAGGCTCTTTTAAGTACGAGCTTAACAAATCAAGAACTAGGTAGATTTGAACAAATCATATAAACAACCTTAAAATCATAGTGTGGATCCGTAGAATGATTACAGTCGATTAGATGTTCAAGTATAGAACTCCTAATTGCTTTCCTTACACCCTTGTAGAACCAGACTGGGATATGTTCCCGTATCTGGTCGCCTCCATGCACATCTATCAGTTCAACTGCTCTTATAGAGCAAGGTACATTGGCCGTAGCGAGCGCTCGCTTTCAACTTGGATACGGTAACATATCCCAGTCTGGTTTTACAAAGGTGAAATGAAAGCAGTTAGGAGTTCTATACTTGAACACCTAATCGAGTGAAATCGAGAACTCGCGAAAAGGCCATATATGACCGGCCTCAGGCAGTTGTCACCTAAGCACTGAGGTCACTCTCCTAGGTCGTCTAGATCCAATTTCTTTGAAATATAGCTCAAGAAGAAACATCCTTACACAGTATAGGTGGTAGGAAAATGACAACCATCCTAATACTTCAAACAAAGCTTGAAATCACTTCGTTCAAAATCAATGTATCTAATCTATAGTCCTATATAGTTGGAGATATTAATAGAAACTAAAAGGAATTGTTTGTTCACTACCGAATGATTTTTAGTGGTTCTTATCTAGTTGATGATAGTCTGTAATGAAAATTAACAATTTCTGAATATATCTTTTGGTTATCAAGGATGAGAAAATATAAGATAATATACGATGTTTATTTAAACATCCTGTGGATAATATATTCCAAGGTGGATAACACAATGACGTTTAAAGTGAATGGTACTGGGTTTGAATTTCCAGAGTGAATATCAACTCTAAGATACAGATCTATTCAGCTGATGAGTACTAAATAGGATGAAACATGTGTCAAACTGAATTCCACCATTAACCATTATCTAGTTATGCTTGTTTTGACATTAGTTCAAACAAATTATATTCAAATGTTGAATAAGCCAAAATGTAAATTCTTAATAATGTAATCATTGTATCAACTGTTGATTTTCTCAACTCAACCTATATCATATGACTCAGCTATCTGAAAGTACTTGATGTATATATATATATATATATATATATATATATATTCTTTTGGAAAACAGAATGAATACGTGTTTAAACTAATAAGAACAGTTTACAATGATACTTCAAATAGACACTATATCACTTTCATATTACTAGTTTGAATACTTTACAATTAATGATTTAAATTTTACTATTACTAATTACGTAACCGAGATTCTTATTCAATTAGTTGATGCCTATAGATACAACACTATGCATTATCGTTGAACAATCAATTGAGTGGAACTCGTTATTGTACATCAACTTCATTGATTATGAAAAGGCATTTGACACTGTAGATAGGAGAATGTTATGGAAACTTGTTCGATACTACGCAGTTCCTGAGAACATTGTCAATATTATCCGGAACTCATACGACGGACTACAGTGGAAATTAGTGCATGGAGGACAGCTGACAGATGCATTCCAAGTAAGGACCGGAGTAAGACAAGGCTGTCCACCATCTCTTTTTCTCTTTTTTCTGGTGGTTGACTGGAGTATGAAGACCTTGACATCTGATGGAAAACACGACATACAATGGACAGCTCAGAAACAATTAGACAATTTGGACTTCACAGATGACCTAGCCCTCCTATCGCATACACACGAACAAATGCAGATAAAGACAGTCAGCATAGCAGCAGTCTCGGCATCAGTAGGCCTCAACATATACAAGGAGAAAACCAAGGTCCTCAAATACAACACGGAGAACGGCAATCCAATCACACTTGATGGCGAAACTCTGGAGGTTGTAGAATCCTTCACATACCTGGGAAGCATCATCGATAAACAAGGAGGATCAGATGTGGACGTAAATGCGTGGATCGACAAAGCAAGGACAGTATTCTTACAATTGAGGAATATATGGAACTCAAAACAACTTTCAATCAATATCAAAGTCAGAATCGTCAATACGAACGTCAAGGCAGTCAGTTCTACTGTATGGAGCTGAAACTTGGAGAACTACAACAACCATCATCAAGAAGGTACAAGTATTTATCAATAGTTGTCTACGCAAGATACTCAACATCGATTGGCCGGATACCATCAGCAACAGCCTTTTGTGGGAGAGAACCAACCAGCTTCCAGCTGAAGAGGAGATTAGGAAAAGACGATGGAAATGGATAGAACATACATTACGCAAATCATGAAACTGCATCACGAGGCAAGCATTAACTTGGAATTGTGAAGGTAAGTGGAAAAGAGGAAGTCGAAAGAACACATTACATCGGGAAATAGAATCGGATATGAAAAGGATGAATAAGAATTGGAAAGAGCTGGAAAGGATTGGTTGGGATAGGGTTGAATGGAGAATGCTGGTGAGTGGCTTATGCTCGTTCATGAGGAGTCCCAGGGCGTAAGTAATTAATAGTTGAAATTATGAGTCAATTGAAGCTAGACCACCATGGGATCGTGGATGCACACTGCTGAGAAGTCCCATACCAGGATGAAACAGTCATCCAATACTTCCAGGTTTTCCATAGTGATCTAGGTTCAATTGACTCATGATTTCAATTAATTATTTTAGTCAAAAGAATTGAATCAACAAAAAACTTGAAATAAGTATATTATTTTAACTCTCCTATTATTTATTACTAGTAAGTAGTATCAAGATAGGCTTATGGGGAATATGAGACGGAAAATGTACTTGAAATTAAGTTTCTCTTTTCATTACATAAATATCACAGTGATTTGAAGCCACTTGACAAAAAAAAGAGATCGTAGTCTATTCATAGAATACTATACTTCTAATTGTAACCACGAGAACTGAAAAATTTACGGTAAAACTATAATTTCTGGAAAAACTTTAAGTGACAACCCAAGCTCACAATTTTTGGGGAAAATTTGACCCATTTTGGGGAAATTTTGGGGAAATAACACTAAAACTCCAAAATTTCCTCAAAGTTCCCCAAAATTTCTCCAAACATTGGTGAAGGTCATTTGACTTCGACAGTTTCCCCAAAATTCCCCCAAAGTTGGTCGCTCGGGAACAAAGTGACCTTGAGACTATCTACCTACTTAAGAGAGCTAATTGAGAATTATAAAGCAGTTTAAAGAATAACGATTATGATTCACAGTTGATGGTTAAGATTGTAAATTAGATTTATGATTTTTCATTACAAACTAATATTAATTATAAACGACAATATGCTATTTAGCCAAATAGGTGAGTGAATTTCGCGCTAAAATTCAAGATCTGTGTATCTTAAATCTGATTGGTTCATGCAGAAATTATAGTCTCGACAAATTTACTACATACTTACTTACGTGTTATTTGTTAAATGAAATCTTAATACTATTTATACTTTCCAGACCTATATAATACTGTATAAGATTACAAAAAAAAACTATGTTTGGTCTAACAATATTAATAAACTACTTAATTATATTTATTTAGTTTAAGTAGTATCATAAACTCCACCTGGAACCACTCCGAAGGCTACTGCCGGTCCCAAGCCTGAATAAAGGAGGAGAGTTAGATATGGGGTTAGGGACCCAATCCCGTACAAAATCAACTCGCTAAAAATTCATTAAGCTAAGTAGTATCATGCAGAAGAAATTGTAGCAAACAGATTCTAAACCTTCTGAACAATAAAATAAAATATTTTTTATTGACTGAAATCGTGAACCGACTGATGTTAGACCACCATTCAGAACCTGAAAACACTGAACGGTCATTTCGTCCTATGATGGGATTCCTCAGCAGTAAGCATCCATGATCTCGCTAGTGGGATTCAGAGCCGGGGCCTTCAGTCTCACGTGCGAACACCTAAACTACTAGATCACTGAGCTGGCCGTCATCCAACGGTGTTAATGTTTAACCTCAACCAATCCGCAAAATTGCATGACCATCTTTCATTTTACTGAAGTAGATATCTGTCTGTACCCATAGCTTCTCATTAGAAATCTGAGAATTCCCTCACGAACCTAGTGATTAGTAAGCATATATTCATTATCAATATGATGTTGTGAACCGATCAATTCATGATCTTAATCAATAATTTAATAATCTTCATAACCCTATACTGAAAAATATTTCTATTTGGCCTTTTATCTAACTCATTTCTTTTAAATTAACCATAAAGAAAATGTTTTCTAATTGTATGTGTTTATCATTAAACTGACAGTAATTGTCGATCATACTGTTTATCTATTCATCTATATATATATATATATTCACTAATTTTCTATTCATAAATATAAGCTGATTATTTGTATTAATTAGCCATTAATGTAATCAATATTTATACTATTTTTATTTGGAAAACATTCATTTAAAAGATCTACAATTTGATTATTGATAATGTTACATGATTAAATATGATCGGTATATAAAAACATTTACATATCTAAGTAGTATTATTTGATGAATATAATGGATCTGATAAAGATATGAAGGTGTGGATCGGCAAAGCAACAGTAGCATATTTATAATTGATGAACATCTGGAACTTAAAACAAGTGTCTGTTAACTAATACTAAGATCAGAATTTTCAATATAAATGTCAACACAGTTTTACTGCATACAACGGGAACATGGAGAACTACACAAATCATCATCCAGAAGATATAAGTGTTTATTAACAATTGTCTACACAAAATATTTCGGATCCATTGATCAGACACTATCAGGAACAACCTATTATGTGAGAGATCAAACCAGATTCCAGTGGAGGAATAAATCAGGAAGAAGTGCTGGAAGTGGATAAGACACACAATGAGGAAAGCATCCAACTGCGTCATAAATCAAGTCCTCACATGGAATCCTCAATACCAAAGGAGAGGCGGAAGATCAAAGAACAAATTACGTCGAGAAATGGAGACAGATATGAGAAGAATGAACAACAATTGCACAGAACTAGAAAGTAAGGTACAGTATAGAGTGAGTTAGAGAATGCTGATTGGCGGCCTATACTCCATTTGGAATAACAGACGTAAGTAAGTAAGTAAGGTAGAATATTCTATCTCCACATTCTGCTTTGTATCCCTTGATAACTTTTAACAATATATCTACAATCTTGATGGGACTAGTGCTCATTATTTCACTGATCAGTTGAGACAAGTGTGTGTGTGTATGTTTTAATCATCTCATATCAGTATTGTAGACAATCGCACTATCCTAAAATCACTGTGAATTATGAAACATTGATTGTTTGATTCTATGTATGCCATTGTTTGACTTTAACCTTGAACATGAATAGTACACCAGCTTAATGAATAGGCATAGTCATCCTTTACGAAAGATAAACTGATAAAACTAATAGCATATTAACTCATGTTAAGAGATAAAACTATAACTAATAATAATAATAGTAATAATACTACTATCATTACTACTACTACTACTAATATTGATGTTATTAGTAGTGAATTCAGTTAAATGATCACAAAATCTCATGTTATCCGTATAGGATTGTGCAGATTATTAAGTTATTGATCGAGATCAAGAACCGATTGATTTTAAACCACCATTGAAAACCTGGAAGCACTAAACGGCCGTTTCGTCTTATTGTGAGACTCCTCAGCAATGCACATCTACGATCCCGCTGGCGGGATTCGAATCCAGGGCCTTCCTTAAATGCACATTAAATACATTAAACCAAAGAATAACGAGTCATTCATCCCTTTTTGAGAAAAAGTCTTACTGGAGATTATAGTAATTTAATCGTTGAATTCATGAGTCAATTAAAGCTAGACTACCATTGAAAATCTGGAAGCACTGGATGGCCATTTCGTCCTACTGAAGACCAAAGTGAACGATGGTGAAATTTCGTGGATTGGTTGAAGTTAGATCTTAACACCATTGGATATCGACTCAGTGGTGTAGAGGTTTAGCGCTCGTGAGCAAGATCGAAGATCCTGGGTTCGAACCTCACTAGCGGGATCGTGGATGCGCACTGCTGAAGGGTCTCATATTAGGACGACATGGTGGTTGTTCAGTGCTTCTAGGTTTTTCATAATGGTCTAGCTTTAATTGACTCATGAACTCAACCATTCATTTCTTTATTCAACTAGTAGAAAAGAATAGAAACTTTCTTGATCTAACTATTAAAGTGAGTTGAAGTTTCAGTATTACCACCACCACCACCACCACCATCACCACAACCACAACCACCACCACCACCACCACAACAACAACAACAACAACAGAGAAATAGACTAGATAATAATTTACTCAAATTTCACTATGTAAACTAATCTATTAATAAGGCTTCTCTTATAATTAAAAGTATTACATATTGAAATAAGGTTAGTTGAATTTCAATTTAGTCAAGTTTCCTTTTATTTAAAAGTCAATACATGATTTTGTTCTATTGAATATGATTACATAATACATACATTACAGACATAGATACATACATACATATTGAAATGTGCACATCATCAATGATCATTCAAAAGTATAAAAGTGGTACAGTTACAGTTTTATATTCAAGTGTATATATACATATATATAATGTCTATGAATAATGACTGTGATTAGTATAGTTCATATTTGAGGTCATTAAATGATAAAATAATAAGTATCAAAAGTATTAGTTATATATTATATATATGAGATATATTGTGTATTCCAACTGGATTAGATTCAAGAAAGGAGGAACAAGAAGACAGTAATCAATGCCAGCCGAACAAGAGCAGATTAAGTCAGGGCAAAAGCTGAATACACAGAAGTAAATAAGCAGGTGAAGAGAAGCATCAAGACCGATAAACGTAAATATATGGAAGATTTAGCAATGACGGCCAAAAAGACTGCAAGAGAAGGAAATATGAGATAACTGTATGACAACAAAGAAACTTACTGGAAATCACCGTAAACCAGAACGACTAGTGAAAAGCAAGGAAGGCAAGATAATTACCAACATTGAAAAACAACAAAATAGATGGGTAGAACACTTCAAAGAAGGAAGCTTCTTCGACACTACAGCGTGACTCAGAAGATAGTCAATATCATACAGAGTTCCTATGATGGATTAAACTGCAAAATCGTGCATGGAGGACAGTTGACAGACTCGTTCGAGGTAAAGACCGGTGTCAGGCAAAGATGCTTACTCTCACCCTTTCTCTTTCTCCTGGTGATCTACTGGATCATGAAGAAGTCGATATCTGGGGGTAAGCATGGGATACAGTGAACAGCTAGAATGAAGCTGGACGATCTAGACTTCGTAGATGATCTGGCCCTTCTACCGCACAAGCAACAACAAATGCAGGATAAGACCATCAGTGTATCAGCAGCCTCATCAACAGTAGGTCTCAACGCACATAAAGGGAAAAAACAAGATTCTCCGACGGAGAAGATTTTGGAAGATGTAAAAACCTTTACATATCTCGGCAACATCATTGATGAACACGGCGGATCTGATGAAGATGTGAAGGCGCAAATCGGCAAAGCAAGAGCAGCATATCTACAACTAAAGAACATCTGGAACTCAAAACAATTGGCAACCAATACCAAAGTCAGAATTTTCAATACAAATGTCTAGACAGTTCTACTGTACGTGGCGGAAACCTGGAAAACTACGAAAGCCATCATCCAGAAGATACAGGTGTTTATTAACAGTTGTCTGCGCAAAATATTTCGGATGCGTTGGCCGGACACTATTAGCAACAACCTACTGTGGGAGAGAACAAACCAGATCACAGCGCGAAAAGAAATCAGGAAGAAGTGCTGGGATTGGATAGGATACACATTGAGGAAAGCACTGAACTGTGTCACAAGACAAGCCCTCACACGAAATCCTCAAGGCCAAATGGAGTGAAGAGGAAGACCAAAGAATACATTACGCCGGTAAATAGAGATAGACATGAGAAAAATGAACAAAAAATGGATGGAACTAGAAAAGAAGGCCCAGGACAGAGTGGGTTGGAGAATACTGGTCGGCGGCCTATACTCCATTTGGAGTAACAGTTGTAATAAGTAAGTGTATTCCACCTCTTCTCTAAATGATCAGTTTATGAGATGAGTGATATGGTTGAGAAGATTTATAGCTCAGGTGGATGATTTTATTAGAGATTTGTTCTCTGAGCTGGATGGTTTGGTCGTGGAGCTTTCATCGTTCCTCTGAACGACATCATCAGCACAAACTTCCGGTAGAAGTGTATTCAATCATTTGTAATATATTACAAGATAATGGTCGAAGGTAGTCAACAGGAAACCATTCACCCGGGTTTCGTGCTACTTTGCACTCATCAGAAGGTGCACCCTGACGGATCCAATTCCGTGTCACCCAGCTTCACAATCAGAGATGTTACCACTGACATATCCGGGCCGTGACCGACATCCTGTACGACTGAGATGTAATCACAATTGATGGATCACTAGGTGGTGATCAATGTCATGTGTTTCAAGTCCTTGTTAGTGCAGATCGAATGCTATCGACCAAGTTGCAATGTGGCCACTAGTCTAGGTAACTGGACATTGCATGCATTATGTTAAGAACGGGATGGATTTGCATGCATATAGCATACAATTCTCTTTGAACCTAACACACAACAATACCGACATGCACTGTCCCATCACGCTTGGAAGATCAGGTAACCCAAAAGTCACGATAATACCTCATGGCATACGACAGACTAGGTACCCCATAGTCTTCTTTTAGTTGTTATTAACTACAGGATGCCGGGATGATGAATTATTTAGTTTAGTTTTCTTAATCCAGACTAAACGAACAGAATCTTGCCAATAAATAGGATTGAGCAGAAAAAACTTTGCTAAGAAGATTTCATTTATGCTCCTTGTTGACAGCAGACGAATGTAATGAAGTGATGTGATCGGGGTGATGGCAGTTTATGAAATTGAATTATTTAATAAAATCCCCGTACTGACTGATACCAGTAATTAGATCAGTAGGCTCATGAACAAGTTTTCGTCTTACTAAAACAATCGCTAAAAAACGCTAACCAGAATAAACAAATCAAACGATTTAAACTCTGTCCATCAAGTTGAAGGAAGGATTATGACGCCTCATGACGAAAGCCGATATTCTTCGAAGGTCACGAGACTGATGCTCCTTCTCACAATCAGAGCTACAACCCATAACCAATCTCTAAATATGATGGTATTCAGTTACTATCCTTTTCTTACTTCTGTAATTCATTTTTTGAAAATTCTTTTGATTGAGATCATGAACCGATTGATGAAATAGATACCTGTCTCTACCCGACACGGATTAGCTCCGCTGGTCACAGCTTCTCACTAAAAATCCGAGAATTCACTTATGAAGCTAGTCACTAGTGAGCACATGGTAATTATCAGTATGTGCAATTTCGTGGATTAGTTGAGATTAGACATTAACACTGTCGGATTCCAGCTCAGTGGTCTAGAGCTTAAGCGTTCGCGCGCGAGCGGGATCGTGGATGCGCACTGCTGAGAAGTCCCATACTAAGAAGAAACGACCGTTCAGTGCTTCCAGGTTTTTCAATTTGTTTATGAACAATTTATTAACAGAGAAATAACATCATTAGACACTAACAGATGACATTAGCTTTATAAGTCACTAATTCTTCAACACATTAAAGTCTAACTATAGTTCTCATTGATACTAGTCATATCAGATACTTAACTGTCGTTCATTCACTGTCTGAATGTCATAATAACATATCTCAAACTCTATAATAATTATCATATTTACCGGTTTCAAATATAACTGAATAATATCAGAAGGGGTTTTCTGGATATTATAGTCATTTCAATAGTTGAGATGATAAGTCCATCAAATCTAGATCACCATTGAAAACCTGGAATCACTGAACAGCCATTTTGTCCTAATTCGGGACTCCTCAGTAGTACGCATCTACGATCCCATCTCGCGAGATCCAAACCCAAGAACTTACTAAATAAACTTTATTGTTCTTTTTTTTCACACCAACCCCGATTATTTTCACAAAACCGATTGATGTTAAACCACCATTGAAAACCCACGAGCGGGATCGTGAATGCGCACTACTAAAGAGTCCCACAATAGGACGAACCAGTTGTGTCCAGTGCTTCCAGATTTTCAAAGGTGGTGTCTAACATCAATCAGTTCATGATCTCAATCAAAAAACTTGACAATTTTCATAACCCCTAAAACTGATTTGTATTTATCTAATATGAATGTATCCTGACCGTTGTTGCTACCTTGACGTGGTGGTCGGGCTTGCCTATCGTGATGAAGCAACTGAGCTATACTGGCTGGAACTACCGTTCCTCAAGGTCCTACCATGCCAGACAGGTCGGTTGCAGAGCGGTAAGACTAAAAGCAACAAAACCAAGGTCCGAAGGCGTGCTGCTGACTGTACAAAGGTGTGACAGCAGTAAGGTGATTCCTTCAGACAACCAGCATAACAGCGATGCTGCCTTCCCACAAGGAGGGGTGGTGTTAGAAAAGGTCGACCCTAAAAATGCACACCTCGCCTTATCCCACGGATATCCGTCTCCGGCGGTAAGGTCTCAACAAGTACGGAGCTAACACAAAAATTACTCATAAAAAGGTCGTGTGTGACCAACCTCAAGCAGTTGTCCCTTGGGCACTGCGGTCACTCTTTCAGGTCACTATGACCACCTTTAATCCAATTTCCTTTTCAGGTACCTCCAGAAGAACCCTTCCACGGTGTGGGCAACCGGGAAGTTATAACTGCCCTCATACCTCTAACAGCACTCAAGACCACTGACTGAATATGAATGTATGTAGTTGTAAAAAGTACACATCAAAGAATCACTAAGTTAATTCTGTAACTAACCGACTAACCCAGCAACCAACCAACCAACTAACCAACAAAATACTTCCGTCCTTTTTTCTTTTTTTTGTTGTTCTTCAATGGTTACTTATTGGAAGGTTTATGATTGACTTTTGTTTTATTTAAATAATAAAAATTAAATTTTTCCCTTAAATTTATTATTATTGCTTTCATTGTATATCCCATCATCTACCATATATCTATGTATGTCTTAACATCACGATTTCTAATTCCATTTTCTAGGCGTTTTTTTTTGTTGTTGTTGTTGTTGTTGCTGCTGATGTTGACTTCTTTTTATTCGAGCCGTTTAGATTGCATAGCTTTTACCGATGTGTGTATAGAACTTTTATGTACGTTAATATATATGTATATGTGCGTACATATGTGTGTGTGTGTACGTTTGTCACTATATCTCTCTACCTTGCCTAGTATAGTATCATTTTACCCTCTCCCCTCTATTTGTCAATCCACTGGGTCATTACCATTATTAGTAGTAGTGAGGTCGCAGTGGTAGTAGTAGTAGTAGTACATAAGACTTGTTATTCTATATTTAGCTAAGACTGATTATATGATTTT
Organism: Schistosoma spindalis; assembly: GCA_946903255.1. Lineage (NCBI taxonomy): Eukaryota > Metazoa > Platyhelminthes > Trematoda > Strigeidida > Schistosomatidae > Schistosoma > Schistosoma spindalis. The sequence continues at coordinate 46,444,034 of OX336418.1, forward strand.
ATATTGATAGTATGAATAGAGTTTCTCTGCCCACTTTTTCACTCTTTTCGGATTTGTAATAGTAGGGCAAATGGGATATTATGGTCAGCCCTATTCACTTGAAACGATTTAACACACACACACACACATATATATATGTAAATGTTTTGAAACATATGGGTTATTAGAGAGAAAGACAGTCGAACAAGTCTACTACTACTACTATACATAGAGATAAAAAAAAAACAACAGACATGATAATATATGTAGGCTGAGAAGGATTTGTGGAAGGATAAAAAGAGATAGAGAGAGAGAGAGAGAGAGGTGTGGAGACAGGGTCTATATGCGAAAAGAGCCTGACCTTTTTTATTGATATAAATCCAATAATGCATTGGACTTACATAGAAAAATGAATTGGTGGGCATATATGATGAAAATAAAAACACATAAAGTTATGAAAAATACTTATAACAGTTTAAGTAGTTTATATTGGGGTTAACAGTTATTGAATGGATTGATATCATCTCATTTATTAATAATCCATGAATGACAAAGAAGAATCAACTCACTTCTGGAATTCTGTTTCCTTTGATGAAACATTGTGTAGTACAGAGTCATGCTCTTCACATATGCTTCAAATCTTCCTTGATTATTAATGATACTGTCCATGTACGTTAAACTTTCCACCTCTTCTAGAACATCTTCATCAATTATGATAGGGGTTGTTGCTGTCTATGTTATATTTGAAAATGTTGCTTTTTTTTTCTTGTGTATGTTGAGGCTCACTACTGCAAAGTTTGCTGCTATATTGGCTGTGTTCACTTACATTTGTTGATGTATAGGAGATAGAAGAACTAGGTCATCTGCAAAGTTCAAATCGTCTAGATGGGGGTTGGAGGTGGTCAACAGGAAACCCTTGACCTGGGTCTCCTGTTACTTGTCACTCGTCAGCAAGGCGTGCCTGTAATCCTGAGGGGACTGCTGCTCCACATTGCTACTTGGTCGATAGCATTCGATCTGCAATAACAAGGACTTGACACACATGACATTGATCACCACCCAGTGATCCATCAATTGTGATTACATTTCAGTCCTACAGGAGTTCGGTCACGGCCCGGATATCTCAGTGGTAACATCTGTGATTGTGAAGCTGGGTGACACGGGATCGAATCCGTCAGGGAGCACCAGTTTCCTCAAAATTACAGGTACCCCTTGCTGAAGAGTGCTAAGTAGCACGAAACGCGGGTGTATGGTTTCCTATTGACTGCCTCCAACCAGCATCAAAATTCAACCATCCCTACAACCTCAAAACTGAACATTATCTAACTAGTAAAACTATGTTATTGAAGTTCAATTTGATCGAAAACTACCTCCATCTCCCCTATCCAAACTTATCACATACATATTAATCTGTGTACAATTCAATATATGATTTTATTTTGTCTTAAACGAGTAATTCTTCAGCCAGTCAGTCAGTAACAACGTAGAACTTCGTACATACCTAGGTACCTACATACGTACGTACATCAGTTCCAGTTGATATAGCACATTACATTGATTTAGTCAATAATCAAATCATTAAGCGAAACTTTTATGTTTGTTTCAATAGAATACCATTATTAATTTTATTGTTACTATGTGTTATTATGTATTCTGTAATTGTTTGTAGCATGTGACAATTTCAACTTCTATTTTTTTTTTATTTCATCGCTTACCAATGATTACTTTGTTTGTTTGTGTAGGTGGCGCCAAAGTTTTGCTTTTTAAAAAAGTAGTATTGTTTATCTACTACTATTTTAAGTAGTCTTACATACAATTATGTATATTTATATAATTATTAGTGTAAACTAACAGTTTTAAGAAGCTTCTATCATATCACAAGGGGTTTTGTGGAGAGTTTAGTAATTTCAATAGTTGAAATCATCAATCCATTGAAGTTAGATCACCACCATGGAATATCTGGAAGCACTGGATGGCTCAGTGATCTGGTGGTTAAGCGCTCGCACGCGAGACTGATAAGTCCCGGGTTCGAATCTCGTGGGGAGGGGAGGGATCGTGGTGAGGAATTCCATACTAGGACGAAACGGCCATCCAATGCTTCCAGGTTTTTCATGGTGGTCTAGCTTATATGATAGACAAATTTGTAATTTCTGTCACAAATATAAGAAATGATAAGACTGGTATTATTGTCTTCTTAACCCACAGTAATCCACAAATTGTGTTTCAGTATTAGTAATAATAATGATAGTAATATAATAGAGTCCCAGCGATACTTTCCATTTAGTCAGTATAGATATAGTTTCTGAAATTCGATTTATAGTTATTTGAAAACTATCACATTGACATTAAGAACTGAAGGTTATGTGCTTGATTCTCTTCAGATTTAGTGTCACTCATGAAACTGTTGTGTCTTTACTTCCGGCTAATGATCACCTGACTTATTCACTAATCGGAATACGACTTATATAATCTTACCACTGTGCCAAACCAATGACGTATCGACCGATATGACCAACCTAATGTCCTTATTAGTCTTTTGTCATCCTAGCTTTGTCAGTTGAGTCCAGAACATCAATAACAGATCTCATTATTCGAATCATGTATTTCAAATATATTGGGTTTATCTACAAATTAAACTGAGTAAATCATACCATAAAATAGAAAATACACATTTGTACAAGATCAAGCCAAAAAGTGCCTGTGAACATAGGAGACTGTCATCAATACACTGAAGATAACTTAATAACAGTAAATTGTATAATAATAATCTATAGGTTAAAATGGAGTTTATAATAAAAGGAATCTAGATATACATAATCTAGTTACTAAATAGTTGTACAATAAGTGTATATATATATGGCGAGACTATAATATTTGGATGAACCAATCAGAATTAAGATACACAGGTCTTGGATTTTAGCGCGAAATTCACTCACCCACATGGTGTGTATTGGCATTTTAACTAATATTAGTTTGTAATGAAAAATCATAAATCTTATTTGCAACCCTAATCATCAACTGTGAATCATAATCCTCATTTAACCCTAGTAATTAGGTAGATACTCTCAAGGTCACTTTGTTGTTACTCTAATACCGTCCATAGTTTCATCTATATATATATATATATATATTAGTCCATTATTAGTTCTCAGAAGTTACCCATTATTGGATCTTCTCTAGGATGTAACAGAAACATTTGTCAAATTCTTTCAGGTTTTTCGGTATTTAATCAGAACTAACTCAAAAAGAGACCCCATTTAAGAGCAAATACATCGTTAAATATTACAGTATATTATTTATTTACTTACTTACTTACGCCTGTTACTCACAAAGGAGTATACGCCGCCGACCAGCATTCTCAAACCCTTCTTTTCTAGTTCCATCCAATTCATGTTCATTCTTCTCATATCTGTCTTTATTTCTCGCCGTAATGTGTTCTTTGGTCTTCCTCTTCACTCCATTTGGCCTTGAGGATTTCATGTGAGGGCTTGTCTTGTGACACAGTTCGGTGCTTTCCTCAATGTGTATCCTATCCAATCCCAGCACTTCTTCCTGATTTCTTTTCGCGCTGTGATCTGGTTTGTTCTCTCCCACAGTAGGTTGTTGCTAATAGTGTCTGGCCAACGCATCCGAAATATTTTGCGCAGACAACTGTTAATAAACACCTGTATCTTCTGGATGATGGCTTTCGTAGTTTTCCAGGTTTCCGCCACGTACAGTAGAACTGTCTAGACATTTGTGTTGAAAATTCTGAATTTGGTATTGGTTGCCAATTGTTTTGAGTTCCAGATGTTCTTCATTTGTAAATATTCTGCTCTTGCTTTGCCGATTTGCGCCTTCACATTTTCATCAGATCCACCGTGTTTGTTGATGATGCTGCCCAAATATTACATTATATTAATCTAGGATTATCGGTAAAATATATTATAACTATTCATAACGAAATGACTAGTTTGTATTGTTTACTTGAAACCATTCACCCGATGTTATCTAATATTGACTCTGAGTATTAGTACCACAATTTAAATCGAACTCTGCCTGGATGAACATTGTGGATTTGATGAAGATGTGAAGGCGCGTATCAATTAAGCAAGAGCAATATATCTACAATTGAGGAAAATCTAGATCTTAACTGTCAACCAATACCAAAATCAGAATTTTCAATACAAATATCAAGATAGTTTTACTGCATGCGACGAGAACGTGGAGAACTACACAAATCATCATCCAGAAGATACAAGTGTTTATTAACAATTGTCTACACAAAATATTTCGCATCCATTGATCAGACACTATCAGGAACAACCTATTATGTGAGAGATCAAACCAGATTCCAGTGGAGGAATAAATCAGGAAGAAGTGCTGGAAGTGGATAAGACACACAATGAGGAAAGCATCCAACTGCGTCACAAATCAAGTCCTCACTTAGAATCCTCAATACCAAAGGAGAGGCGGAAGATCAAAGAACAAATTACGTCGAGAAATGAAGACAGACATGCGAAGAATGAAGAGCGATTGGACAGAACTAGAAAGTAAGGTGCAGGATAGAGTGAGTTAGAGAATGCTGATTGGCGGCCAATACTCCATTTGGAATAACAGGCGTAAGTAAGTAAAGTAAGTAAGTAAGTAAGTAAAGTAAGTAAAGTAAGTGCAATTTCTATGGACCTACAAATCTATTCAAGGTAACATTAAATAATAGTCGTTTCAATATGAATACTTTCATCTAAATTTATCCTGCTCATTAACATTATAAGTTTAATTGACCTTCAAAGGTATTCAAATTAACACTGTATACTAGTTAGCATTAACAATGATATTTTGTTAGTCGAGATTTATTAAAATTCTTTTAGTATATATCACGGATTAATCTTACTAAGTGAGACAATAATCGAAAACCACTATGTATGAGATCGAACGCTCTAGGTTCGGTCAGTTGTGGTAGAGTTGTCGATTAGCTCTCCTGAAGAGTTCCAAAATAGATCGAAGAAACTGTCCAATGCTTTCTAGTTTTCATTTATTCTTTGCCTAAAATCAATCTGTGATGTAAATCATATTTTATTTTCATAATCTAAATCACAAATTGATTCAAGCTAGAATATCATAGAGAATTTGGATTAACTAGAAGACTATTTCCTTTTAGTATAAAACTCCTGAAAAGTGCACACTCACAACTTCTTATGCAGGGATTGAACTCAAGACTTTCGGTTTCGGATATGAACCCTTAACCCCTGAACCATTGAGCCACCATCCAACGGTCTATGTTCAATCAATCCATGATTTTGGACTGTGAAAATACTACAATCTCTACAAGTTCAGTATACTAATATTTTATTGTGTCAAGAATTCTAAATTTTACAAACTGTAAATTTAATCAGCTATATTCAGTCTTAGAGATAATAAGACATCTATTATCTGTAATCTGTGTTCTGTAAGTTGGTATCATTTAACTGAGAAGATTAATGTTGTGAATTTATCTCGCATATATGCCCATTTACTAATATCACTAATGAAGAGTTTACTTTACACCAATTCTATTAATGAACTTTCCTTAACCTGTTCAGTCCATGTGTTGTACTGACGTTTATTGATCCATACAAATCTTTTCTATCCCTAACCTACCTAATTCAGAACACGAGAATAACAATTAAATTACTTCATTAATTGGATAGCTCAAAAATATCATTCATCAGATTACATCAGTCTTTGATTGAGATCATAAATCGACTGATGTTAGACCACCGTTGGAAACCTGAAAGTAGTGGACGACCATTCCGTCCTGTTGTGGGACTCCTCAGCAGTGAGCATCTACGATCCCGCTCGCGGGATTCGAACCCAGGGCCTTCAGTCTCGCGCGCGAACGCTTAACTTACTCAACCACTGAACTGGCATTCAATGGTGTTTATGTCTAACATCAACCAATCCACGAAATTGCTCTACCATCTTCCATTGTACTGAGGTAGATACCTGTCTCTACCCGACACGGATTAGCTCCACTGGTCACGGCTTCTCACTAGAAGTCCGAGAATTTTCTCACGAAGCTAGTCACTAGTGAGCACATGTTAATCATCAGTCTTTCATTGCTATATGTGCATACTGTGCGTATTGTCTCGGCATTGCTTTAATTCACAAGCATTCTAAGCAAAGATAAATGGTGGCTAGCAGTGAAATCCAGTTTGACGCGTATTTTGTCCTATTTACGACTTATCATGTTGATATTCACTCTTCGACTTGATCTCAGTACTATTCACTTCAAACACCATTATATTATCCTGATAGTCATTTGCTTATGCATCAGGATGAAGTTTTAATATCAGAAGGGGTTTTGTATGGATATTATAGTAATTTCATTAGTTAAGATCATGAGTCAATTGAAGATTAACCACTACCAGGGAATACCTGGAAGTACTGGATGACCGTTTCATCCTAGTATGGGACTCCTCAGTAGTGCACATTCACGACCCTGCTCCACCAAATTTGAATACAGGATCTATCAGTCTTGAGTGTGAACGCTTAACCTCTAGACCACTGATCTGACCGTCATTCAATTATGTTAATATCTAACTTCAACTAATTCACTAAATTTGAGCGACACATTCATCATTGTCATCAGTGAGTTATTATCTCACAACAGACGTGGTTGAACTCCACTGGTCACTGTTTCTCACTAGAACTCCAAAAAATACTTCTTGAAATCAATCACTCATGAGCAAATGTTGATTCATATCAGAAAGGGGGGGGTGTATGGATATTCTAGTAATTTCATTAGTTAAGATCATGAGTCAATGGAAGTTAGTCCACCAATATAGAATACCTGGAACTATTGAATGTCTTAAATTCAACAATCTTGTAATAGAATTATTAATTTCATTGAATAACACCTTCTTTGTTTTGTTTTAATCATTAAATTGAATAGATTGTTGACCTATTTTTTTTTATTATTTTTCTGATTGATAGATTTTAGCTTTATTGATTATAATAAATTTATTGATTTTTTTTAAAATTTGACCTTAAATGTTATAATCTCTAAGAGAAATTCAGTTGTGTTTTTTGTTGTCGTTCTTGTTGCTGTCGTTGTTGTTGTTGTTGCTGTCGTTGTTGTTGTTGTTGCTGTCGTTGTTGTTGTTGTTGCTGTCGTTGTTGTTGTTGCTGTCGTTGTTGTTGTTGCTGTCGTTGTTGTTGTTGCTGTCGTTGTTGTTGTTGTTGTTGTTGCTGGATTTTCTTTTTCGATTATTTTTCTTTTTCAATCATCATCATAATTGTCTAGAGAATTATCTTTTCTCTTAAAGATTACTGAAGAGGTAAATACATTTCCAATTAAATAATTTATTAGGTAATTATAATTATGGTTGACCTAACTCATCCTTTTCGTTTGCGGAATTAATTGTCTAAAGAATTTTGGTTGTTTTTTTACAAGGGGGGGGGGAAGGCGGGGAAGGGGTTATTCTAATTGTTCTACATTCATCTACATTACTCTTTCTATTTGTTATCATCTTATATATGTGTCTTTCAGATACATTATGACCCACAGATACTCTAGTACGGCCGAGGGTGGGGATAATCAGGTCTCTCTCTCTCTTGAAATGCTCTCATATAACCACGCGTATACAGCCACTAACAGAGGATTCGTACTCACAGCTTTGTCGTAGCGAGTGTTATTTACAAAATTGAGAGAACGAAAAGTGAATGTCTGACGCTTTAACCGGGTTGGTGGACACGAAGACTTCACCTAGGAGAGTTGGAAAACCCTCATTCCAAACCAATGATGTACATGGGCTTCAATATCCTAAGGAAATAAATGGTGTATAAACCATGGGACTGCATCTTCTTACGATGCTCCACTACATTTCAGATCAGACCTTTAGGTTAGAAAAGATACTGTCGCACCATATCATCTTCATTAAACTATGTTCATTAACCTGTATGATCGTTTTCCCAGTTAAATTATTGGCTAAAAATAGTAGCTTACACTAAAATACAATGATGTTAAATAATAATAAATAAAAAAAATGTATCTTATCATGAATTGTTTACATATAAATGATATACTGAAAGGAAGTTACGTAATAATTGGTTAGTGAAAAATATCAGTTTCAGTTTGGAAAGGACAGGAGGCTTGATAGCCTGTGTTAATCCTGGCAATGGTGTTCTCTCAGTTGATCCAACTTCCGTTTTAAAGTATCTATGGATGGAGCTTCAACCACATGCTGAAGTAATCAATTCCACTTGTTGATGATTCGGTGGGAAAGTCGATAATCAGCTGATAAGTAATTTGTTCTGGGCTTGTGAACTTTTTTGGAGTGCCCTTATAAATTCTCTGTTTTCGAATCATGGTTACTTAATAGCTGTGATAAATAATTGAAAAAGGGTTGTAAAAACGATAGATTATGGAAGATAGACAATGATAGGATAAGCGAATACATGTACTGTTTTTATACATGAAGGTTAGACTAGATTTGATAGATTGCCCTATAGACTCTACTACACATAAGTATTTCAATTAGATTCTAAAGATCTAAATGTTAAGTGTTCGTGAGCGAGACTGATAAGTCCTAGGTTCGAATCTCACGGGACAGGATCATGAATGCGCACTTCTAAGGAGTCTCATACTAGAATCAAACGGCTGTTCAGTGCTTTCAGGTTTTCCATGGTGGTGGTCTAACTTCATTTGACTAATTGAATTCAATTATTAAATAATAGACTGTCTAATAATTAGTTATAAGATAATAGATGTTCATATCTCTATCTCGACACTTTATCGTGATTGTCAACAGTATCTGCCTATGGAATCCGGTGTAATAACTTCAGACATCTACAGTGTAAACCAACCGTCACAACTAGTTCTATCCAATAAATAGGATTGTTTATGACAGATTAAATATTGAAAGACTTATGTCCTGGATTCCACTGCTAGCCACTATCCATCTTTGCTTATGTCTTTCATTTGGAATGAATGTTCAATAAGAAAAATGTTTTTATGAAACAATATACTATCTATTATGTAACAGTCATTTCTCTGATCAATGGTAGTCATTCAATTTTACAAATTAACTGGACACTAGGTATATCACTGACATTCCTCAAGTATTTAAGATTATTAGCAGACAAAGAAATACTACATCTCTTTGGTTTACGGAAGTGATCGTGATAAAAAGAAACTCAAACCTGATCTATGTATTCATAAACAGACAGTAATAAACATGCATAGGAAAAACGTCAGACTCTTTCAAAGCTGCCCGCTGTTTTGTATCAATGACGTTGAACGGTCTGATAAGAGGCGATCATTCTGTATTTCAATTGCTGTGGGTTTGTTGGGTTACATGAGTATTAAGTTTTTTTTTTTCATAGTGAAGTCATCTTTTGCTGCATAAAAAAGAACACTGTTTTGTAGTGTACATGTTAGCTCTATTGTTGTTTCGTAACTAAGATCTGTGATCTTAATTGCTGTAGTAAACCTCAACGCTTTTGTATAAGGTCCAGAAAACAACGTAACAAAGATAAGATAAACTTAGAAGTTATAGATACACAAAGTTTGTGTGAATGGCTGTTAAACGCCAATGTTAAGACGAAATGTCAAGTAACCGGTAGTCATTCCTTTAGTTAGTATATACTAACAATATTGTTTCAAGGAATAACTTTTTCTTTTAATAATTAATGAATGCTGATTTGTTGTACTTCATGTTCAACTGACCATTCAGTCGATGTAAACGAGGCGTTTCAACGTGCTTCAACTTACATTTTACAAACAGCTACGAACATCCATGTTCAACACCACCACCACCACCACCACCACCGCCACCACCTTACTTACTTTACTTACGCCTGTTACTCCCAATGGAGCATAGGCCGCCGACCAGCATTCTCCAACCCATTCTGTCCTGGGCCTTCTTTTCTAGTTCCATCCAATTCTTGTTCATTTTTCTCATGTCTATCTCCATTTCATAGCGTAATGTGTTCTTTGGTCTTCCTCTTCACTCCATTTGGCCTTGAGGATTCCATATGAGGGATTGTCTTGTGACGCAGTTGGGTGTTTTCCTCAATGTGTGTCCTATCCACTTCCAGCACTTCTTCCTGATTTCTTCCTCCACTGGCATCTGAGAAAATGTTGTTGCTACCTGACAAATAATGACATTCAAAAACCCATCTTATGTAAACCCTTCATTACCTCTAAAATTATTACATAATTAATCTTATCTGTCTCTGAACTTCACTCAATTATTATATCACCCATTTCTAATGTTTTCTTGATTCTAACACCAAATGACCTCCGACCTCTTCTTGAAACATATATATATATATATATATATATATATATATATATATATATATATATATATATATAACATTTGTCATTCCAAATCGTTTCATTCAGTATAGGGGTTGTGGAGATTATTAAGTTTTTGATTGCGATTATGAACGATTGATGCTAGACTATCATTGAGAACCTGAAAGCACTGAACATCCGTTTTGTCTTATTTAGTGACTCTTCAGCAGTGCGCACCCACGATCCCGCCCCGCGAGATTCGAACCCAGGGTCTTCAGTTTCGCACGGGAACACTTAACCGTGACCAGTGGAGCTAATCCATTTGGGTTAGAGACAGGTATTGTGGGGCCCTTTATTTTGTCGTCATTTAGATCGGACGATGTTTGTTGAAGGGCTCTCCACTTTAGTGGCCCGAGATCTGACTCCAAACAGATCATATGAATGTTTGTTATCACCTATCCTCGTATATAATCATTGACTTAAATCGAGTTAGTCAATAACGGAATTAAATAAGTCAAATAACCAGAATGGACTTTTGAATACATATGTTTTCTATATGAAACGAATAGAATAGAGAGAAGCGAAACGATGCACAGTGGAGATGGCGGGTAAGCCAACACCCCTTCAACCAAGCGTTAACCAACATTTATAGTCACACAAATATAAGTTACAGATACGTGATGAATAATGGGATAAGAAATGTACACACGCCTACGCGCTCATATAAAAACAGTCAAGATTGATAAGCGAATTATTAACAAGGTCAGAATGTGTAACTCAAGTAGAATGAATAGTACATTGAGCTGTCCGAAATCTAGAACATGGTATATGAGCTTAATATAATAACCGACACTACAGTATCTACCTCAGTACAATAAAGATGGTTGCGCAATTTCGCGGATTGGTTGAGGTTAGACATTAACACCACTGGATGCCGTCTCAGTGGTCCGGTAGGTTAAGCATTCACGTCCGAAACCGAAGGCCGTGGGTTCGAGTCCGACGAGCAGGACCGTGGGTTTGCCCTGCTGAGGAGTCCCACAATGGGACGAAATGGCCACCCACTGCTTCCAGGCTTTAAATGGTGGTCTAACATCAATCGGCTCATGATCTCAATCAATTATCTTTCCATTCACTTATGTCAGTTGCTTCACACCATATCTTACCTCAATGTAAAATTTTGCTATACATTTAATTGTAAGAAGCTAATGAGATATCACGAAATATGACAAATTCGTATCATCTTTCATCCAGATTTCTTACGGTTATATTTAAATTCATAAACGGAACTAATTCTATGAAATTCACTATCATTGGGATTATGAACTATCAGTTAACAATTCAATCATCAAACAATCATCGAACTCACCAAATCACTTGAAACTCCTGGATTAAATCATTGTGAATAACTGAAGTTATTTCAACTCACCAATTCAAATCTGACCTATCAGCGTAAAAGAGTCGTGTTCAATTCGTTTTTCTTTCATAGTCTATGCACCGTTCCATTTATGAATTTGGTTATCTTATTGAATTATTTTTTTCTGGTTAGCGTTTCTTTGGCGAGCTAGTTTTCTATGGGATAGAGTCTCTAACCCCATGCTCGACCCTCTTCCTTTATCTAGGCTTTGGACCGGAAGTAGCCTCAGAGGGGCTCCAGGTAAAGTTTTGGTTATCTTATTCAGTGATGTGAAATCTCTTCATACTTTTTCTTGTAAAAACCTTTAAATCCCTTAATTGAATACGTTTGATTAGTTTTCATAACTTGATTTAATAATGTGACGCTACTCTTTTTAATCATAGACTATTACTATTGTGATGGGTGCTACTGATGTCGACAGATATGAGTAGTATGTATTATTAATCAAAACTGAAATACCTGATCGAAGAAGGTTTAGAAGATCGAGGAAAAGAGAAAAAGAACAGAGAAGGATTGGTGTAGAAATGCAGGAACAATGAAGCCTGAGACAATTGATTGACATTTTGCAAAAGAAGTATTTACTGTACGGTTTTCAGTTGTTACTAAGAGACTCTGTAACTATGTGTTCAAGTATATTCAATTGTCTCCACTTGTGTTCTCTTTCACTACAGTTTATGTAGAAATTTACCTATTAAGATGATTTCCTATTGTGCTGAAATGTAGATGGTGTTTTATACTTGAATATGAGCAGTTAAAAATCATTTCTTATAAGAATTTCGTTTCTGAGTATCATGAACCTCAGGGTAGGAGTTTCTCATGTGTAACATGGGTTTTAGTTGAAATTATTCTATGAACGAGCTTTTGAAGTGACCTTCAAGAAACAATAAAGCGGAATTCTTAGCTTTCAATCAGTTTTAACAAGCCATTAAATGTGGAAGAAGAGAAAATAGGTCTGAAATTACATATCAGAAATTAGTACAATAACTTAAAGAATCCCTACACTGACCAACATTTTAACAACTGGGATTTCCATTCTATCTGTTATAAGTGAATTGTTTCGAACGAATGTCTAAACATAAGCAACCGAAAGTTCACACCAATAATTGGTCATCACCTAGAAATATAGTTTGTTTTTAATGTGTTGATTAACTTAAATTCTTTAAACATTTTTATACTACTTTAAGCAATTAAGTAGTTTAAATAATTTGTATAAATATGAATTGTATGATGTCGGTTGTAGGTAATCAGCAGGAAACCCTGGACTTAGGTTTTTGTGCTACTTGACACTCAATCTACATAAAGAATGACCTGACATACATGACATTGATTACCACCCAATGATCAATCAATTATAAAGGTGAATTATTGTTATGTCATGGATTCATGTATTTATTTTGATTCTACATATTAAACTTGTTATGTTGTGAAGTACATTTAATTGCTCACCATCATTTTACTAAACCTTATCTATCCAAATGATAAAAAATCAATCACAGTAATTACTCTCAACTGATCGATAAAAAGAAACAATGACCCAGAAGTTTGTATAGGACTCACTCATTAATATCTTTTTTATCTAAACTGGAAAATAGAAGTCTAGTTCAATTGCTGGAGAAGTAATTTGTTCAAACCAATCAAAAACAATTGATTGTCTAGAGAATAATTGTGAAATTTATGCATAAAAATAGATCTACTGAGTGTGAAGATCTATTAACATGCAGAAATTCTAGTTAATTAGTAGAGATTTTCAAACAATTATGATCTAAATGGTTAAGATCATGAGTCAATTGAAGATTGACCACTACCAGGGAATACCTGGAAGTACTGGATGACCGTTTCATCCTAGTATGGGACTCCTCAGTAGTGCACATTCACGACCCTGCTCCAACAGAGTCGAACACATGACCTACGAGGCTCGTGCACGAGCGCTTAACCTTTAGACCACTGACCTGACCGTCATTCAATTGTGTTAATATCTAACTTCAACTAATTCACTAAATTGGAGTGACACATTCATCATTGTCATCAGTGAGTTATTATCTCACAACAGACCTGGTTGAACTCCACTGGTCACTGTTTCTCACTAGAACTCCAGGAAGTACATCTTGAAACCAGTGACTCATGAGTAAATGTTGATTCATATCAGAAAGGGGGGGATTAGTATGGATATTATAGCAATTTCAATAGTTTGTAGTGTCAGTTATTGTGTTAAGCCCATATACCTTATTCCAGCTTTCGGACAGCTCAATCTATTTGTTCTACTTGAGTCACATTCTGACCTTGTTAATTATTCTTTTACCAATCTTGACTGTCTTCATATGAGCTCGTAGGTGTGTGTACGCTTGTATATCCCATTACTCATCACATGTCTGTAATTTATCTTTGTGTGCTTATAAATATTGATTAACTGTTTGTTAAAGGGGAGTTGGCTCACCCTCCATTTCCACTGAGCCTCGTTTCTCTTCTCTCTATTCCATTTGTTCCATATAGAAAATATATGTATTCAAAAGTCCATTCTCTTTATTTGACTTATTTAATTCCGTTATTGACTAACTCGATTTAAGTCAATGATTATATACGAGAATAAGGCGGATATATATTTCCACAACGATCATTCATACGATCTATTTGGAGTCAGATCTCGGGCCACTTAGGTGAATTACTAGAGATTTCACGAATTCTTTAGCTAGAACTCTTTAAGACAATAGATGCTTCCAGTTTGTTCCTGGAATGTTGTATAAACATTGTATACAGGAGCAATGTGTTCTATATTCATTTGTAAGTTGACCTTAACTAGTGTAACAGCAAGCTCTGCATAAGTAGGCCTCAACATTAATTACTTACTTACTTATTTACACCTGTCACTCCTCATGAAGGAGCATAGGCCGCTCAACAGCATTCTCTGTCCTGAACAACCCTTTTAAGTTCTTCACAGTTGTTATTCATGCTCTTTATGTCTGCTTCATATTACCGACGTAGTGTGTTCTTTAGCCTTTCTCTTTTCCGTTTCCCTTCAGGATTCCAAGTTAGGGCTTACCTCGTCATGCAGTTTGGTGATTTCCTCAATGTGTGTTCTATCCATTTACAACGTTTTTTTTAAAAATTTCCTCCTCAGCTGGAAGTTGGTTTGTTCTTTCTCATAGACGGCTGTTGTTGATGGTATCCGACCAACGAACATTCAATATCTTGCGTAGACAAATGTTTATAAATACTTGTACTCTTAGATGATGGTTGCAGTAATTCTCAAAGTTTCAGCTCTGTACAGTAGAACTGCATTGACGTTGGTATTGAAGATTTTCAATTTACTATTGGTTAAAAGTTGTTTTGGGTTCTATATGGACTTCAACTATAGGAATGCGGCTCTTGCTTTGTCAATCCTCGCCTCTACGTTTGTATTTGATCCTCCTTGTTCATTGATGATACTTCCCAGGTACGTGGAGCTTTTCACATCTTCCAGTGTGATTGAGTTAGTGTTCTCCATGTTGTATTTAAGGATTTCGCTTTTTCCTCTGTGTATGTTGAGGCCCAATGATGCAGAATCTGCTACTACACTATTTGTCTTCATCTGCATTTGTTGATATGTATGGGATTGTACGAGCATTTCATGTACCTAGATAAGTGGTTGCTCAGATTGTCAGAAGGGGCATCAGTGTCGTGGATTTCGAAGGAATTCGGCTTTCACCATGAGGTGTCATAACTCTTCTAAATGAAGAATTTCTAACTCCCAGGGAACAGTTTAAATGGTTTGAATAATTTTTTCTGGTTAGCGTTTTTTTTTTTTAGCGAGTTAGTTTTCTACGAGATGGGGTGGCTAACCCCATCGAAAATATATACGTACAATCATCTTCATCAATATACCCTTTTTCTCATTAAAAATGATGTCACATTTTCAATCAATACTTTATGCGTCTTTTCTTAGAACACCAAATCAAATCCTGTCCGAACACTTCAATCCTACCTGAGGTTTATGTTAAAGATGTCGTTCAGAAGAATGATGAAAGCTCCACGAATAAACCATCCAGCTCAGAGAACAAAACTTTAACAAAATCATCCACCTGAGCTACAAATCTTCTACATCCACCTTTTCCCATAAAAAATGATGTCACATATTCAATCAATACTTTATGCCCCTTTCCTTAGAACAACAATTGTTTGAATTATGTTTTATTGGATTGGTCAATCAGAAGAATGAGTTTTTGGTTTCATATTTCATTAATGAAAATCAGTTATCTAATTCAACTGAACGTTTGTCTAGATTTTCTTCCATACAATCAGACTAACAGAGAAACTATATCTTCATAATATTAAATAGTCATGTTGAATCTTTAAGTGTTTTGTTTTCTAAAAGTATAAAAGTAAATTAGTAAACCATATGTCAAATTTAATGCTTAATTATACGTAATTTGTATGCTAAAGAATCTACAGAACATTTGCTTTATAAATTCACTTGGTATTGTTTGGCTTGTATCTTACCATTGATGTTTAGGATTAAAACTGATCAGTCTCTTATTGTAGTATGCGCATTCTGTGAGGATTGCCTCAATATTGCCTTAATTCACAAGTATTGTATGCAAAGATGAATAGTGGCTTGCAGTGGAATTCAATGTACAAAAAAGTGGTTATCAAAACTCAGTAACTCAGTAAATAACGCAATGGTGTTTGGAGCAAACGGCACTGGGTTCGAGCCCAAGAGTGAATATCAACTCTGAGATGCAGGTATATCCAGTTGACGAGTTCTAAATAGGATGAAACGCGTGTCTTGGATTCTACTACTAGCCACTAACCATCTTTGCTTATTTGCTTTATATTTTAACGATACGTTTAACTACTGAATATAATTTTAAGTAGTTAAAAATTTATTAAAAAATAAATAATGATTCGTTGCTTTTAGTTTGTTGATCATCAAATTGTATGTTAATTTATATACAATTTTCCCATTAAAAAAAAAACCTTAATGTGATGAATTCTTTTGGATGTTTCGGTTCAAAGCTTTGAAGTCATTAATTTATTACTAACAATTATCATTAATTATTAATTACCTTCTTTTGTCGGTTTGAATTAGGACTATTCTTTGCTTAATCCCCTCCCTTTCCCTTCAGTCAGTATAATTGATAAATGATAAAGAAGGTAAGTGTAGAAAAAAGAGCATACATTTCTTTTTATTAGAGAGAAATTCTACAGTATGACGATATTTTACAACCATATTAGTACTGTTTATACAATACATTAAACATCTGGTTACAATGTTTTACAAATTCAGTAGTATATTTAGGGGATATTAAACATCACTTCAATAAGTAAAGTCAACATGTTTTTGGTATCCAAAGGAACGATGGATAAGGTTTAATAGCGGGGTTTAGGATACTTATTTTATCGTGTTCCGGACTAATTAAATAGATGTATTTGCATCTCAGTCTATACATTCATTCCAAGACTGAACCCTATACCTTATCGTTTTAAAAATGCCAAAAGTAAGTTCAGGAAGACATTAACATAAACGATGTGAATGGATTTTATCATTTTTGTTTTGCATTCGAATCTTCTATATATTGATATTATTTACTAGCACTCGGAATTCCACTTCTAGGCATTATCAGTATTTCATTAAATACCTGTGACTGTAGGAGATCATTTCAGAATTCTGTTATGCCAAGAGTGGTTGATCAAGATCTAGTTTCAAACATCTGTAATTGAGTGTGTGTGTGTGTGTGTAGATCACGTCAAACTACTAACTGTCTTTATTGAATCATTTCCATTGCTTGAGAGTGTTGTAATTATGATGACTAGTTTGTTCAATGCTACTCACTCTGAGATGGTGAAGAACATTTGTAGCTCAGGTGGATGATTTTGATGGAGTTTTGTTCTCTGAGCTGGATGGTTTAATCGTGGAGTTTTCATCGTTCTTCTGAACGACATCATCAGAACAAACTTCAGATAGAAATGAAGTGTTCGAATTTATTCATATGCGTTTCACAGCTTGTTCTGTACACCTTGATGTTGATTGGGTCTCAGAGACTGAATCATTAAAGAAAATATTGAGAATAAAACTGAATTTTTCAATTTTGAGTCTTGTAAATGTAAATGACTGTTTTCAGTCTGAGATCGTGGAGATTGTTGAATTTCATTGAAATCATCAACTAATCAATGTTAGACTACCATTGAAAACGTGGAAGCACCGGGTATGAGACTCCTCAGCAGTGCATATCCATGATCCCGCTCACGGGATTCCAACCCAAGGCATTCGGCCTTGCGAGCGAACGCTTAACTTTTAAACCACTGAGTCAACATCTAACGGTTTCAATGTCTAACATCAACCAATCCAATGACTGTGCTTCTGTAACTATGTACATGTCTATCACTTAATATGATATTCAAGTTGTGTTCAGATTTTATACATAAAAGTGTTATTGTATTGTATAAAAAAGAACTATTCATCTGGCTAGTGGTCTTATCTTTGTCTTCTAATCATTCAGTGCTTAATTCAATTATACAATTTCTTGAGTAACAATAATTCGGTCATATTTATTTTATCTATCGATTAACATTCTATTCAATGATTGTAACAATTGAAATTACACATCACTCATAATACTCCCTTAGTAACAATGTAGGTGGCGATGGGATAGGACAAAAATCATTCATCAGATTGATTGTATCCATTTATATTAAAAAATAACTATACAATTATCAGTATGGGGTTGTAAAGATTATTAAGTTTTTGATTAAAATCAATAATCGATTGATGATAGACAACCATGGAAAATGTAGAAGCTTTGGATAGCTGTTTCGTCCTATTGTGGGACTCTTCAGTAGTGCACATTCATGGTCGCTTTCGCGAACGTTTAACCTCAACTACTAAGGAGGCATTCAACGGTGTTAATGTCTAATAATTTTGGATCGCCTTCAGTTTTTCAAGACCACTAAACTTTTATATTTAGGAAAATTGAAATGAATTACAGTGATAGTGAACACCATTTATCAAAGTATCTACGGAATTTTCAATCAAGTGACGTTACATGTGAAATTCACACAAATGCACAATAAAGAGAGTAACTGATATAGCATGAGATCATCATGTACTGGTGGCCAAGATGAAACTGAAACTGAAAAAGCGGTGGATAATGTGGTGGACAACATCACAAAAGTTTAATGCTGCCTTTCTTCGGGATACTGACAGATTCAACGATATCAAAATAACCCTCAGCAATAGGTTCAATGAGACGATTGTATCATACAACAAAGAAGCTCATTGGAAATTATCGTAAGCCAGAATGACGAGTAAAAAGCAAGGAAGGCAAAGTAATCAACAACATTGAAGAATAGTGAAACATATGGATAGAAAACTTCAAAGAACACTTGAATAGACCAGCCCCACTGAACCCACTCAGCATCGAAGTAGCACCCCAGGACCTCCCAATTGATGTTGGCCCAAGAACAATTGAAGAGATCCGAATGGCTATCAGACAAATCAAGTGTGGCAAAGTAGCTGGTTTAGACAGCATTCCAGCAGAAGCACTGAATTTAGACGTAGCAGTAACTGCAAAGGTACCCCACATTATGTTCAGCAAGATTTGGGATGTATAACAAATACTAACAGACTTGAAAGAATGAACCATCATACTCAATAAACAAGTTAGTAACTAACTGAATTTACTACCTCAATGAATTACTGAGGTGTTTGTAGAAAAAGTTCATAGATTCTTGTCGCATATCAACATCAACATTGAAATACAGGTATAATACAATCAGAATGAAATGCTCGTCTTAAGTTCCACCAGTAGACATTATTTAACTACACTGGAAATTATTTACGTTTTTTTTACACATTTTATTTCACTGTCTGCTTCATCATCATCCAAACCATCATCATCATCCAAATCATAGTCATCATCATTCAAAGCATCATCATCATCCAGAGCATAGTCATCATCATCATCATCAGTCAAAGCGTCATCATCATCACCCAAAACATCATCATCATCCAAAGCATAGTTATGATCATCTTCCAAAGCATCGTCATCATCATCCAAATCATCATCATCATCATTAGTCACGCTTTATTGAACTCGATAAAAGAAAAAAACTGATCGAATTTCATTAAATTTTTCTTTTATCCTTATTCTTCTTTTTTAAACAAAAAAAAAAAAGAAAAAGAAATGGTTCTTTGATCAATTAAATTTTCACTTCAGTTTTATTTTTATTTCATTTTTAACTGAGGGGGTGGTGGTGGTGGTGTTTTTTTCTTCTTTTTTTCTAGTTCTTCTAGTTTTCCTTTTTCTTTTTCTTTTTCTTTTTCTTCTTCTATTTCTTTTTCTTAAATGCCCTTAGGGAGTATTTTTGTCAGTTTATATTTGTTTATTATTATATATCATTCATGTTTGAGTTCATTATATAAATAATACAACCCATTCAATGTTCATTCATTCATTCATTCATTTATGAGTCAGTAAATTAGTCGTGATTACTATTACTATTATCATTACTATTATTAATACTATTACTATCATTACTAATACCATTATTATGATTATTATTATTATTAATACTATTACTATTATTACTATTACTATCGTTATTACTATTACCATTATTACCATTACTATTACTATTATTATCCTCACTATTACTATTATTTGATGGATTTCGGTATATAAAGGCAGAAAACATGGTTCTTCATTGTCAGTATGTGTATATTTCAATAAATCTACTATCAATATGAATGTGTAAACAACAACAACGACAGCATCAGCAACAACAACAACAACAGCATCAGCAGCAACAACAACAACAGCGTCAGCAACAACAACAACAACAGCAGCAGTAGCAGCAACAACAGCATCAGCATCAGCAAAAACGACAGCATCAGCAACAACAGCAACAACAGCATCAGCAGCAACAACAACAACAACAGCATCAGCAGCAGCAACAACAACAACAGCGTCAGCAACAACAACAACAACAGCAGCAGTAGCAACAACAACAACAGCGTCAGCAACAACAACAACAACAACAGCATCAGCAGCAGCAGCAACAACAACAGCGTCAGCAACAACAACAGCAGCAGCAGCATCAGCAGCAGCAACAACAACAACAGCATCAGCAACAACAACAACAACAGCGTCAGCAACAACAACAACAACAACAACAGTAGCAGCAACAACGACAACAGCGTCAGCAACAACAACAACAACAGCAGCAGTAGCAGCAACAACGACAACAGCGTCAGCAGAAACAACAACAACAGCATCAGCAGCAGCAACAACAACAGAATCAGGAGCAACAACAGCAACAGCAGCAGCAACATTCATTGAATAAAACAATTTTGAATTCATTTCTATATTGAAACAAAATGAATGAATTTTTTTCTTTTTGATCAAATTCATTATTCTACAAGAAAAAAAAAATCGATTCATTGATCAATGAGAAGATTCAAGTAAAAGAAATAAAATAATACCAAATGAATTTAAAACTTTATCCCATTACATAACCTAATGGCTATCAGGAATCAGTTGCTAAGGTGATAACATGATAATGTTTGAATTGAACGATATTGGGTTTGAATCTAATGAGGGAATATTAATAAATTTGGGGATGCAGGTACATTAAGCTGACAAGTTTCAAATAGGATGAAACGCATGTCTTGGCTATTATCCCATCTTAATTTTCTAAAATCATTTTACTTATAATGACAAATGATACACCAACCAATGTTTATTGTTTTAATAATTTTGTTAATGAAACAAATAAATAGTGATTACTTACTTAATTCCTTACGCCTGTTACTCCCAATGGAGCATAGGCCATCGACCAGTATTCTCCAACCCATTCTGTCATTAGCCTTCTTTTCTAGTTCCATCCAATTCTTGTTCATTCTTCTCATGTCTATCTCTATTTTCCGGCGTAATGTGTTCTTTGGTCTTCCTCTTCACTCCATTTGGCCTTGAGGATTTCATGTGAGGGCTTGTCTTGTGACACAGTTGGGTGCTTTCCTCAATGTGTATCCTATCCAATCCCAGCACTTCTTCCTGATTTATTCCTTCAATCGAATCTGGTTTGTTCTCTCCCATAGTACATTGTTGCCAATAGTTTCTGGCCAACGGATCTGAAGTATTTTGTGTAGGCAATTGTTAATAAACACCTGTATCTTCTAGATGATGGCTTTCGTAGTTCTCCAGGTTTCCGCCCGATACAATGGAACTGTCTTGACATTTGTATTGAAAAGTTCTGACTTTGGTGTTGGTCGTCAGACAGTTATTTTGAGTTCTAGATGTTCTTCAGTTGCAAATATCCTTCTCTTTCTTTGCTTTCGCAACTGCATCAGATCCACCGTGTTCATCGATGATGCTGCCCAAATATGTAAAGGTTTTTACATCTTCCAAACCCTCTCCGTCAATTGTGATTGGATTGGTGTATACTGTGTTGTACCGGAGAATCTTGCTTTCCCTTTTGTGTATATTGAGACCTATTGCTGTTGAGACTGCTGCCACACTGGTCGTTTTCTCCTAAATTTGTTGTTGCGTGTGCGATAGAAAAGCCAGATCATCTGCAAAGTCTAGATCGTCCAACTGCATTCTAGATGTCCACTGTACCCCATGCTTCCTCTCAGATGTTGACGTCTTCATGATCCAGTCTATCATCAAGAGAAAGAGAAAAGGTGAGAGTAAGCAACCTTGCCTGACACCGGTCTTTACTTCGAATGACTTTGTTAACTGTTCTGCATGAACGATTTCGCAGTTTAATTCATCATAGGAATTCTGTATGATATTGACTTTTTTCACAGGTACGCCGTAGTGATTACATTCATAAATAAAGATGTACTTGACACTTAAACATAGAATGAATTTCATAATAAAGAAAGAAAGAAAGAAAGAAAGAAAGAAAGAAAGAATACATCTCATAGTCAAACTTGTTATTCAATGTAATAAATATTTAAGCTATAGGGTTTCCTTTAGAGATTAAATCTACGTTGTACGTATTATCTATGACAGATTATCATTGTAAATCATAAAGCACTATGTGCTGAGATTATAATTTATGGACGACCTTTGAGCGATACTAAAGTAACCTTGAGAGTTTCCACCTAATAGCTAACACTAAATGAGGGTTATAAACTTGTGTAAGGAATTAGAATTATGATTTACAGTTGATGCTTAAGGTTAGGAATTAGATTTGGGGTTTTCACCACGAACTGACATCAGCTAAAACGCCCAAAACGTTATTTAGTCAAATGGATGAATGAATTTTACGCTAAAATCTAAGATTCGTTATCTTATACGTGACTGATTCGTCCACAAATTATAGTCTCACCGGTAATCGGTAAGAATCCCTATTTGACCAAGATTTTGTCCTAGTTGACACTCATCAATAAAGTGTATCTTCAATTGATTTGTGTAGTCAGCAAAAACAAATTGATCCTGGCGTTTCGTTACGGATTCACAATAAGTGGAGTAACGCTGAAAATCACGGAGGACTAGATAGGTGTAATGTTGAAGCATGAGATTTTTCATCTGTGCTTACTCATAATCCTATCAAGCATCAAACTTAGTGCTTTCAGATCTTCTATAGAGATTGACTGACTATTAAAACTACTAGGATAGTACTCAATTTGTTCACGATATAGAACAAATATCTTTCACTGTCATCAGTAGAGATTGTTTCACTGGAAACATATCTGAATCACGGTGGGGTTGACTTTCCATAGGGGCTTCAGGAACAAGTCGCTTCCTCTTATGTAGAAATATTATATTCATATTTTCTATTATTCTTCGGATTGTTCTTTCTTACATCATACTACACTACCCTACAAAACTTATATAAATCAATATATACATAATGTAGTCTCCTATTAAACATTTGATCGGATTTCTAATTGCATAATTATTTATCTCATCTTATCTGACCCATATTTATTCTGACCATCAATCTCATAATTTCTTTAGATTATAAGATGACTCAAATTGACAGTCAGTCAGGGAGGTTGATTATGAATACAGTGGTCTTGAGTGCTGTTAGAGGTATGAGGGCAGTTATAACTTCCCGGTTGCCCACACTGTGGAAGGGTTCTTCTGGAGGTACCTGAAAAGAAAATTGGATTAGAGGTGGTCCTAGTGACATGAGAGCGTGACCGCAGTGCCCAACGGACAGCTGCTTGAGGTCGGTCACACACGACCTTTTTATGAGTAATTTTTGTGTTAGTTCCGTACTTGTTGAGACCTTACCGTCGGAGACGGATATCCGTTGGATAAGGCGGGGTGTGCACTTTAAGGGTCGACCTTTTCTAACACCAACCCTCCTTGTGGAAAGGCAGCATCGCTGTTATGCTGGTTGTCTGAAGGAAACACCTTACTGCTGTCACACCTTTGTACAGTCAGCAGCACGCCTTCGGACCTTGGATTTGTTGCTTTTAATATTACCGCTTTTCAACCAGCCTGTCTGGCATGGTAGGACATTGAGGAGCGATTGTTCCAGCCAGTATAGCTCAGTTGCTTCATCACGATAGGCAAGCCCGACCTCCACGTCAAGGTAACCGCAACGGTCAAATTGACATTGTCTGCTAATCATCTCAACGGTAAGAATTTTGTTATTTTAACAGTTGAATTCATGAGTCGATCTAAGCTAGATCATCATTGAATAGCCGGAAGCACTGGATGGTCAATTTGTCCTATTATGCAGCTCCTCAACAGTCCATATTCACGATCCCGCATTCACTACTTGAACGGAGGACCTTTTATCTCGCGCGTGAACGTTTAACCTCTAGATCACTGAGTTGACATCCAACGGTGTTAAGGTCTAACTTCAGTTGGTCGATGATCTTGCGCTACCCTTCATCCATTGCTCGAAGTGGATAACTGTCTCATACCCGACATGAATTGGACTCCACTAGTGATAGCATCTCACTAGAACGTTAGGAAATCCATCTTGAAGCTAGTCACTAGTGAGTAGAGGATTATTATCATTTTGGGGGTTTGTGGAGGTCGTAGTAATAGTTGAATTCATGAATTGATCTAAACTAGATCACCATTGAAAACCTGGAAGTACAATCTTAAATTTACGATACATTTGCTTTAACCTGACGAATATTTTGGATTATTAATATGGATATATAATTATAGAACTTCGTAAGAACTTATTCAAAATCATTTTCTTTGTTCACATTTAAAAAATGAAATGATCTTTCTTATAAACAAAGTTAGATAGTGGCTAGAAGTAGAATCCAGTTTGACGTGTGTTTCGTCCAATTTGGGACTCGTCAGCATCCCAAACTTGTTGATGTCCGTTCTAGGACTCGAACCCAGTACCGTTCGCTTCAAACACCATCATGTTATCCCCTTAGCCACTGAATCCTGATAGCCACTTACTTATATAATTAGATGAAGTTTAAATTCACTTAGTATTATTTTTTACTTAAATCTTCTCATTGATGTTTAAGACTACAATTGACATATGTGCAATATTGTGAGTATTGCATCGATTTAGCAATTGATTCAAAAACATTATAAACAAAGATAAATAGTGTCTAGCAATAGAATCCAGTTTGATGCATGTTTTGTCCAATTTAAGACTCGTCAGTTGTCAATTACAATTTTAAACATCAATCAGAAGATTCAATTAAACAATACCAAGTGAATTTAATAATCTTTCTTGTATTTACATTTTCTCCTATAAAATTAACTTTAGTAGTACACTTTATGTGAATGATGAAAAAGGGTTTATTCCACCCACACGTACACAAACACGCACACACACGCACACAAACAAACAAATAAACGAAGAAATAAACAAACAAACAGGTAAATAAACAAGAAACAATTCAATAACAACATCGAAACACAACTCGTCCATAAACATGTGTTGTTTTTGTTTATTCTTTTATTTCATTGATTGTCTCATTTATAGTTAAGATAATGTTATTGTAAATTACTCTTTTTGTGCATCTATATGTAAACCTCTGTGTGACTGTGTGTGTGTGTGTGAATGTGTGTGTGTGTGCAGTTGTTCATGAATATTCATCTATGAAAGAAATATATATAAATACATATATGTTGAGTGTTAATGTTTTCTCTTTTAATGCTTAATTGTATATTTTAATTGTGGTTTAGGTTTACAACCTTTAAAAGTTATTATCATTACCAACATCTTTATTATTATTATTATTATCATTATTATTATTGATATATATGACGATACTACTAATGATACTACTAACATTATTATCACTATAATAAATATTGCTACTATTTGATATGAAAGATTTACGATTTCCGAAAATGTTCAATGATTTCCTTTTCTTTCTTTCTTTCCAAAGATATCTCTATTATCTTCTAATTCTATTCTATTACCACTACAATATCGTTCTCTTCTATATCCCTAGCACCATTACCATCATCACCACCACCACCATCATCACCATCACCATCACAATCACCATCACAGTCATCATCACCATCATCACCACCACCACCACATCACCATCACCATCACAATCATCATCACCATCATCAACATTAATGGTTATGAGTAATGAAAAATAAAGAAAAAAAAAGTGAATTTATGACTGGCGTCTGATGAGTAAAGAAAAACGTTCCGCTTTCTTTTTTTTTTTAATTTTTTTTTAAAAATTATATTTAATAACTTTTGTTGTTTATTTATTTGTTTTGTGTGTTTGTGTGTTTGTTTGTTTGTTTTTATATTCCATAATGGATAGGCGGGAATTTAAGTTCCTTTTTAAGATTGAATCATAAACATGTGTGTTATCATGTTGATGTTTATTGATCAATGAGATAATTCTAGAAAAAGAAAATGGATTCCAATAACCTTAGAAATCAGACATGACCCGTTTATAATGTCTATATATAAGTGTAACTTGTACGTGCCATAATCACCATATGAATAGTAAATCATAATTGAATATAATTATTGAATTCATGAATCCATTGAAGTTAGACTATCATGGAAAACTTGGAAGCACTGGATGGTCGTTTAATCCGATTATGAGACTCCTTAGCGGTGTTTATCCACGATCTTGCCTCACGAGATTCGAATCCAAGATCTATCAGTCTCGTGCATGAATGCTTAACTTCTAGACCACTGAGCCGATATCCAACGGTATTAATGTTTACCTTCAACCAATCCACAAAATTGCACCACCATCCACCACTATCTCAAGTAAGTTACTATCTCACAACAGAGCCGTTTAAACTCCGCTAGTCACGACTTCTCATTGAATATATCTATGTTATCGTAATCATATGGAATTATACTATCAGTCTAGTTTAACAACGTAACTCATTTATATTCGAGAATAATCCAGTTTAATTTTCAGCCCTTTATAATGTTATAAATGGATCCGAAAAAAAAAACAACATTCCTTCATGGTTTTTCAGAAAGTTTGTCTGAAGAATTCTTGTAGACTCAACAAAATGACGAGATTATTGATTGGAACATAAAAGTAACTTTCCTCACTTGAGGTTTCCTTATTTCAGTGAAATACTGTCCATACACTTCAACTATCTTAACTCTTAAGTTTGAAAGGACTTTAGAGAGAGAAAGAGAGAGAGAGGAAAAAACAAAAAAACTTGTCAAAGACAACAACTTTGAAAGTGTTCCAAAACTGTTTCACTAAATTAGTTAAGTAATTAAATGTCTAAATAAAATATATCCTAGAGAATTGTCCTCTTATAAAACTTTTTCAAACATGTGGAAACTGTTTTGAAGGGTTTACAATCAATCAGTCAACTAAAACATAGAACCTGGTATGTTTGTACATCGATATCAAGTTAACATACCTCCCCATGATAGTGAAATGAAATTTTTAAGATATGAAACAAATTAGTGATTAAGTGCTCGCGTGTACGAAACAATCAGGTCTTGAGTTCGAATCTCGCAGGGAACGAGGTCATAGATACACACTGCTGAAGAGTCTCACAATAGGACGAAACAGCCATCTAGTGCCTGCAGCTTCTCCATGGTGGTGGTCTAACTTCAACTGACTCATAATCTGAATCATTGAAATAAACAATAATACTAAGTGTATTCATTTCTAGATTATCTTTATCATTCAATAGTAAACCTATCATTATATAAAAGAATTATCATTATTATTACTGATAAATGAGTGTAACGTTGAAAATCATTTCTCTTTTTGTTTTCCTCTAATTGTAATAAAAGATTTTCAATCTATTTCATTCATTCGTTTTGGTTTTGGTTTGGTTTGGTTTGTTTTTGTTCTTTTACCTCTTACCGGATTTCTTATTCGAAACATCCTTGTCCGAATTCAAGGACCCATCTGTTTCATTTAAGTGCCTAAATTATTGGTAATTCATAATAAGAGAAAATGAAGAGTTGAATGATTGTTTATGAATGTATGTGTGTGTGTGTGTTTGTGTATCTATGTCTGTGGTCATAATTATATCTCAGGTAAGATATGGGGCATTCGATATATACATATATATGTATATATATACTATTAATTATTATCATTATTCCCGTAGTAGTAAGTCAATATACACTATTTAATAGTCATACATAATGACTTTCTATTATGCTAAAGGATGTAACCAAACGGAAATTTCTCTCTTTCCTCACATAGATACATAAAGAAAGAGAACGGTATTATGTGATGTGTATACATATCTGTATAAGAATGACGTGACGAGTGAGAGACTGGAAGTAAAGAAGAGAGAAAAGCCTGAATGGTTTCAGAAATTAAATATGTATAATAGAGTGTATGAATTTTGTAGAATTTTCATAGTTAAATTACAAAATGACCTTAGCTAGACTACTATTAGAAATTAGGAAGCACTGACATTTGTTTCACACCAGTTTAGAATTCCTCAATGAATAAGAATAGATGTCCTGTTTTAGATTGTTCATCAAGTTATGGGTATAAACCGCTGAGTTGTCCAATACTAGAATGAAAATCATTTACAAAACAAACAATCAACGAGGATGATAACTGAATACATACTCACTTACTTACGTCTGTTACCATTTCTCCAAGAGCATAAGCCGTCATTCACCATTCTCCATACAACTCTATACTAAACAATCCTCTCCAGTTCTTTCCGGTCACCATTCATTCTTTCCATATCTACTTCCTATTCCCGAAACAGTGTGTTATTTGGTCTTCCTCATTTCCATTTCCCTTCAATATTCCAAGTTATTGCTCGTTTCGTGATACAGTTTGATTATTTCTGTAATGTATATCCTACCCACCTCCATCGTATAGTAGATATAATTTACTTTAAATGTTCAATCATATAAATCTAATTCATTATCAAAGTTTTAATCATTAGTCTTCTTCTATATCAAGATTTGAATTTAATGCTACAAGGAAGTTTGTCAAATGGATCAAACAGTTGTTTACTATGATAATTGTAAATACAATCGATTATTATTATTATTATTATTATTATTATTATTATTATTATTATTACTAGAAGTAGTAGTAATGGGTACAGTAGTAGTAGTAGTAGTAGTAGTAGTAGTAGTAGTAGTAGTAGTAGTCTTAGTCGTAGTCGTAGTAGTAGTATTAGTGGTGGTAGTAGAAGCATTGGTAGTAGTAGTAGTAGTTTAACCTTCGGAAGATTCTTTGTAATTAGTTAGATTATCTTATAAAAATAATCTTGTCTAATGATATTGTTATAAATTAAACTATTTATCAATATTCTGTCCTTTTTTCTTTTTTTTGGAGGGGGGGCGGTCAGACATTGTTTTGTGATATTGAGATTGTATCAATATGGATCAGATTAGGGAGTAAATCGAGTTTAAAGAGAGAGAGAGAGAGAGGTTTTTTAAATAACGAGAAACATTCTCAACAATATTCATATTTGTGTATAATTCTTTTTTCTCTTCTAGAAAACTATAGATATTTTAGATAGATTGAAATAGTAAGGCCTAAGGAATGGAGTTTCCCCGCGTGGGTTCGAATTCCATCCCCGTCGCCAAATTCACTAGGTTTGAAGCTATCACGAGTTCACTTAATCTGTGAACGAGAACAACGACTCGGTAATCAAAGACCAGTAAGCTAGCTATTGACGCGTCCCGACCCCGCTATCTAGAGGGAGAAGTCCAAGCTTAGAATGGGAAGTATATTCTGCAACAGCCAGAAAACGAGCGATCACCACACACACCATTTAAAAACGTATATATATGATCGATATTCCTATGGAGCTTTTAAACATTTAATCGATAACTTCGTCAATCGACTATGTGCATGGGTAGTAAGAAATGCCCACGTATACATCGGCATGCAAGTTCCACAAAGATGAAATTAAAAAATATGAGTTTTGGGGATCTAATGTCCCCAAAATAAAGTTAAAGTTTTCTAGTTCTATTTGATCGATAGAATGTTATATGATTTGAATGTTGTATTGAAGATAACTTTACAGAATTCCCAGGATGTAAATATATCAAAAGATACCGATCAATTGTACTTCATAGCATTAATCGGAAGATTTAAATACTTATTGAAAAGGTTCAAATCTTTTGAATAAGTACGTAGCTGAGCAAACTCAGTTGGTCAGGGAATAACACGCTGGTAATAAAGCCAAACCTACCGAATAAGAGTTTCAATATAAGTATCAACACTGGGATGTACGTGATCTCAATTGAAGAGTCTGGAATAAGACAAAACGCGTGTTCTGCATTACACTGCCAGCTGTTATTCAACTTAAAAAAAAACCAGGAGTAGCTCGTATAGTTAGAGAAGAAAAAAATCAATTTGGGAAATTAGAAGTAATTTGTCACTTCATGATGATGTAGATTTAATATCATTTAACTAACTGAACGTTACAGCTGAAGAGGAAATTAGGAAAATACGATGGAGGTGGGTAGGATATACATTACAGAAATCATCAAACTGTATCACGAAACGAGCAATAACTTGGAATCTTGAAGGGAAATGGAAATGAGGAAGACCAAATAACACACTGTTTCGGGAATAGGAAGTAGATATTGAAAGGATGAATGGTGACCGGAAAGAACTGGAGAGGATTGTCTAGTATCGAGTTGTATGGAGAATGGTGAATGACGGCCTATGCTCTTGGAGAAATGGTAACAGACGTAAGTAAGTGAGTATGTATGCAATTATCATCCTCGTTGATTGTTTGTTTTGTAAATGATTTTCATTCTAGTATTGGACAACTCAGCGGTTTATACCCATAACTTGATGAACAATCTAAAACAGGACATCTATTCTTATTCATTGAGGAATTCTAAACTCGTGTGAAACAAATGTCAGTGCTTCCTAATTTCTAATAGTAGTCTAGCTAAGGTCATTTTGTAATTTAACTATGAAAATTCTACAAAATTCATACACTCTATTATACATATTTAATTTCTGAAACCATTCAGGCTTTTCTCTCTTCTTTACTTCCAGTCTCTCACTCATCACGTCATTCTTATACAGATATGTATACACATCACATAATACCGTTCTCTTTCTTTATGTATCTATGTGAGGAAAGAGAGAAATTTCCGTTTGGTTACATCCTTTAGCATAATAGAAAGTCATGATGTGTGACTATTAAAAACCTTTAGACTACTGATCTGGTATACACTAATTTACACGTCTAATTTCAACCAACTCACGGTATTCTTCTGTCATTTGCCAATGTCACTGGTAAATAACTACTTTGCGTACAACGAAATTAAAGACAAGCAACCATATGATTACTTTCAATATAAGGGTTCTGTCAAGAGAATACGAACTGAATTTCACAGTTATATAATATATAAAATACCCTTGTGGGCCAGGGTAATTTTACATTGGTTTTCAGGAAAACCAGACACCATCCAGACTTTCACTTGACAACCCAAACAGTACAGCTCAAGCCTGTTTAACAGGAGAGAAAGACACTGTATAGGCTTTAACGCTACAATCTGAATAGTACAGCTCAATCCTGTGGCGCAACCACACAGGTACCAAGCACCCTGGTGAACCAGCGAACTGACTTTAGTTAATTTAAATCTTAAATTTAAAGCATTGAGGGCTAAATTATAAAGATTCAGTTTTCATACTGAAAAATAATCATTTAGGGTAGTTGTACAAATTTTTTGGAAGGGGGGGGGAAGAAGGATAAAAGGAGGTCTTTTGGTCCCTCACACATTTGTACCGATGATCTTCAGTACTCACGGCAAATGTGATGCAATTGAAGATAGTGCACATCACAGAATGAAAACTGCTTAAATCAACCGTTGTTTCATTCTGTCACATAACTCAACAAGATGCACTTACCATCCAGTCAAGTATATAACACAAAAAATTTTTAGCTTCGTTGTCATAGACTTATCTTTAAGCTACTGTATTTCAAAATTGGTTATTCAAAACTTCAGCTTTGATTAGTTAACAATATGTAGCTTTTACCTTTTTGTGCCATCGGTGATGACTATCCCATTTCTGGTATAGATGAACTTTATCAGTCACAATTTCACACTAAACTCGGAAAACTCACCTTGAAATACGTCATTGGTGAACAAACGATTGTAGTTCAATGAAGAGATATTGTAGTGATTACTTTAATGTGTATGTGCATTTGTCATGTATTAGTGTCGCATGATATCACTGAAGATCAGAGAAAACTGACCAATTGTTTCAACATATCCGTACGACCTGGAAATCCTTTGTTCAAGACATGTTGAAAATTATTTTATTTTGGTTAGCGTTTTTTCAGGGAGTTAGTTTTTTATAGGATGAGATCGCTAACCCCATGCCCAATCCTCCTCCTTTATCCGGGATTTAGACCGGCAGTAGCTCCAGAAGGACTCGAGGCGGAGTTCCTCAATGTGTGCCCTATACATTTCCAGCTCTCCTTCCTGATTTCTTCCCCAGGAGTAGTGGCTTGTAGAATGCTGGTCGGCTACCTATACTCCACTTGGAGTAACAGGCGTAAGTAATACCTGTTCAAAAGATATACTTCGGAAAAAAACAGCTACTCAGTGATTGCTAATGGCTTTAACTGATATTTCAACAGATTTAAATCTATAAAGAGTTCTTTGTATTGTTTCGTTAACTTTTCGAAATATTGTAATCGAATTTATTGATTAACTTACCATGAGGCATCATAATTATTTTAAATGAAGATCCTTCAACTCGTAGGTAGGAGTTTAAATGTTTTAATTTGTTTATTCTAGTTAGCCCTTTTTTGTGTTTCTACGATATGGAGTTAGTGACCCTATTCCTAACCTTCCTCTCCTTTGTATAGCCTTGGGACCGTCAATAAGCCTAGGAGAACTACAAGCAGAGTTATTACTGATTATATACTTATTGATATGACCCTATTTTTCTCTTTTTTTTAGTTTAGTTAAGTATACTCACAATCTGATTAATCAACAACACATTTAAATAATGAAGTTGTTGTCACATTTAATTAAAGTTGAAATTCTATTCATACATACTTCTCCCTCTATTCAAACAGCAACAACGACAACCACCACCACCACCATTACCATCAGCAACAACACCAATAAAGAAATTAAATTTACGCGAAATAATAAAAAAATTGATGAATAGAAACTCTGATAGGAATAGAAAAGGGAGGGGGAGATAAAATATGGTTTAAATGTAGATTTATTCGTACATATGTTTGTCTATCTATTTGATTGTATGGTGCGTATAAACACATATATATGTATATATGTGCGTGTGTGTGGATGTGGGTGGGTGGGTGGTTGGTTAGTTAGGTGTATCTACTCATGACATGTAAGAAAACACAAAGTCATTGAGCCATTGAATACAAAGTTGATTTCTTTTAAAATGAATAAAATTGGAAAAGTAGAAACATCAAAAATTAAAAGAAAAAAAAAAAGAAATAAATTAGTAATTAATTCATTAATTAACAAATTGGATTCGTTTCCCGTTTGTTTGTTTGTTTGTTTGTTTGTATGTTTGTATGTATGTTTCCGATCAATAGTAGGAATTAAAGTTAACCATTTTAACTATATTGTTCATTCATTAATCAACATTATCAATAGAATGAATTATTAACAAAATTAAATGTTAAAATAAATAATGTTTCAGTTTTAATGTGATTGAAGTTATGGTCAACAAAGTGTCCTATGTTAGGATGGGGTGAGTTATGTGGAAATCAAATGAGTATCCAGTTGCTTAATATAAATCATCATCATCATCATCATCCAAAGAATAGTCATCATCATACAAAACATCATCATCATCCAAAGAATAGTCATCATCATTCAAAACATCATCATCATCATCATCATCCAAATCATCATCATCATCATCATCATCCAAATCATCATCATCATCATCATCATCATCCAAATCATCATCATCATCATCATCATCATCCAAATCATCATCATCATCATCATCATCATCATCATCATCCAAATCATCATCATCATCATCATCATCATCATCCAAATCATCATCATCATCATCATCATCATCCAAATCATCATCATCATCATCATCATCCAAATCATCATCATCATCCAAATCATCATCATCATCCAAATCATCATCATCATCATCATCATCCAAATCATCATCATCATCATCATCATCATCATCATCATCATCATTATCATCCAAATCATCATCATCATCATCATCATCCAAATCATCATCATCATCATCATCATCATCATCATCATCATCATCATCATCATCATCATCATCATCATCATCATCATCCAAATCATCATCATCCAAATCATCATCATCATCCAAATCATCATCATCCAAATCATCATCATCATCATCATCATCATCATCATCATCCAAATCATCATCATCATCATCATCATCCAAATCATCATCATCATCATCATCATCATCATCATCCAAATCATCATCATCATCATCATCATCCAAATCATCATCATCATCATCATCCAAATCATCATCATCATCATCATCATCATCATCATCCAAATCATCATCATCATCATCATCATCATCATCATCATCATCATCCAAATCATCATCATCCAAATCATCATCATCATCCAAATCATCATCATCATCATCATCATCATCATCCAAATCATCATCATCATCATCATCATCATCCAAATCATCATCATCATCATCATCATCCAAATCATCATCATCATCCAAATCATCATCATCATCCAAATCATCATCATCATCATCATCATCCAAATCATCATCATCATCATCATCATCATCCAAATCATCATCATCATCATCATCATCATCATCATCATCCAAATCATCATCATCATCATCATCATCCAAATCATCATCATCATCATCATCATCATCATCATCATCATCCAAATCATCATCATCATCATCATCATCATCATCATCATCATCATCATCATCATCATCATCATCATCATCATCATCATCATCATCATCATCATCATCATCATCATTATCATCCAAATCATCATCATCATCATCATCATCATCATCATCATCATCATCATCATCATCATCATCATCATCATCATCATCATCATCATCATCATCATCATCATCATCATCATCATCATCATCATCATCATCATCATCATCATCATCATCATCATCATCATCATCATCATCATCATCATCATCATCATCATCATCATCATCATCATCATCATCATCATCATCATCATCATCATCATCATCATCATCATCATCATCATCATCATCATCATCATCATCATCATCCAAATCATCATCATCCAAATCATCATCATCATCCAAATCATCATCATCCAAATCATCATCATCCAAATCATCATCATCATCCAAATCATCATCATCATCATCATCATCATCATCATCATTATCATCCAAATCATCATCATCATCATCATCATCATCATCATCATCATCATCATCATCATCATCATCATCATCATCATCATCATCCAAATCATCATCATCATCATCATCATCCAAATCATCATCATCATCATCATCCAAATCATCATCATCATCATCATCATCATCCAAATCATCATCATCCAAATCATCATCATCATCCAAATCATCATCATCCAAATCATCATCATCATCCAAATCATCATCATCCAAATCATCATCATCATCCAAATCATCATCATCATCATCATCATCATCATCATCATCATCATCATCATCATCATCATCATCATCATCATCATCATCATCATCATCATCATCATCATCATCATCATCATCATCATCATCATCATCATCATCATCATCATCATCATCATCATCATCATCATCATCATCATCATCATCATCATCATCATCATCATCATCATCATCATCATCATCATCATCATCATCCAAATCATCATCATCATCATCATCATCATCATCCAAATCATCATCATCATCATCATCATCATCCAAATCATCATCATCATCATCATCATCCAAATCATCATCATCATCCAAATCATCATCATCATCCAAATCATCATCATCATCATCATCATCCAAATCATCATCATCATCATCATCATCATCATCATCATCATCATCATCATCATCATCCAAATCATCATCATCATCATCATCATCATCATCATCATCATCATCATCATCATCATCATCATCATCATCATCATCATCATCATCATCATCCAAATCATCATCATCCAAATCATCATCATCATCATCATCATCATCATCATCATCATCATCATCCAAATCATCATCATCCAAATCATCATCATCATCCAAATCATCATCATCATCATCATCATCCAAATCATCATCATCATCATCATCATCATCATCATCATCATCATCATCATCATCATCATCCAAATCATCATCATCCAAATCATCATCATCATCATCATCATCATCATCATCATCATCATCATCATCATCATCATCATCATCATCATCATCATCATCATCATCATCATCATCATCATCATCATCATCATCATCATCATCATCATCATCATCATCATCATCATCATCATCATCCGAATCATCCGAATCATCCGAATCATCAGTCTACATCAACTTTAGTTGACTATGACAAGGTATTTGACAGTTTGGATAGGTGAACATTATGGAAACTTCTTTGACAGTATGGTGTACCTAAGGAAACCGTCAACATCATACGGAATTCATAAGACGGACTACATTACAAAATGGTGCATGGAGGATATCAGAAGAATGCATTCCAAGTGAGAATTAGAGTCAGATAAGGCTGCTAACTCTTACCCTTTCTCTTTCTTCTGGTGATTGACTGGATTATGAAGACGTTGATATGTGACGGGAAGCAAAGACTACAATCAACAGGTTGAATCCAGATAGACGATTTCGACGTCGTAGATAATCTAGATCTTCTATCTAATACACACCAGCAAATATAGATGAAGATAATCAATGTGGTAGCAGCTTCTGTAGTAGTAGGCCTCAACATACACAAGGGAAAAAGCAAGATCTTCAAATACAACACAGTGGACACCAACCCAATCACACTCAGTGAAGAAACTCTGGCAGAGTTTGAAACTCTTATGTAACTGGGTAATATCGACAAGGAGAATATGATGCCGATATAAAGGCATGTATTGGCAAAGCAAGGACATCATTTCTACAATTGAAGAACATATAGAACTCGAAAAACTGTCAGTGAACATCAAAGTCAAAATCTTCAATATGAAAGTTAAAACAGTTCTACTGTATGGAGCTTAAACTTGGAGAACTACCAAAACCATCGTAAAAACTGAACAGTTGTCTACTGAAGATACTCCAAATCGGTTGTTGGTCGGATATCATCAGCAACAACCTACTGTGGGGGAGAAATAAACAGCTTTCAGTTGCTGAGGAAATTAGAAAAAATGATGGAGGTGGATAGAACATACATTTCAGCAATCATCAAACTATACCACTATGCATACACTAACTTGGATTCTTGAAGGCGAAAGTAAAAGAGACAGATCTAATAATCTGAGGAAAATATCAAAAGAATGGATAGAACTTATAAAATAGCGGAAAGAATGGCTGAGGACAAAGTTGATTATAGAGTCCTTGTCGGCGACCTATGCTTCATGAGAGGTAACATGTGTAATTTATATTTTGGCAAAATCTTATCCATTTTCATACTCATTCGTATACCGTTTTTTCAGTGAAAATCTTCGACGATACAACAATAGGTCACTAATTGTTTGGTTCATAGTATTGACAACATTTGCATGTCAAATCAACCTCCCTGTTCAACAGACTTGATGTCTTGAGACTACGTTTCATTTCTTCATAGAATTGACATAGAGTCACAAATCGGGAATACTTTGAAGTAGATAAACTAATGTTCTTCAACTTTTCTAAATTAAAGTCATTTTGACATTAGACTGCTCATTTATAGGACAGTACCTCATTATGCTTTTCATGATGTAATTAAATAATAACCTAATTCCTAGTATATTGGTATATAGTTACCAGTGAACAGGCATTTTGTTCTATTTAGGAATCGTCGGCTAGATATTACCTGGATCTCAATGTTGGTACTTACTCTGAGTTTCGAACCCACTATCTGTCTCCTCAAATCATTATTTAGTGATCTATTGAGTGCATACAGTCAATAACTTGTTCAACGGGTGTAGATGTATTAGTAATCGTTAATAATTTCCGTTGTTGATATTCTGAACTGAAATTATTCAGGTGTATAGATACACATGGCAATAGACATTAATCATTTGCAGTCCTAAATATCAATAACGAGAAATTACAAACCATTATTGTTTATCCAGTTCTCTATTGACTTTCGAGTCTTATTCAGAGGCTTTTAATATGTTAAGTCTGTACATAATTTAACATTATAAGTACAATTTCTTTCATATTTTTCGCATTCTGTTCTTCATTAGTGGTTCATCTATCAAAGATTTGAAAAGTATAACAAGTGAATAAGAAGATATAAGCAAAGATGAATGGTGGTTAGCAGTGGAATCTAAGACATGTGTTTTGTTCTATTTGAGACTCGTCAGCTGGATACACCTACATCCTAGAGTTGATATTCACTTCAGGACAAAATATATGTAATATGTAACTAATATATTTATACTTTGTTTTCAAATGAATATACATAATGAGCAAAATACTCCAATAATCTTAGAGTTTTCATTTGAGTTTTCCACTATTCAAGATCATAATAATTTTCAAGCTACTTAGAATAACATGTGAGTAGATTCATTTAGCAGTCATAATTATTGCTGTGGAGTCCCGTACTGGAACAAAACGGTCGTCCATTGCTTCCAAGTTTTCAATGGTGGTCTAGCTTACATCGACTCATAAATTCAATCTCTATAAATCATCATACGGATCATAATTAATGAAGTTACAGTAGGGTTAATCAATTAGGTTAATTGTAGTATATATACAGTTGGAAACTAGATGCTTTAGACACTTGAGCAAGTTACCGATTATGATCGATTTTCGAACTGGCCATCATCATCATCATCATTTGTGAGGATTTTTAGTTAATATGTCAGTATAGGGTTATGGAGATTATTAAACTTTTGTTTAAGATCATGAACCGATTGATGGTTTTAGGTTCGAATCCTATGGGCGAGACCGTGGATGCGCACTGCTGAGGAGTCCCACAACAACAAGATGAAACGGTCATTCAGTGATTCTATGTTTTCAATGATGGTCTAACTTCAATTAGTTACCATAGTTTGATTATTCGTTCGACGTTCGTTAATGCTTGTTTTTTGTTCCAGGAATTAATCCCTTCAAACTTAAAAATGTAATTACTTATCAACTTCTGGTATTATATTTTTTGATGGGGGGAGGGTGGAGACACACATAGAAAATAGTTAATCCTTTGAAATTTAACTCTTCAACTTCTCATTTGACTTATTACATAACTTAACTATTGAATAAAGGCTTATTAACTTGAAGATGACAACTAATCATTATCAACATAACGTTATGCAATACTTTACTCTATAATTTATCAAATGAGATATAGTAAATAATACCATGGTAACAATTAATTGTTAACTATGTCTAGTTACTCTTTGGTTCTAGTTGCTTTGATAAAAGAATGTTCTTATCGACAAACTCTTTACCAAAAAACATGGGAAGGGGATGGTGGGCAGATATTATGTCATAACATGAGACTCCTTAGAAGTATGTAGCTATAACTATGTCAAGAAATGAGACTAGGAAGTTGACGACCGTTTAATTATCTCTTGCAAATCAATAAATCTGAAACTATGTGCTTAGTAAGAACTACTGAAATTCTTGCATGAAGTTGTAACCAACAGAAGTGAAACAGTTGTCATCAATGAAACCAACACAATCTTAATGATACATTACAGATTGATCGTAACAAGAAATGAAGATCTTTAAACCACAAATCCATGGTTTAAGTGTTAAGATCTCATAGCAAGACATAAAAAAAACATGGCTATGATACTTTCTGGGGTTGTGAATGCACACTGTTGGGAAGTTTCTTCCTTGAGTAAAACACCCATCCAGTTTCTCCTAGTTTTAACACTAACGTAGCTGATATCAACATATGATAGGAATATCATAGATGTACATTTAACTTATCTCATCTAAGTCATTCCAACAATAATCCTTTTTATCATGAAGTGATATATGAAGATCTGTGTTAGATTTTAACTCAATAATCTTAAAGTATCATCTTTATCATGAAATTTCCAGATCGTTTAAAGGGAACATACTAAAGTCATATGTTCCTAATGTTTCTTCATACAATACGAGTTCATGAATGACAGTAACCTCTCCTTCACAAAATAATGATCTATGTTAATCTTGATCTATCGAGTCTATTTTATTGATCTGAGTTATGTTGATCGATACAAGCTATTTGATCACAGTCTACATAATCATTAAAGTTCAAAGACACATTAATCGGAAGTATCAAATAAACAACAATACCAAATGATTATCAGTATTGGATTTGTGGAAATTATTAAGTTTTCGATGGTTGATGTTAGACACTAACACCATTAGATGCCAGCTCAGTGGTCCAGTAGGTTAAGCGTTCCCGCACGAGACTGAAGGCCCTCGATTCGAATCCCGCGAGCGGAATCGTGGATGCGCACTGCTGAATAGTCCTATACTAGGACCAAACAACCATCTAGTGCTTCCAGATTTCCAACGGTGATCTAACATCAGTCGATTCATAATCTCAATCGAATACC
Organism: Schistosoma spindalis; assembly: GCA_946903255.1. Taxonomy (NCBI): domain Eukaryota; kingdom Metazoa; phylum Platyhelminthes; class Trematoda; order Strigeidida; family Schistosomatidae; genus Schistosoma; species Schistosoma spindalis. The sequence goes on from OX336418.1 coordinate 46,484,797, forward strand.
AAATGAATTTGATGATCAAAGTATTTCAAAGAAAAAGGAAATGCCATGTATTCGTTTTATTTATTTAAATCAAGATCTACATTTTGATTCGAATGATTTTTTTTTTTTTTGGAAACCAAAAACTTTTTATAATTCCATTCCTGTCATACCATTGATAATATTTTTCTTGTTTGATGTTTATACAAGATTCAATATGCTTGTGAGTGTGTGTGTGTGTGCGTGTGCGGGGGGGGGTGAATTTCTTCCTTTCTTTTGTTACATCAAATCAACTATCCTCACAACTATCCACAACGATTGATAATAAAAAGCTTTTATTTCAAATTCAATATGACAAGTTTAATTCCCCTTAGGGTAATATCATCAATAGTTAATATACAATGTCATGTTGAATTAACTTCATTTTAGGGCTAATAGTAATCATGGTAGTAATAATAATAATAATAATAATAATAATAATAATAATAATAATAATGAGTATGTATGTAGTATGTATGTATGTATGTATGTATGTATGTATGTATGTATGTATGTATGTATACCTGTGTTTCTATTCCTCTATGTGGTTTTGTTGATGTTTATATTCTCCTGTCTGTAAATGATCAAAGAGGTTTATGTACAAAGCTTTTTGAGAATTACTTAATATTAGATGTATCAAAGATGTTTGTGTATGTGTATATACATATATATATGTGAGTGTGTACGTGTGTGTGTGTGTGTGAGTATGTATATGTTTTGATGGCATCCATAAAAAGTAATAGATTTTCCTGTCAATATGCATTAAGTCATCAGTGAATTAAAATACAATAATTAACCGATCAGAATAAAAGTGAATGGGAATGATTATGGTTTTATATTTGTTTGTTTGTGTGTATATGTATGTATGTAGGTATGTGTGTATGTAGGTTTGTAGGTGGAGAGTCAGCTAGGATGCTTAAAAACATTGAAATCAACATTTTGTCAATATTTTTTTTCATTATAGATTAGTACTATCAGTTTAGAGGTTGTGGAGATTGTTAAGTATTTGATTGAAATCATGAACCCAGTAGGTTAAGCGTTCACGCTCAAGATTAAAGGCCTTGGGTTCGAATCTCGAGAGCAGGATCGTGGATGTGTACTGCTAAGGAGTCACACAATAGGACGAAACGGCCGTCCAGTGCTTCTAGGTTTTCAATGATGGTCTAACATCAATCAGTTCATGATCTCAATCAGAATAATATTAGTCAGAGAACAAGAAAAGACTAAAGAGGACAGAACAGTTGTTTCATCTTAGTAAACCATTACAATTATTTCAAAATGTATTAGTATGTTGTAAAATCAGTATGGGGATTTGTGGAGATTGTCACATTTTCATAATTGAATTCATGAGTCAATGTAAGCTAGACTACCATTGAAAACCTGAAAGCACTGGACGAACGTTTCATCCCAATATGGAACTCCACAGCAATCCTCATTCACATGTCAATCATAACTACGTTTGTTCATACCTTCTGTGTTCTATTCTTTTTCTTACTGTGATTTGTTTTTGTCACACTTTTAGCAAACAATTGTTTGTATTGATGTTAATAATTATAGTTTTAATCTGTTTAAAGCGAATGAGATTTATTTATTTATTTGAACATATAAATATTGCTAAAAGGGGCACTGAATACATATGCGCCACATAAATCATTTGATTTATGTGAGGGATGGAGTAATGCCCGGATGGCTAAACCGAAACAGGTGGTTTTCTTAGGGGTCCATATCCGGAGCCTTTGATCTAAAGATCTGATCGACAAGGCAGTGGAGTAACGTCAGGAGATGCAGTCCCATGATAGACGGTGACCAACAATTGGTTCATACGAGATTTGTTGCTTCAGAATACTGGAATCCATGTGCACGATTGGTTTAAAATGAGGGTTTTCCAACTCCCCTAGATGGACTCTGCGTGTCCACCAACCAGGTTAAAGCTTCGGACATTCGCTTTTCCTCCTCTCAATTTCGTAAATAACACCCCCACCACGAGAAGGTAATGGGTAAAACTTCCCTGACAGTGGTTGTGTGCATGTGGACATGTGAGTGAATTTCGAATGGGAGAGCTGAATCTCGCCCCCCCCCCCTTCAGCCGTACCACGGCATTTTTCAGGTTAATGAGAAATCATCAATTTAGGATGAATTAACTGAATTTAATAAACTAAGCTGTTCTTACACTGTTCCCAGCTGTATTCTTTGTATCTTAATTAAAATATCTTACATACTCTTTAGATTAATGAATCGATCTATGTACATATATACAAAGATCTAATGTCATTATATATTAACTTAAAGTTCTAAACAAGTCACTTATAATCATACATGAGGTTATGATGTTATTAACTTAATTAACATACTTCATTTGTTGTTATTGTCTCATGTCATTATTTCAAAAACTACAAAATGGAGCGTTCAACTGGAGAGGAAATTAGGAAAGAACATTGGAAGTGGATACGGAAATCATCAAACTGCATCACGAGGCAAGCACTAACTTGGAATCCTGAAGGTAAACGGAAAAGAGAAAGTCCAAAGAACAAATTACGTCGGGAAATAGAATCAGATATGAAAAGGATGAATAACAATTGGAAAGAGCTGGAAAGGATTGCCCAAAACAGGGTTAGATGGTGAATGCTAGTGGGTGGCCTATGCTCTTCGACGAGGAGTAACAGGTGTAAGCAAGTAAGTAAGATTTAATGACCAACTAGTAATTGTCAGAATGTAATTTTTATTGAAATTTTCATTTCAACCATTAATTTCCACATTATTTGTGTTTTTCTTCTAGTATTTTGGGCTGGACTGTAATACATTGACACACTTATGCCGAATAACTGTACAAAATTCCAGAAGCTTAAAATTAAACGTAGTCTAGGGTAAAAGACACGTCAAAATGTACTACACACATTACTTACTTACGCCTGTTACTCCCATTGGATCATAGGTCGCTGACTAGCATTCTTCAACTCACTCTGTCCTGGGCCTTCTTTTCTAGTTCCATCCTATTCTTGTTCATTTTTCTCATGTCTATCTCCATTTCATGGCGTAATGTGTTCTTTGGTCTTCTTCTTCACCCCCTTTGGCCTTGAGGATTCCATGTGAGGGAGTACCTTGTGACATAGTTGGGTGCTTTCCTCATTGTGTGTCCTATCCACTTCCAGTGCTTCCTCCTGATTTCTTCCTCTATTGGAATCTGGTTTGTTCTCTGCCATAGTAGGTTGTTGCTAATAGTGCCCGGCCAATGGATCTGAAGTATTTTGCATAGAAAACCAGGCCGAGTACCACACACATACTGTGTACTTATTGAATAATGAAGATATTGTGTATAACCTCATATTTCACTGATAGCTGCTACAAAATTCAAATTAGTTCCCAACTTATCAATCAAAACATTGGATAGATAAATTCACTTGGTGTTGTTTTGCTTATATCCTCCCATTGTTATTTAGGACTGCGATTGATCAGTCTCTTGTTGGAATATGTGCACCCTGTGCGGATTGACTCGATATAGCCTTAAATCACAAGCTTTTTAAGCAAAGATTGATAGTGGTTAGCAGTGGAATCTAGTTTGACGCGCATTTCCTCCTATTTGGGACTCGTCAGCTGGATGTACCTGCATCGCAGAGTTGATGTTCACTCTGGGACTCAAACCTAGTATCGTTCGCTTTAAACGTCATCGCGTTATCCATTTAGCTACTGAGTCCTGATAGTCACTTGTTTGTACAATGAGGTGAATTTTAAATTCACTTGGTGTTGTTTCAGTTGTATCCTCCCATTGTTATTTAGGACTGCCATTGATCAGTCTCATGTTGGCATATGTGCATCCTGTGCGGATTACTTTAATATAGCCTTAAGTCATAAGCTTTTATAAGTAAAGATGAATAGTGTCTAGATAAACCAATTATCTCATATTGTTTTATGTATTAACATATGAAAATTCATTTGATTATATACGTGAAATTTGAGATTACAACATACTACCAATAACAAACTTTAATATGAACATTTAATAGACCATTTTATAGTATAAAACTATTTGTTCAATTCTATATTTGAATATATGGATAAAGTTGTTTCATTAGTTCAATTCATCAGTAGATGTAAACTAGACCATCACTGAAAACCTGGAAGCACTGAATAACCATTTCATCTTAGTAATGGGACATCTCAGTAGTGTACATTTACGATCCCACATACAGGATATAAACAATGTTTCTGGAAAATTACAATTGACTCATATGATACAGGGTTTAGAACTCGGTACACAATGTTCCTTCAGGATACTGGATCCCATGTGCACCATTGATTTGGGATCCGGTTAAAGCACCGGAAATTCACTTTTCGTCCTCTCATTTTCGTAAGCGATACCCGGTTGGCGAGAAGGCAGTGAGTAGGACTTCCCTGGTAGAGGCTATATGTGCGTGGCCATGTGAGAGCAATTGGAGAGGGAGAGCGGACTCTCCCCACTCTCGGCCGTACCAAAACTATAATTAACCTACACGAACAGAAAACTATTTTCCAGATCTTTACAGAATAAAATTCCCCGCCCAGTTACCACTATATACATCTACCAGTTCATGTGTTTCTATCGAGTAAAGTACATAAGTTGAGACTAGTGTTTAGGACCGCAATTGATCAATCTTTTATCTGTATAAATGCATACTATGTGTATTGCATCGATATTGTCTTAATTCACAAGTTTTATAAGCAAAGATGGATGGTGGCTAGCAGTGGAATCCATGATGCGCGTTTCGTTTTATTTGGGACTTGAGGTTCAATTCCCGGAGTGAACATCAACTCTGAGATGCAGGTATATCCAGCTGATGAGTCCTAAATAGAAAGAAACGTGCGTCCTAGAATCCACTGCTAACTACCATCTAACTTTGCTTATATAGTTAATGGATTTATGAACTTATATTAATTACTCTGTATTAATCATATCTAGAATATCTTAAAAACGGTGATAGATTAGTCAGAACTGTTTTCTGTTATTAGGAAGATGTATAAATATACTTTTATTTGTAACAAGAATACAGTTTTCGTTAGGTCCATGTGGTTGTATGCTTCTCATTCAATATTAAACAAACTTAGTTACATACAATGTAATATCTGTATCTTGTCGTATTGTCACATCATTTTTTAGTAGAACAAAGAGGATGGGGATAATTAACAGAATGAAAAGTAGAAAATAGGGAAATAATAATATGGATCGTAGAAGGTAGTTAAATATAACATAGATTGAAATGTCAATGGTTAAGATCATGAGTCATTTGAAGCTAGACCACCACTATGGAAAACCTAGAAACACTGGACGGCCGTTTCGTCCCAGTATGGGACTCCTCAGCAGTGCGCATCCACGATCCTGCTACCCGCGAGATCCGAATTCACGACGTACTGGTTTCGAGCGCGAGCACTTAACCACTAGACCACTGAGCCGGCACCCATAGATTGAAATTAACCTCAGTGTTCATTGGAAAGAATAAATAGTCCTATTCCATAATAATCTGTTTCTAAGCCTGTCATTTAAACACCAGAGTAAACTCATCATTTTTTTAGATCTGATTATGTCACAAACGTTTAGTTGAATGGTAAGTTTAATGAAAAATTTACCTTAATGAAATACAGTACTGTTAAGATGAATTTCATCATAAATTAATCTCAATTAGGATAAATTTGCACTAAAGGAATTATAAACATCTCTTGTATAATAACATGAAACTAATGTTAAGTGCTCATAAATGACCTAGTACAATATTGAACTGACATCATGGTTTACATTCAAAACTTTTATCGATTTATCATGTTTCTACCATAATTATCGAATATTACTAATCATATCTGTCACATAACCAATATGACTGAACTTCACCAGTTACAACTAAACATAACTAAGCTGTCTGAAAATCTTTCTACAAACAAAAAAAAGCGATTCCATTGCATAAACAATTGGCTATCAACACTCAGTAGTTGAGTGGATAACATGATGGCGTTTGAAGTAAACGATACTGGGTTTGAGTCCCTGGGTGAACATCAACTCTGCGACGCAGGTACATCCAGCTGACAAGTCTCAAATAGGAGGAAATGCTCGTCAAACTAGATTCCACTACTAGCCGCTATCCATCTTTGCTTATAATCCTTGTAAGTTAAGGCAATATCGAGGCAATACACACAGTATGCACATATGTCAATAACAGACTGATCAATTTCAGTCTTAAAAACCTCAATGGGAAGATACAAGTCAAACAATACCAAGCGATTCCATAATAATTAGATCATATAATGTTTATTTATTTATTTAAGATTAATGAATGAGAAGAAGGTAATTACTTTTGTTTATTCACAGAACATGCCGTTTGTTGCCAATTCAATGAAATAAACCATTATGGTAATTTTACAATCATTTGATTGGTTGAAATTATTCATTCTCATATTTATATAAATAAATCTGATTGGATCGCATTTTAAAAACAGGGGAAAAATCAATACATTTAATATTGCTAAGTCATACTATTGATAACTGAGACAGTTTTCACTTGTTTTAACGAGAAGAAATAAGGGGGGAGGGAGATAATACATTTTAAATATAAAAGAGTATTTAAAATATACATACACACATACACACACACAACGGGATGAATACACCTACAGTAAGACATTGGATACAATGGTCAGTCATAGTAATAGGAAGGAAGGATGAACATGTATACATTAGAGAAAGAGAGAGAGAGAGAAAGAGACAATGGATATATATGTATATATATATGTAATGTAAGTTTAAACATTTTCATGATTCCCATTATTTCTCATAGTAAACATATTACATAAATCATTATTGTTTCTATTCTTTTCAATAAACAACATATTTGTTGAGATGGATAGATATATATTATCATGTGAAGATTTATTATTATTTATCCATCATTAAAACCATACTACTATTAATACTACTACTATTACTACTACTAATAACCACTAAAGATAAGTAGTCTATTAGTGATAATCATCATTTTGCCAATCATTCTCAAACATTCAACATACATAAATCAATGATATTTCTAGAAAGCCAAAGGAATTAAAATCATTACAAATAAATGAATGACTTAGAGTATTCTATGTATTTCTCCTATTCATTGTATATATAGATTTATATATTTCATAATTAAATGTTCTAAACGTTTTAGAGAATCTCTTTGAACATATGAGATATAGTATGGATATATGAGTGTGTCTGTGTGTGTGTGTGTGTGTCCGGGGGCGAGGAGGTTTATGTATGTATTGTAGTGAAGAACAACTGTTTCGTATTGTATTCAATTGTGAATATTATTTTTAGCTATTGGATAAATACTTTTTCATTTTAAAAAAAAGATTTCTTTACGTGGAAGAACAGATCATTTCATTGTTAACCATAGCAACAACACCACCAACAACAACAGCAACAACAGTAACTCATGGATCTGTTACCAACCATTTATACACATAGATCAATGTATAGAAATAATAATAATAATAATCATAAAAACACTATTGAAGATTCAAATCATAATGATGAAGAGAATGGATTATTAAAAGAATATCATTCTATTGAATATGATGAATTACTACAACATCAACATCATCACCATCAGCATCAACATCATCAGCATCAGCAGCATCAGCATCATCAGCATCAGCATCAGCATCAACAGCATCAGATTATTCAACAACAAACAAAATTATTTCGTCAATTATCTGCTATACCTAATCCAATTTATTATTATTTACATTTATTTTATATAAAACGTGTTGAAACAAGACGTATTCAAATTGCTAAAACATTACATGAAATTGTAAAAATAGCTCAAGAGATTTTACATGAAGTGGAATTACAAGAACCACGTTTTGTTAGTACATTAAAAGTAATGAATATGAATAATATAGAAAAGAAACAACAGAATAATGAAGATAGTGATGTAATAATAATAATACTCTATTGGATACTACTTTGAATGTAATCCATACAACGAATAGTACTTCTACTACTAATACTACTAATACTACTACTACTACTACTACTACCACCACCACTGTTACAACGAATCCTATGAATAGTACTACTAGTAGTATGATTAGTAATAGTAATAGTAATTCACAAACTGGTGTTTATTATGATGGTTTACGTGTATTATCTTCAAATCATTTTGAGATAACACTTTATTTAAATCAAATGGGTGTATTTAATTTTATGGATGATGGTAGTATACCAGGTGGTGCTGTATTAAAATTATCCGATGGTCGTAAACGTTCTATGTCATTATGGGTTGAATTTATTACAGCATCAGGTTATTTATCAGCTAGAAAAATACGTGCAAGATTTCATAGTTTAATTGGACAAGCCATACAAAAATCAACCTATCGTCATAATATACGTATGTTAAATCATACAAGTGAAGTGAAATTATGTATATATGATAAATATATATTACAAATTACACCAGCATTTCGTTGTAATGGTTTATGGCCTAGATCAGCTAGTCATTGGCCTATGAATAATCATATTTATAATGAATTAAATACTACTATAAATACTACTAATAATACTACTAATAATATAATCAAATGGCCATCAAATCAATTAATTAATGAAGTAAAATATGAAGGATTTTGTTTATTAAGTCAAGAATCAGTTTATACAAAAGATAAACAAGCAACAGCTGAAGGTGATGCATGGTTATTAGATTTTTATAATGCTGAAGAACGTTTATTATTAAATCATACAATACGTAGACAATGTTTTAGTATATTAAAAACATTAGCTGATCGACATTTAACTGGTATAAATGATCAAATCAATTTTAAACATTCTAAATCAACTTTATCAACATCAACATCGTCGACATCATCATTATCATCATCATCGTCGACAGTTCACATGATGAATTCAGTTATTCAAGAATATGATATTAAAACACTTGTTTTACATGAATGTGAAAAACATCCAAATGATGATGATTGGACACAATATACATTAGGTGATCGTATTAATAGTATATTATTACAATTAATATCATGTTTACAACATCGTCGTTGTCCACATTATTTTTTACCAAATTTAGATATATTTCGAGGATATTCTACATTAGGAATGGATATTACAGCAAAACAAGCATGGAGATTATTAAGAGAATTATTAACATGTCCACAAGCACTTGAATATCTTTAATTTTTAAGAAAAAAAAAATTGGCGGGGCGGGGGGAGGGTGCGAAGAAACTAACATGATCAATATTCAACAATCATATGGAAACATATAATACAAGAAAATTTGAAGACAATTTTTGTGTAAAGTGATTAATCTTTTTATCTCTTATCATGTTAATTACTTACTTAATTACATACGCCTGTTAATCCTTATGGAGCAATAGACTGCCGATCAGTATTCTCCAATCCATTCTGTCCTCGGACTTTCTTTCTAGTTCTATTTAATTGCTTTGTCATTCTTCTCATGTCTATCTCTATTTCTTGATGTAATATAATCTTTGATCCTCCTCTCCTCCTTTGGCCATAAGGATTCTAGGTGAAGGCATGCTTTGTGACACAATTAGGTGCTTTTCTCAATGTTTTTCCTATTCACTTCCAACGTTTCTTCGTGATTTCTTCCTCTACTGGAATCTGGTTTGTTCTCTACCACAGTAAATTGTTATTTATAGTGTCTGGCCAACGGAGTCGAAGTATTTTTTCACAGACAACTGTTGATAGATACTTGTATCTTGTGGATGATGGATTTCATAGTTTTCCAAGTTTATGTCTCATAAAGTAGAATCTTTTCATGTACACATACATATATACACTTTAACATTGATCATATTTGAATGTGTAATCTTGAATAGTTATTTATAATAATGATGAAACTATTTGTTTAAATTGTATACTTTTAACTAAAAAATCTTGTTGCATTTTTTTAAATGAATATAAGATCTATCTGTATAGATTGTTTGACTTTTCATTGTCATTCTGATCATCATTGTAATCGGAAAAATCCTTAATTCATTAAGAGCTTAATATTAATTTATGATTCATGGAATTGGTCGATTGTACTTGAACACCGATTATTACGACGTGCAATGCTAACTAGTGTTGGGAATGGTTGAAAGAAAGTTAGAAGCGGCCAAACTGACCGAAACGTGGCATTAGTGCTTGAAGTCACTAACTTCTAGTCTGAGTCATGTTGATAAATTCAAACTACTGGGTTAGGTACCGCATAACTATCGTAACCAATGGTTAGAGACTGTAGGTGATATGGCTCAGAATCGATCGATCATAATGGCCTAGGTGTATATACTCTGTGTTCCCTTAAACTATGAGATTAAAAGTGCTTTATACCTTTCTTTCAATGAACTAATTCTTTTTTCCTGTACTCTGTCCTTATATGCAATCTTTCTTTTATATAGTGCCACCATTGTATTAACTACTATGAATTCGGTGTTCATTTTGTTATGTTAATGAGGTATGGAAACTTGGACTGCTGCACATATGTACCTGGTCTTACGTTGTAGCTGACTGACCGACTTATTTATGGCAATAACTCATCTATGAAATTAGATGATGATGATGATAATAATAATAAAAGAATACGGATACAAACTGTATGAATAAACATAATTAACATAGATGTATATTTGTATGTTAGAAAGTTACAATACAGAATAGAACAAGTGATAATGTAGTTACTATCATATATACTCAAGATAAAAGAGATTAAGTAAGGGTAGTCAAATTAATAAGTCATTTAGTAAAACGCTCAACATGATAAAAATAAACATATATATAAACAATAAGATTACGCAAGTGATCAGTAACAGAAGACAAAAAACATACAAGATCGAAGGTATTGAGTTCGAATCCTAAGTGTGGGATCGTGAATGCTTACTTCTGAAAAGTCCCATACTAAGACAAAACAGTCGTTCAGGGCTTCTAGAATTCCAATAGTGATTCAACATGTATATAGAGGTTATGGAACAGAGCGGCGGCGAGGGGGGTAATCATTTACGAATACGGAAAATGGTTTCCTGTTCATGAAAGTTAATTGTAGTTCTGCTATAATAAAACAATCTTTTAATTAATACATGTAAACGATCATTCTGTCATATTGAAAAGTTGTTTGCAGTTAAATCCCAGTTTGATACGTATAAATACTTTTTAAAAATGAGGGAGAGAGTGAAATAAACTGCAGACAAGAAGAAAGCGGAACGGTGAACAGAACCACTATAAGAATGACTGCTTTAAAGGGGGGTGGGTGATGAGTATGTTTTGTGCTACTGATATCGACTGATATAAGTAGTATGTGTCATCAAACGAAAGTGAAATGCCTAATGGTAGAAGGTTAAGAAAATCAAAGGAGAAAGAGCGAGAATAGAGAATGATTGGTGTGGAAACGAAGGAATAATGAAGTTTGTGATGATTGATTGACATTTAGATTTGAGATTTTACGAAGAGATTCTGTAATATTGTGTTCGAATACATTTGATTGTTCCCATTTGTGTTCTCATTTACTACAGTATATCTTTGAAGAAATTCTAATCGTTTATCAGGTTAAATGTTGGAATCACCTCAGTTTCATTCGTTGAGATTATTTCAAATATGATTCGTCAGTCCCAATTAACGTCTAGTATACGAATGTTGTATGTTTAAAATGTTACAGTCAGCATAGATAAGAGATGTACTGAATTCTATGTCTTTGCTGTTGAGTTCCTTAAGTCTCGTTATATCGCAGAAATCTGTGATTGTCTTTCTGGACAGTGTCATATCTGCCTATTCTATGTATAAGTGAGTTTCTTAATTATTTCATTAACATGAGATCCGTTCATTTTAATAGCTTTATTTGAAAAGTTGTGGCGCCCATTGAGTTGTCTGCGGCGGCGGGCTCACCACTTTTTGTGAGGGCTGTGATCTGACTAGATTTCGATCGTAATGATGCTTGTTGTTGAAATACCTATGTCGCCTATCCTCGTATATAATCATTGATTTGAATCGCGTTAGTTAATAACGGAATTAAATAAGTCAATTAACGAGAATGGACATTTGGATACATATATTTGTATACGAAGCGAACGGAACAGAGAGAAGAGATGGCGGGTAAGCCAACTTCCCTTCAACCAAGCGTTAATCAGTATTTATAAGCACACAAAAATAAGTTGCACACATGTGATGAGTAGGATAAGAAGTGAACACACGCCTAGGCGCTCATATAAAAACAGTCAAGATTGGTAAGTGAATAATTAACAAGGTTAGAATGTGACTCAAGTTGAATGAATAGAATGGGATGTCCGAAAGTCAGAATAATAATAAGGTATTTGGGCTTAACATAATGACAGACACTACAAAGTCATCTTCTAAGTGAGATACTGGTGATGTTATCCAGAAAGATAATCAAAGAGCTTCTCAATTAAAATAAAACATGACGTCGAAGAAACATCCATCTGAGCTTTGAGTTTTTTCCATCAAATTTACTGAATTGTACGTTGGATCCATTCTGTGGTTTTAAGCCACCGACTGACGTTCGTTAGAAACCATAAAGTAATAGACATTTGTTCGCTTCAAGCATGAGACTCACTAGCAGTATAGCATCCATGGCCGAAGAGAAGGGTTGAACTTAGGGCTTTCAGGATTCCCCGTGTGTGTGTTTAGAAACTCCAAACCACTTATTTAGCTATCAGTTCCATTGAAATGTTACTGGAAACTCAATATGACATCGCTCATAAGCTGATTATTTCGGTTGTAAACAAAGTAGACTATAATAGTCGTCATGTTTCAAATAAATCAGTCATAGATAATTTGCAAGATGAAAGATCTTTCCATCGATGTCTAGGACTGCAATTGATCAGTCGCTTATTGGTATATGTGCATACTGTGCGTATTGCCTCGACATTGCCTTAAGTCACAAAAGTTATAGGCAAGTGAAGTTAAACTTTACCCCATTGTACAAGCAAGTGGCTATCAGGACTCAGTAGCTAAGTGGATAGCATGATACAGTTTGAAGCGAGCGGTACTGAGTTTTAGTCCCAAAGTGAACATCAACTCTACGACTCAGATACATCCAGCCGAAGAGTCCCAAATAGGACGAAATGTGCCTCAAACTGGATTCCACTATTAACCACTATCCATCAAAGAAACAATTAACATTCTATGAAATAAAAGACGCTTCACTTAAATCCATTTCAGTAGTGTAATCCAACAATGAGAAATTCAAACTTCTGATTTTCATCATTATAATATTGAAATTCGGTTTGATTAAGTAAATTTCTTTTACTCCAGTTACACATTTGAGGATGTCAAGAGTGTGAGAAGTATCATCAATAGATTAAGATTGTGAAATGTTGTAAATTGAATAAATTTAGATATTTTAACCATTCAGTGTTAGTTCATAGATCTATAAAGGTAACAGACTCATTGCTACATTTCTTTATTCTATACCAGACAAGATTATGGATTCACATTTCTTAGAAGTCTAATATTCAAACAATGATTCTCCTCAGTGCTTCATCATTTTATACTTAAAGTTAGTTCATTATGTAACCTACATTTAGAGAATATGTTAAGGTTAAGGTAACTCCGTCTGAAGCCCCACTGGGGCTACTACCGGTCCCAAGCCTTGATAACGGAGCGGAGGAGGGTTAGACATCAGGTTAACGACTTCATCCCGTAGAAATCAGAAATGGGACACTTGGTAGTAGAAGTTCGAATTGAAAAAAATGGTAACAGAGAGCAATTGTAATAGCAATGAAGGAATGATGAAGATTGAGATAATTGATAAACAATTAACAAATGAAGTAATTAATGTCTAGTTTTTCATATTTTACGAAAGATCTATGTAATTAAATGTTACACAATAAATTGGTTGTCCCCCCATGTTAGTTCTCGTTCATTACAAATCGATATGATATAGATTAATATAAACTATATTTGGGGATTAACTTGGTGTTGTTTTACTTGTATCTTCCGATTGTTATTTAGGATTACAATTGATCAGTCTCTTGTTGGAATATGTGCATCCTGTTCGGGTTGCTTCGATATAGCCTTAAGTCACAAGCTTTTTAAGCAAAGATTGATAGTGGTTAGCAGTGGAATCTAGTTTGACGCGCATTTCCTCCAATTTGGGACTCGTCAGCTAGATATATCTGCGTCGGAGAGTTGATGTTCACTCTGGGAATCAAATCCAGTATTGTTCGCTTCAAATGCCATCACCCCATTGCATAAGCAATGGGGTGAATTTTAAATTCACTTGGTGTTGTTTTACTTGTATCTTCCGATTGTTATTTAGGACTGCCATTGATCAGTCTCTTGTTGGCATATATGTATCCTGTGCGGATTCCTTGATATAGTCTTAAGTCATAAGCTTTTGAAGCAAATAGCACGAAACACGTATCCTGGATTCCATTGCCGGCCACTATCCATCTTTGCTTAAAGATATATTTGGGAATGTTAGTAGTATAGTAGATTATCTAAAGTAATGAACATTTCAAGTCACATTAATTGATTAGTGGTGAAAGAAAATTATCACTTTCAAATAAATAGAATGATCATACCCCAACCTTATGAAATTTGTCCAAGCAATTTTTTATACTCAAAAAGAGGTAGTCATAAATCTTTCTTTGCCATGGTAACATTAAACCCTCCCCCCCGTTTTTTATTACTTATTACATCATTCATTATTTCAACTCTTTCTGAAGTTTAAATTACATCATTGTCATTTTTCCTTAATTTATATCTTTCTTTATTACCATTAGTTTGTTTTGAGTTAGTTCATTACATAATCAGAAGAGGTTTTGTGGAGATTAAAGTAATTTCAATCGTTTACATCATGAGTCAATTGAAGCTAGACCATCATGGAAAACCTAGAAGGACTGGACGGCTGTTTCGTCCTATTGTGGGACACCTCAGCAGTGTGCATTCACATAATCATTTAATACTTGGTAACTCTATGAGTTGTAATGTTGTGGAACTTTTCATCCCTAATTTTATTTATCTGAAATGAAACAAAAGGTATTTGTATGACCTCATTAACTCTGTCAGAATCTTCGCTACATCATGTTAAGCATAGTCATCTTTGATCACCCTCTTATGTAATAAGTATGTCAATATCTGTAATAACTGAGATCTTAGATTACTATTCTGTACTAATCTTTGTTTTTACTGCTTTTCAAGATAATAAAAGGAACTATTTGTATGAAATTATGAGTTTATTTAAAAACTAAAAAACATTTATGAAAGCAGAAGAATCTTTCAAGACATCTTCAATAGAGAATTATAATCTAAAAACAAAACCTATTGAATACTAGGAGCATAGGCTGCCTACCAGCACTCTATATCCAACCCTGTCCTGGGCAATTCTTTCCAGATGTTTCCATTTACTAGTTATCTTTTTCATATTTACTTCGAATTCCCGACGTAGTATGTTCTTCAACCTTCCAGTTTTTCACTTCCCTACAAAAGTTCAAGTTAAGAACAGTATGTTTATAATCATAAAGAGATTTTGTGAAGATTATAGTAATTTAATCACTGAATTCATGATTCAATTGAAGCTAGATCACCATAGAAAACGTGAAAGCACTGAACGACTATTTCATCCTACTATGTGACTCCTCAACAGTACGCATCCATGATGTTGCCTTACAAGATTCAAACCTAGAATCTATCAATCTCGCACGCGAACACTTAATCCTATAAACCATTGAGTCGGTATTCAACAATGTTCATATCTAACTTCAACTAATCCACATTATGTTTAGTTCCCCCCCCCCCCAAAAAAAAAACAAAAAAAAAAACAATAACTTTGTTTATTGATTTAATCTACTACACTGAAGTAAAGCATCAGTAGTATCTAATTGATCATTTTTAACTAAAACTATACACTTTACACATCATAATTGTACCTTGTTTTATGGTATATGTAAATGATTTTTTTCTTTTTTTGTTTTTGTAGCATTTTACCAGTGGTCTAATGGTTAAGCGATCTCGCGCAAGACTGATAGGTGCTGGGTTCGAATCTCGTGGGAGGCGGGATCGTGGATGTTCACTGCTGAGAAGTCCCATACTAGAACGAAACAGCCATCCAATACTTCCAGGTTTTCCATGGTGGTAGCTTAGCTTCATTTGACTCATAATATCAACTAGTGAAATGTTTAAAAAAGAAATCTCCACAAAACCCCTTCTGTTAAAATAAATACTATTGAACTATTGAATAGTAGTAAGTAACTATTCAATATAATAATGACACGGGTAGACAAATATTACAGAAACTTTAAATATGAATACGATAGAATTTGATAAAGAAGACAGTTTTCTTTTTTTTCACAGAAAGAAAAACAACAAAAAGAAAAAAAGAAAGAAATGAAACTTGTCTAAAATCTGACAGATTACATTATTTCTATGTATTCAACCTTTCAATAAAGATGTTGTTGTTTTTGCATTTTTTCTTTTTCTTTTCTTTTTTTATTTCCCCCCTTAATTTGTTTATTGTAATTCTTCTTCTTCTTTTTTTTCTTTCTGTTTTTCTCGTTTCTTTTTTGTGTTTTTTTCTACTTTAGCTTAGAGACAAACGAATACAATCAGTTATTTTATGTAACTGTCATCAGTTGTTAATACTACTACTACTACTACTACTACTGCTACTAATAATAATAATGAAGATAACTCATTTGGATATAATACATGGTTGGAATATATATATATATATATATATATATATATATATATATATATATATATATATTGAGAGAATCACAAACAAACAAACAACCAAAAAAAAAGAGAAAAACATTGAGAGAATCATCTTTGATTTGTAGTTTCTATATATATATATATATATATATATATATATATATATATATATATATATATATATATATATATATATATATATATATATGTATACATTGTATAAGTATGGCGTCTAGCTAATGCTAGCTAAAAGACAAATATGACATTTACTGAAGAAGAAGAAGAAGAAGAAAAAGAAGAAAGAAAAAAAGAAAACTTCATAAATCTTTGTCTCTTGATGTATTGCTACTACTGATTCTTCTTCTTCTTCTTCTTCTTCTTCTTTCTCCTGTAAATCATCTTTCCCATATGTATTCTGTTGAATTATAACATATTTGTGGTTTGTAAATGTTCAAATCATCAAAATTATTATACACGTCTATATTTGACAAAACAGAACAGAATGAAGTAAAAAGTAGACAAAATTATGATTGTTCAATTGAAAATTATTGTTAACTATAATTCTATTTAAATATCAGCAAAAAAAAAGAAGCCATGAAGTAATCTTCCTTTCATCCTCCATTCTTACTTGCTTCCTTCCTTCCTTACGCCTGTAGCTCCTCGAGAAGGAGCATAGGCCGGTCACCAACATTCTTCATCCAACCCTGTCCCAACCAATTCTTTCCAATTGTTATTCATCCTTTTCATATCTGCTTCTGTTTCCCGATGTAATGTATTCTTTGGCCTTTCTTTTTTCTGCTTTCCTTCAGGATTCCAAGTTAGCGCTTGTCTCCTGGTATAGTTAGATGATTTGCGTAATGTATGTCCTATCCATTTCCACCGTCTTTTGCTAATTTCCTCTTCAGCTAGAAGCTCACTGGTTCTCTCCCACAAAAGGCTGTTGCTGATGGTATCCGGCTATTGTGTTTTACTGTCCATCAATTATCTCTAATTAATTTTAGACGGATAACTTTGTTTTTGTTTTTACATTTATTGTATAGTCATGCACACATTGTGATTTCTTGTCTATGGTGTATTATAGTCAGATTGTTAGTATTTATAATTCTATGAGTTTCTGAAAAAGAGTCAGTCAGTAACAACGTAGAACTTCGTACGCACGTACATCAGTTCAAGTTGCCATACCATATTGGCACACAGATACAACTGTCGATTTAAATCCCGTAGTGGTACAAGTAGTAAAAGTATAGGCAGTAATCGGAAATATTAGAGTTTGAAGATGTCATTAAAGGAGTATAATCCAGTGAAGCAAATTTGGAAAGAGAAAAGAAAGGGACATGAAGAATTCAGAATATTAGAATTTGGGAGAACACAAAGAATGGATGCGCCTGCGTCATTCCAAACGATTTTGAGCGATGTCATTCAGGGTCTCTAACAATCAGTTGGTATCGTCTCACGGATCCAAATCAGGTAGTCTGCACCTACCAAAATGACTTAGTCCAGTTGACAGTAACTTCTTCCAACCTACTCCTACACTATAAAACATCGCAGGTCAGGGTAGTCGGTGGTTGGGTATTCGTAACATGTGTACCAGCCATTTCAACTGACAAAGTTTCACTAATTCATCAATTGATTTTCTATTCTTACGTAGTACCCGTTTCCTAACAACTGCACTACTTATTCGGTGGTCCCAGGAGAGAGATAAGAATAGAAGATTCATCTACTCACTGTATGTTTACTCTAACTGGCTGTTAGAGTTAAGAGAGATCGTTAAACTAGTTGCAATATCCAGCCTTTGGTAGGTTTGTATTTTGTCTGAATGTATCTAATGTATTGAAGGAGTGTAAAGTGCAGTGTAAATGATAGAATTTGAAAGAGAAAAGAACATGAGTAAAAGTGAGCCGACAACTCAGTAAGCAAATTGGATGAGCTTACATTTAATAATGAAAATAATCGACAATAGTTAATAATAACACAAGTGTGTGATTAAAACAATCTCTTAATGGAAGCTACAATTTGGTAGCGTAAGGTTTCGAATACGTTACAAATAACCGTTAAGGTTCCGCGGTTATTATTTCTGTCGCGACATTTCACTTTTGATTAATGATACATACTACTTATATCTATCGACATCAGTAGCATACACCGCAATCAATTATTAGTCAACAAAGGATTATTGTGTTAGTGCTTGGTTCGATATGCATAGAGGGAAATATAAAAGACACGACTACTCCATCGTAAAAATCAGATAAAGTTTTTGTTCAATCTATAGGATCTATACGTGATTTAAATCCGTGTCACCTATTTTCACAGTGAGATTTGTGTGAGGGCTGAGATACTGTCCGGGTGCCTAAACCTAAGCAGGTGGTTTTCTTAGGATGCCACACCCTAAGCCTTTGATCTACAGGTCTGATCCACAAGGCAGTAGAGCAAACGTCAGGAGATGCAGCCGGTGACCAACAATAGGTTCATACGCCATTTTCTCCATCAGGATACTGGAGCCCATGTGTACTATTGGTCTGAAATCAGGGTTTTCCAACTCCCGGATTTAAACTAACTAGAGCACTAATCCAATTCTTAAACTAAAATGTTCTTCCCTTCAAATCTTACCCCTTGGATGAAATGTCTGGTCAAAAATTCTTTAAAACTGACTGAAGAAATTGGAAATGATTGAAAATTAGATTATCTACAGTTAAACAGATTTCAGCATAAAACACTTGATGCTTATTGAACAAATCAAAAGTAAAGTATTAAACTTTTGATATTACTTACAGTTAAATTTACGGACTTCTGTGCATTCACTGACATAGGTATACAGGTAGAACTTAGAAAAGAGCTTTCACCAGGTTTTCTCAGTATGTATTTCTGATAAACTACTTATTTTGCAAAGCTTGTTGCCATAGGTGTTTTATCAATCTGATACTTGTATCTAGAAAGAAAGTTCAGTAGACTTCTGATACCTTTAATACATTAATGGTACATGTTAAACATTTGATAGCATACAAAAAATTCTCACTTGTTTCCAACTTACTTGTCAAAGCATCAGCGATATCAGACACGTATTATTTATTGTTCTGTACTTTGAAACTTTAAAACTCGTGTGATTTTATACGTAAAATTCAAGAATACATAGTAACACAAATGTACTGTTGGAGAGATCCAGAAAACTTCTCGAAAATAAAGCATAAACAGGACCTGAAAACTCGGAGAAAAAAATCTCACCCTATCATCATTTAGCATAAGTTTACGAGAAATGTCTAGAAAGTGAAACGTCACATGTCACATTTCTAATGCTACAATGTGTAGAGACTGCGCCTGGAGCCCCTTGAGGGGGCTAATGCCGGTCCCAAGCCCGGGTAACGAAGGAGAGTTGGGCATGGGGTTAACGACCCCATCCCGTAGAAAAATAACCCGCTAAAAAACACCAAACAGAAGAAGTTATTCCAACCAAGTAAGTACATTGTTTAGAAGGGTTCCAGAATTTTCCAGAAGCCCAAAGCCATCTAAAATGCTATAAATACTTAAGATTTTCTGTACATATAAGTAGTATGTATCATCAATCGAAAATCAAGTGCCCGGAGGAAGAAGAACAAAGAAAAGAGAACGAGCACAGTGAATGATTGATGTGGAAAAGAAAGAACAATGAAGTCTGAAATGATTGATTGACATTTTGCAAATTCAGTATTGACTGTATGGTTCTCAGATTTTACTAAGTGATTCTGTAATTTTGTATTCGAATACAATCGAATGTCCCCATTTGTGTTCTCATTCATTACAGTATCAATATCAAATGGAATATATTAGATGACTGTTTGTTTTATTGCTTTATTTTTCATCTCTATAAGGTTCCACTACAAGTTTATCGATGAAACGATAGAGAAACGGAATATATCCATTACGATATAAAATAAGAAAGATTGATTCAATGAAGAGTTCTCTTTTTGGCGTATACATTTTCAACAGTGTACAATAGTTAATATAATTATTACAATATTAGTGATAATAGGGATTTTGTTAAGCATGGTAACAGTGGGGTAGAATAAGCAAAGGCCCCCAAATGCCATGGTACGGATGAGAGTGGGGAGAGTCCGCTCTCTCTCTCCAAATGCTCTCATATGGCCACGCACATATAGCCTCTGTCAGGGAAGTCCTACTCACTGCCTTCTCACACCACGAGTGTTGTCTACGAAAATGAGAGGACGAAAAGCGAATGTCCGGCACTTTAACCGGATCCCAAACCAATGGTGCACATTGGCATCAGTATCCTGAAGGAACAAATAGTGTATGAACCTATTGTTGGTCACCGGCTACCATGGGACTGCATCTCCTTACGATGCTTCACTGCCTTGTGGATCAGACCTTCAGGTCGAAGGCTCCGGGTATGGCCCCCTAAGAAAACCACCTGCTTCGGTTTGGGCACTCGGGCAGTATCACAGCCCTCACACAAATCAAATGAGATTTGTGTGGAGCATTTATATTTGGTGCCTTCTTGTACCAATATCTATATGTTAAAATAAATAAATTTATTCAGGAAACTTATAGCATCCCACGTGCAACTGAGTTTGTTCACATTTAATTCGTTTAAGCCTTTTTGTTAACTTACTTAGCGGACAGAGTCATACGTACTATAACAAATTATTGTTCCTTTATTATTGTTGTGCTTGTATGAAATATGTATGCTTGAACATTGTTTACCGCCTACTCATATATTCATTCTACTAGCTTTATTATTAGCTGCTTAATTGATTCGATGATCCATTCATTTCCCTATATATGTACATGTACATTTAATCCGATATACACACTCGACTCACTGATTGACTCATTCACCTCTCTGCTTTGTAGTCTGAGTTATCTGCAAATAAAACTGTAATCGCTGCTTCTCTTTACCTTCTGATTTCAAACACCGTTGAGGATTATATGATAACGGTTATGAGGGTGATTGGTTAACGAAGCACAGCCACTACAAACTAATAATAGTTTTATTATTGAGAGATTGAATGTATATCATAAAGATAGATAGGGGGACTATGATTGAGAAAGGAAAACTCAGCATGACAAGATAAAATAGTGAAATTGAGATAAATTATAATCAGGAGGATTAGAGAAACAGAAGAAAAAACCAGTTGAAGGTAAAAGGTCTATAGAGAAGATAGAAGGGAAGCAGATGGCTATAAAGGTAGAAAATTATGAAGAGGAAAGTAAATTACGAGAGATTAACGCCATGATAGAAGAAGAGGTTGTACCAATTTCTTTTGAATTATCCAGATGCATATCTATTGCTTCGGCAATTTTAAGAAGGTGCAATATAACTTCCTTTGGCAGCATTCTACTGACCTTTTAAATGACTTAGAGTCCTCTTTGATTGAATGACCTGTGTTCACAAGATGTTCGACTGATGAGCCGTTCTCAACTCTTTTTAGCCACGCTAGGCAATGTTCTTGAATTCTTTTAAATAAAGTACGCATCTAACGACCTATATACCTGGCTTCATATCAGCAGGTAATTGATAAACAAACATAGAGTTGGTCAGATAAGATAATTTATACTTAAGATTATTGATCGGTTGGAAAAAGTGTTGCGAAGAATGTTCTTTTTAGAGGATTGGGAATTCTGCTCTTTAAGAAATCAGTAACTCCGTCACCCCTATAATAAATTTCATGTGAAGTGTTCTATTCAACTGAGGTTATTTGTGCTTTAAAAGATTTAGGTTTTATATTCATGTCCATAGAATAGATATCATCTTTGTTTGAATTAATGAATCGATCAAGATCAGACCACCATTGAAAACCTGGAAGCAGTGGACGGCTGTTTCGTCCCAGTAAAGGACTCCTCAGCAGTGCCCATCCACGACCCTGCAGACACAACTCATATCATGCAGGAGTATATTTTCCTCCAACTAATAGCATGCATTGTAATTTAATTGTAACCCAATTACTTAAAAGACGTAATTTCCTTTTGATGGAGTTATCAAAAGTCCGATACGTCATATTTCGAGGTTTTCAAAATTTGTGTCATGTTATTTCCCTCTAAAAGTATCGTATCCCAGACAAATCCCATCTTTTGATTTGTAGGTTTCACGCATTACTCGATCATTAGGTAAGGATCTTAAGGAGCATTTTACTGACTGTAAAGCTACTTATCCCGATAAATATCGAATTAAGGTCAGTTGAGAATTAAATAACTCTGAGTAACTAGAGTTACACGATGAGCAACGAATTGCCTCTTAAAATTGTAGATACTCTTTGGTGACAAGTACATTGTAATACGACATATAGGTCCAGTACATCTTGACGACTGATTTCAGCCGGATAGTACACACTTACATATTGTTTTCATGAGGTTTCCTCAGGAAAACAATCCACTTAATTGAAGATGAAATCTTTTTGGACTAACTACAAACACTGACGACTATTTCAATTTCATTAAAGTTAGAAAAAATATTTCCATGTTTAGCTCTCTTCTAGGATTTCTAACTGCAGATATTGAAGCAGTACAGAAACGTGGACATCATTTCTAATTTCACTAACTGGATTACAGAAATAATATCAAGTTATGGAATTGCGCAAACTACACACAAATATAACGAATATTTGCAAGTAAATGATTGACCTTACACAATAAATACTATTTATTGTGTAGACAATAGAATTTCCTGGTCAACGTCATTTTAGGAATATAAGTTTAACTACTTATATATATATTTGAGTAGTGAAACTTTAAGTGCAAATATATCGAGAACGGCTTGATTAGGAGAGTGACAATCAACACAGAGAAAACCTGTGGGAAATCCAAAAAATGAATAACTTTTATTGCATAACTCAGAATGAGTACCAGTACCTTTGTATAATGTTTTGAAACACTTGAAATTCTAAAGAAAATTGGTCGCCCAGCCTAACCATGACGAAGATTAATGTGAGAATGAAAACAACTCCTTGCACCTTTAAACAAGTTCAAAAAGATGAATGTATTGTAGCCATATAGTCGGATTTATATAATTTTGTCTTTTGAAAAATGTAACACAGGAAACTGTAAAAGACTTCAATAGATTTAATATTTATGTAAAACTTGCGTACCTTATATAACATTATATTTCCAAAAAAACTATTCATCTACAATAATTGTTTTCTGGCCGGTTAATCAACAAGAAACAGAGATTCGTAGTGACTATTTCTAGAATCACTACTGGAAATTCATATACTATACTCAAACCTTAGGAATGACAGAATTAGCAGTAAACAACAACTAGTCAGCCAGTTACAATGTAGGACCAGGCACATACATACGCATCGGTTCAAGTTTCCACACCTGGTTAGCACACAACAAGAGGAACACCAAATTCATAGAAGCAGTCACCTCAGTGGTAATGTATAAAAGAAAGATTGTATATAAGGATATAATATAATTCAGGGAGAAAGAATTAGTTCGTAGAAAGAAAGAGTTAAAGCGACTTTAATCTTTTACTTTAAGGGAAAACAGAGAGTGTGTATATACACCTACGCCATTGTGATCGATTTTGAGCCTTGTCACATACAGTCTTCAATTATTGGTTACGATAGTCACGGTGACCCCAACCAAGTAGTCTCCATTTACCAACATGGCTAAGACTTCAAGCACTGATACTACATTTTGGTTTGGCCGCTCCTAACTTTCTTCCAACTATCTCCAACACTACTCTACATTGCGCTTCGTGGTAATCGATGTTCAAGTATACGCAAAACGTGACCTAACCATTTCAGTCAATGAAGATTCATAACCTTATCAACTGATTTACCATCATTCCTTAATACTTTGCATCTAACCTCACTATTATTTACCTCTCGATAATCCTAACAGATATGAGCAACAATAACACCTAGATACACATAACAATAATCATGATAGATTGATTGATAAATATAACAACAGGATCAGTTAAGAACAAAAAGAGAAACAGACAAACAGATCAATAAACAAATCCTACCCCCTTCACAAATTTGTTCTTCTTGTAAATTCGTACATGTAGTCAAGGCATCATCATCAAATGAATAAGTGAATTTATTTGTTTCTATTTATATTTATATAAATAAAACAAAAACAAAAATAATAATAAATGAAATTTAAACAAAATTTCATTTATTCATAATAATAGTGATAACAATGTGATATTAGGAGAATAAAATTTCACAATGAAAGTTATGGTAGACTTGAGAAACGAAAGAAAGAAAGAAAGAAAAAAAAAGAGAATCTAATAATTTACAACAATAAATAAGTATACAACTATTTGATAGGGAATAGTTTAAATATACTGGTTAGGGGTCTATGTTCCATCGGGGTGGGTGGGGGGGCGGTAAAAGGAATAAGTCAATCAGTAAGTAAGTCTAAATATGCTAACTAACTCATCAACTATTTCCTTAGTGAATATGACTAATTTTGTTTGATTGTAAGGAGAAACACTCACACACATACATACATACACATATATATCATCCGGTATTCATGAGATAAAGTCAGATGAGAAATGAAAACAACAACAATAACAACACTACTTATATCATCGTGATTGAAATAGTTTGACTGAATAATCATTCTATTAGTTGATTGTTTCTAAAAGATAAAAAAAAGTGAGAAAGAGAAATCCTCTCCCCTCTAGTAATTAGTCGTAGTAGTAAGCATGGATAAATTTTATTTTGAGCATGTAATGATTATTAAGTGTAAGAGTAAATTGAAAAAAAAGAAAACAAATACACACACATACAGTCAGTCAGTAACAACGTGGAACTTTGTACGTACGTACATCAGTTCGAGTTACCATGCCATATTAGAACAGAGATCGATAGTCGAATCTCTGTGCTAATATGGAGTAAATTGAAAAAAAAAAGAATACACACATACACACAAAAACAGACCAAATTACATCATATGTAATGATGTATAGATCGATAATACAATGAAACAGCACCATTCTAGTTACAAACACACACACACACAAAATGGACATAAAAAAATTGAATTACTTTCACTAATTTAATTACTTATTAGATAAAGGAAATATGTAAAACATAATTGAACATTGAAGATTAATAATAATGAATGATGAACTACTATTTATGCATGTATAATATGCAAATAATAAAAAACAAAACAAAAACAAAAAACAAACAAAACAACAACCCATTTACATGTTACATGTTCAATTTAACAACAATTAACCTTTCTCAATATACTCATAAAACATGATTGTAGTAGATTGGTTAGACAACAGTCTTATCATTAGGAAACTGAACTAACTAACTAATTAACCCAGCTATAAATAAAACAGAGATAAATGAAAGAGGATCTACAAAGAATTAACGTTTCTGTTTTCGTCTATGACGTCGTTTATTATTCTTATTCTTATTCTTATTGTTATTAGATGATGATGATGATGATGATAGTGTGGATGTTGTGACACCACCTCCTCCTGATGAAGATATTAATGATTTGTGATGTTTAATAGATGATTCAGAGGACTCTTTAACATTATTAATATCCATGATAGATTGTGTAGAATTATCAATATCTGTTGAATTATTTACAATCATTGAATTATTATTATTATGATTATTAGTAGTAGTATGAATGTTATCATCGATATCAATATCATGACTTGGTACTAATTCTGATAAACTTGTTAAATGATTTACAGAAATTAAAGAGTCTGTTGTTCTTGTTGATGATGTTGTTGTTGTTGTTGCTAACATCTTACAAAATTCTATATTTGACGATGGTAATGATGAAGATAATAATAGATTAGATGATTTATGTAAATCATCTATAGATCCAAATGTATAATTATTCAACATTTTGTCATTATGATAAGGATATAATGAAGAATGATTCATTGAAATGGTTTGATTTATAAATGACATTTGTAAATTAGACCAATCATAATGATTATTCTCTTGAAATGATCTAGAATTTTGTTTCAGATTAATCCAATCAATAGGATCGATTATTGAATTATCATGAATATTATTGGAATCTTGAACATTGATAGTACTATTAAGAGTAGTACTAGTAGTTGTATTATTATTAGAAAGAGTATTCCATGAAAGATTATATTGATGTTTTAATGGATCAATTAATTCAATAGCATAACCAATTGTTTTTAAATTTCCATTCCATGTTAATATAAATTGTCGACCAATTTCAATTAATTCTGGATGACGTGTAAAACGTAATAAAATGAAAGTTGGATCATCGAAATGATTCTAAGAAATAAACAAACAAACAAAATAGAATAAACTAAATATTTAACAATTGAACAATTCAAATAATGAGTAATAACCGATTTAGTTAAAATGTAAGTGATATACTATAGTGTGAGCTACTTATATCCATATAAGTAGTATAGAACGATGATCAAGCATTGAATGTATTTCAGTAGAAGATTGAGAAGGAAAGAACTGGGAATAGAAAGTAATTGGTATGAAAATGTATGGATAATGAAATCTGAGACGATGGAATGATATTTGCAAATGAAGTAGTTAAGTTTGAGATAATTGATCGATATTTTACAAAGTAACTACTTATCATATGTAAGCAATGATGGATAGTGGTTAGCAGTGGAATCCTGTTTGACACACGTTTCGTCCTATTTGGGACTTGTCAGCTAAATGTACCTGCATCTCAGAGTTGATGTTCCCAATAAGAGACTGATCAATTGCAGTTCTAAACATCAATGGGAAGATTCAAACAGAAATTACCAAGTGAATTTAAATAAGCAGTTAGTTCATTTTTGAAATGAATTATAGTTTCTCACTTTTTCAGTCAAATGCCATTCATAATCGCGAAAGCAGTGCTTCCAGAAATTAAGAGTAATTTTGTAAATCAGCTAGAACACTCGTTTCTTTAGATCCGACTATGCCAGGTAGATCAGTTAGAGAGTGGTAAGACTAAAATTAATAAACTTAAGGTCCAAGGATGAAGTCGTACTGATAATTGTGTAATGGTGAGGGGATAGTAATGAGTTTATTTCAGACAATCAATATCTCTGGAGACGCTGCCTTAGCACAGGAGAAAGAAGAAATTCAAAAAGGTCAACTTTAAAGGTAGTGCACCTCGTCTTGCTCCATAGGTTTTAGTATCTTGAGGTAAGAGTTGAAAAGTATAGAGACAACACATTAACTACTCAAAATAAGATGGCCCGCAAATGCCCTGGTATGGCCGAGAGTGGGGAGAGTCTGCTCTCCCTCTCGAAATGCTCTCGCATGACCACGTGTGCCAGGGAAGTCCTACTCACTGCCTTCTCACACACCAGGGGTGTTGTTTACGAAAATGAGAGGACGAAAAGCGAATGTCCGGCGCTTTAACCGGATCCAAAACCAATGGTGCATATGGGCTGCAGGATCCTGCGGGAACAAATGACGTATGAGCCAATCGTTGGTCACCAGCTACCATGAGACTGCGTCTCCTTACGATGATCCACTGTCTTGTGGGTTAGACCTCTAGGTCAAAAGCTCGGGATTTTATTTTTTTTATTTTTATTTATTTATGGCTTTATTCAATATTATATTTTGGTACAATATAGAATTCTCAGCACAAAAAATATTTCAACAAGTTTCTTTTACAGAACAAAAGAAAAAAAAACGGTTAAAAAAAATCTGAAAAAAAAAACTGTACAACTTTTCAATTAGAGTCATGTTAAGAATGCAGATTATTGACTAGGTTAACTCTAACAACCTGTTCGTCACAGAGTACATTTGCTAGGTAAGGTACTATAGAACGTTTATATTTTTGCTTGCGTGCTTGGATTTTAATGTAATTTCGTCTCGTTCTACCAGAAGATATACAAGGAGAAAGATATGAGTGAAGGGGATGGTTAGTATCTGATGTGGCCCCCTATGGAAACCACCTGCTTCGGTCTGGGCAACCGGGCAGTATCACAGCGCACACACAAATAAATTGAAAATTTATGTGGCGCATTTATATATGGTGCCCACTTGTACCAATACTTTTGTGTTCAAATAAATAAGTAAATAAAAACAAAATAAGATCCCTTGAGCATTCTGGTTCCTATACCAGGTCGTGAAGATCACTTCAAACCCAGGTTCGTTTTCAAGTTTATTGAGAAGAATTACCGTTTCATGGTGTGGGGAATTGAGAAGTGGCAACTATATCCTTGTACCTTTAACAACACCTGAGATCAACTTGACTAACTGATATAAAGAATGGAGTGTGTCTATTTAAGTATAAAAGTTAATTTGCATAATAAGTTTAAATGTGTCTATAAGAACATATGACTGAAGAGGGAAATTTAGTTGCAATGTATTGGAATAAACAACAACAACAGTATAACTCGCCGTCATCTGTTACAATCATATGATTGGGGTTATATAGGTAGGCGTAAGAGTATTGGTAGTAGTAATAATATATCACAAGTAGTATCAGCTGTTATGTAAAATGAGAAGGTAAAGTTACTGTTATAGATTAATTGTGATTTCATTTTTTTTCCTCCTGCAACACATTTATTAAGCCGACAATCATTGGCAAGAATTATGGCTTATAGTCAGACGATAATTCCACTGAGAAAGTGGATCCCATGACAAAGCTTATTCAATTGTATGTTTTATTAAATAAAATATAATCACGTTTATTTTGTAGGTAGTAATGCCAAGGTTGGACTTAATAGTTCCAAATAAATTGAGCATTGGGTAAGAAGTTAACGATATATATATATATATATATATATATATATATATATATATATATATCAACGAGTAGCAAAATTGTATTTCTGACATTTCGTGACTTAGTGTTAACCACTTCTTCAGAGTAAATATATAAATGAATTTACTATGAAGAAGTGACTTGCCCTGGTATGGCCGAGAGTGCGGAGAGTCAACTCTCTCTCTCTCTCTCCCGAAATTCTCTCACATGGTCACGTGCATACAGCCACTGTCAGGGAAGTCCTACTCACTACCTTCTCGTGATGGGGGTATTGTTTACGAAATTGAGAGGATGAAAAGCGAATGTCTGACGCTTTAACCGGGCTTGTGGATATGAAGGATCCATCTAGGGCAGTTAGTTGTAAAACCCTGGTTCCAAACCAATGGTGCACATGGGCTCCAGTATCCTGAGGGAACAAATGGCGCATGAATCAATCGTTGGTCACTGTCTAACATGGGTCTGCGTCTCCTTACGATGTTCCACTGCCTTGTGGGTCAGACTTTTAGATCAAAGGCTCAGGGTGTGCCCACCCACGAAAACCACCTGCTTCGGTTTGGGCACCAGGACTGTATCTCAGCTCTCACAAAATCGAATGATTTATATGGCGCTTATCTATTTGGTGCCTTTTTGTACCAATGTTCATGTGTTTAAATAAATAAATAAGCTCACGAAACGTCAGAAATATAATTTTTCTACTTATTGGGATATAACAAAAATATTTTTATTATTAAATCACGTTAATTGTTATGCAGTAAGTGAATAAAGAAAACCTTGTTTGTTGACCAAGCATATTATCTTTTGGAATTCAGTTTATCAAAGAGGTTTGTGAGAATAATTGTTTCATGAAGAGTTATCCATTGGCCAAAACGTATTACTGAACTTTATCTATCGATTAGTGTACTATTTATGGTTTTAGTAAGAAAACGAGTATTGTGTCATGTATCGTAGTAGATTTCCAAAACAATAATCGACATGGTATAGATTTCGCATGAACTCAAAATACAATATCACACATTAGCGCGATGAGATGAAGTTGACAGAGTGAGTAGCAAAATTAGCAGTTGGAGATAATTGACATGAAACCCTGTATCTAGGGTTTTATTTGCATTGTAATCCCGCCGGAGGTCATTTGCGGCATGAATAGCTCAGTGATAACAAAACTGGGTGACATAGGATCGGATCTGCCAAGGAACATCAGTTCCTTTAAGATTACAGGTACACCTTGTTGCCGGGCTTCAAATAGCACAAAACTTAACTCAAGGGTTTTCTGTCCACTATCTCAAAACACAACCGTACATCTCAGGATAGCGCACGCAATCTCAGGTTACTTAGACTAGTGACCACATTGCAACACTATCGGTAAAATTCAATCAGCACTAAGAACTTAACATACATGAAATTGGTCACTACTCAGTGAACAATCAGTAGCAAGGTAGTCGAAATAATAGCATAATCAATTATAATAAAAAGAATGAACACTGAAGGATATAGATTAAAAAGAATATATGTATAGAAGATTAACAAAACTCAATATGCAGAGGAAGATAAACAGTGATAACTACTGTGTCACTGCTACTGACTCTGGATTATGTCACTCAACGTCTAAATAACCACTGATGGTGTAAACTCCTTCCACGCAGATAGTATATATTTACCAATACAGATGAGTTCAACAGTCATTGATTTTATAATCTAATGATGTAACGTCTCAGCCTACTGTAGGAGAGAACAAACCAGCTTCCAATTGAGGAGAAAATTAGGAAACGACGGTAGAAATGGATAGGACATACATTACGCAAATCATCAAACTGCATCACGAGGCAAACCCTAACTTGGAATCCTGAAGGGAAACGGAAAAGAGGAAGGCCAAAGAACACATTGCGTTGGGAAATAGAAGCAGATATGAAAAGGATGAATAACAACTGGAAAGGATTGTCCAGGACAGGGTTGGATGAAGAATGTTGGTGAGAGGCCTATACTCCTTCGCGAGGAGTAACAAGAGTAAGCAAGTAAGTTGTTACCTCTGTTAACCTATGTGAAACTCAATATTTTAAGCATCCGCCTATCAAACAGGACAGAGTTCGATAGAGAATCCTGGTGGGCGACCTATGCTCTGCCACGAGGGGTAATAGGCGTAAGTAAATAAGTCAGTATCACTCAGTTAAAGTTCTATGTTACCTATCTCGAACAAAAAAAAAACAACAAAAAGAAATGATTTATCAATTGGAATAATAATAATTTACAAACCTCATTATTCATCATATAATCTTTCAAGTTATTCTGTTGCATTTCTTGTTCATGTTTACATTGATGTATCGTTTCTAGTACAACACCAGTTTGACAAACACATCCAGCATAAATACTTACACGTTGTCCAATTGATGGAATTGGTGTTAAAATTACCGGTGGATTGCCTAATTTAAAAGATACTATAGGTAGACGACGAATTAGTTTTAATTTAACTGTCCATACCACAGTGAAATTAATACAATGTTTAGATTTTAATTGTTCATTCCAAATAAATTCACATGGTGATGAGAGTGGTGAAGAATCGATGGTACATGGTAATAATCCAGGTGATGATGTTTTAAACAATGAATATGCAGTTAATAACATTGGATAAGTGAGAAGAATCATTCCACGACGTATTTTTATTGGTGAATAAAATTGATAAATATCTGATGGTGATGATGATAGACTGTTGATACTATTCTTCTTTTTATTATTATGTGGAATATTCTCTTCATTTCCAGTACAGTTATCATCATCATCATCATTACAAATATTGTCATTATTATTATTACCGAATAATGAAAATGACTTTTTATGATCATTCATTGTTCTGTAAGAAGATGATGTTAATGACAGTGAAGTGGATGACGATATACTATGTAAGATGCTTTGACGTTGTTTATCATTCATACTATTCCATGATTTTGGTAAAAAATATACCTCCATTGATGCTGACTGTCCAGCGTACACAATATCATGTACTTGACGATTATGCATTAAACTAACAATTTGAACTGGATAGAAATCACCAAACTACAAAAAAAAAGAAAAAGAAGGGGACAATTTTACGTCAAGAAGATAAAGTAAAAGAGCCTTGTTTGTCAGTCAGTCAGTAACAACGTAGAATTTCGTACGTACGTCACTTCGAGTTGCCATACCACATTAGTACAGAGATTCAGTTATCGATTCAAATCCCGTAGTGGTAGAGGTAGTAAAAGTATAGGCAGTAATCGGAAATATTAGAGTTTGAAGATGTTATTCAAGGAGTATAATCCAGTGAAGCAAATTTGGAAAGAGAAAAGAAAGGGACATGAAGAATTCAGAAGATTAGAATTCGGGAGAACACAAAGAATGGATGCACCTGTGACATTGCAAACGATTTTGAGCCATGTCATTCAGGTTCTCTAACCATCGGTTGGTATCGTCTCACGGATCCAAATCAGGTAGTCTACACCTACCAACATGACTTAGTCCACTTGCCAGTGACTTCATGAGTTTGTGACATGTTCTGATCTAGCCGCCCCTAGCTTTCTTCCAACCTATTCCTACACTATTTATTTTATTTATTTTTATTTATTTGAACACATAAATATTGGTACAGGGGGGCACCAAATATATATGCGCCACACAAAACAGTGATAATTAGAAGAGAAGGAGAAAAGAGAGGAAAAAAAAAAGTAATGAACGTGGGGAATTATAAAAAAAAGAAGAGAGAGAGAGAGAGAACAATGGTGGGGGAAACGGAAAGGTACAATCAGAACAGATCTTTCAGTTAAGGAAGAAGCAACCAGTCTTTACGAAGAAAGTAAAAGAAGGTTAGAGCAGGATCGCCACTGGCTTCTATTCTGAGCCATATCTGATAAGGTCTCTAACCACTGTGTTACACCATCTCTCAGACCCTAGCCAGGGAGTCGTGAAAGACCAACACAAGCCAGCCCTTTGCAGCTTTCTTTCATGCCATGACACCATGTCATATACTGACCACCTCTCCGCTTTTTCCAACCAGTCCCAGAGTCGGCAAATAATGCACGACGAGGAATTCTCTGGGACGACATTCGTAGAACATGTCCAAGCCACCGAAGTCGGTGTTTCAAGATGGTGACATCAATTTCATTATCGTCTCTGTGACCGAACACTCGATGCCGAACCTCTGCATTGCTGACATGGTGTTGCCACTGGATGCCAGCAATCCTTCGGAGGCAACGATGATCGAACACAGAGAGTCGTCTAACATCCTCAACTCGGAGAGGCCAGGTTTCACAAGCATAGAGCAAAACTGCTCTCACCGTCGCGTTGTAGATCCGACCTTTTACAGCCAGACTAACATCACGAAGGCGCCAAAGATGGCCCAGATTGGCATAAGCCGCTCTGGCTTTCACTATACGTGCATTGATCTCATCACTCACGCCACCACCAGCACTTATGCAGCTACCTAGATACACGAACTTCTCGACTACTTCTATCTGCTCACCATCCAGAGTGAGTACAGGATTAGAATCCTGCCAGTCTTGTAGAAGTACTTTGCACTTCGAAGGTGCAAAGCACATACCATACCTACGGACACTGATTGCCAACTGATTAAGTGCGGATTGCATGGCTTGGGCATTCTCGCACAGTAAGACAATATCATCCGCATACTCAAGGTCGAGAAGTCTTTCTCCAGGCAACAGATCCACACCACCATTACTTACATCCGTCAGAGCTGTTTCCAGAATGTCATCGATGGCAAAGTTGAAGAGGAATGGTGAGATTGGGCAACCCTGCCTAACTCCACTGCTTGAATGGAATAGTGGAGAAAGGTGGTTGTATGCCCTCACTCTACCTGAGGTGTTTGTATATAAGGCTTTTAGGATGTTAATAAACTTCTCAGGCACACCCCTCTTCAATAGACAATCCCAGAGAACAGTTCTGTCCAACGAATCGAAAGCAGCCTTGATATCAAGAAACACTACGATTGTTGGCCTTTGATAAGTATGGCGGTGTTCTACACTATAAAACATCGCACGTCGGGGTAGTCAGTGGTCGGGCATACGTAACACATGTCCCAGCCATCTCAACTGATGAAGTTTCACTACTTCATCAATTGATTTGCCATCCTTACGTAGTACCCGTTTCCTAACAACTGCGTTACTTAATTGATGGTCCCAGGGTATACGAGCAATATTTCGAAGACGCCTATGATCGAATACTAGTAACCTACAAATATCCTCTACTCTTACCAGTCATGTTTCACTGCCATAAGCAACGTAAAACCTGGTACATATGTGAATTGGTTCAAGATAACACACCAAATCAACAATTATTAGGATGAATACTAGAGAAATAGTGTCAGTGATCATAAAAGTGATTAAATACAGATGTCATTCGAGAAGAAAAAATAAAATAGTTTTGAAATTCTGAACACAAAAGTAGACAAACAATGAATGAATCTGAGTCATCTCAACCATGGGTGGCAATTATTGCGTGGGCATTAAACCAACATGGCTCAGATCGATGTTCAATGATTTCACAGATTGATGACACTCTTTAGTTTTGGTGTCTTTCGCTTTCTTCCAACCTATTGATACTCCAGTCAATATCGCCTGTTGAGGTAGACAGTGGTTAGACATAAGTAACACATGCTCCAGCTTCCTCAGTCGATCAAAACTCACATCATTATGTTATCAATCAATTTGATAGTCTTATTTATTACCTTAAATTTAATTTCAGTACTAATCAATTCGTAGTCTCAATATGCACGACTGATAATTCAAAAGTATCCTGTTATCAAATACTGGTAAGTTACAGATAACATCTATTTTTAAAGATCATACTTCACAAGCATAAAACAGAACACGACAACCTGCTGAGCAGTATACTTATCCTTTGATTGATAGACGAATATCTTGCTTATGTTATAAGTGGCACAAGTTGGTAAAAGTTAATTCACCCGAACTAACGAAACTTCCAAGAAACATTTAACTACTTTAGTTACGGATACTCTCTATGTTTAAAGATTATACTTCACAAGTATAGAGCAGAACACAACAAACTGCTGAGTAGTATACTTATCATTTAATTAATAGACAAATATCTTGCCTATGCTATAGGCGGTGTAAAAGTCAATGCATCAGACTTCCAGAAACTTTCAAGAACCATTCAACTACTTTAATCTCTATGATCCATCTGAGGAATTACATACACCAATCTCTGAATTTATTTATATTTATTTTAACACATAAGTATTGGTACAAAAACGGACCAAATACATATGCGCCACACAAATCTCAATTGATATGTGTGAGGGCTGTGATACTACCAGGGTGCCCAAACCGAAGCAGGTGGTTTTCTTAGGAGGCCACACTCCGATCCTTTGACCTAAAGGTTTAACCCACAAGGCAGTGGAGCATCGTAAGGAGATGCAGTCCCATGGTAGCCGGTGACCAACGATTGGTTCATACGTCATTTGTTCCTTCAGGATACTGGAGCCCATGTGCACCATTGATTTGGGATCCGGTTAAGGCGCCGGACATTCGCTTTTCGTCCTCTCATTTTCGTAAACAACACCCCTGGTGTGTGAGAAGGCAGTGAGTAGGACTTCCCTGGCAGAGGCTATATACGCGTGGCCATGTGAGAGCATTTGGAGAAGGAGAGCGGACTCTCCCCACTCTCGGCCGTACCAGGGCATTTGGGGGCCCAATCTCTGAAGTAAAATTTTGTATCTCATTCAATTATACAATAATAATGCCCTGGTACGGCCGAGAGTGGGAAGAGTCCACTCTCCCTCCCGAAACGCTTTCACATGGCCACGTGTATATAGCCTCTACCAGGGAAGTCCTATTCACTGCCTTCTCGTGGCATTACTGTTATTTACGAAAATGAGAGGATGAAAAGCGAATGTCCGGCGATTTAACCAGATCCCAAACCAATGGTGCACATGTGCTCCAGTATCCTCAAGGAACAAATAGCGTATGAATCAATCGTTGGTCATCGTCTACCATGGGGGTGTATCTCCTGACATTGCTCCACTGACTTGTGGGTCAGACGTTCAGGTCGAAGGTTCGGGGTGTGGTCCTCTAAGAAAACCACCTGCTTTGGTTTGGGCATCCGGGCAGTATCACATCCCTCACACAAATCAGTCAGTCAGTCAGCTGCAACGTAGGACCAGACACGTATATGCATCGGTCCAAGTTGCCATACCGCATTAGCACAACAAGATGAACACCGGATTCATAGGAGTAGTTAATTCAGTGGTGGTAATATATAGAAGAAAGATTGTGTATAAGGAGATAGTAAAGGAAGAAAGAATTAGTTCCTAGACAGATATGAAGCGATTTTAATCTCTTAATTTAAGGAAGACAGAGAGTGTGGGCAACCGGGAAGTGATAACCGCCCTCATACCTCTAACAGCACTCAAGACCTCACACATATCAAATGAGATTTGTGTGGCGCATATGTAATTGGTGCCTCCTTATACCAATATTTGTGTTCAAATAAATAAATAAATAATAATTATGAATAATAAATTATTCATTATAATTCATATAAATTTACTTGATCTGGTCCAAGCCATAATATTTGATTATTTAATAATTGACCAAGTTGTACACGTCCAACTATCACCGGATTAGAAACTCCTGGTATTTGTGTATATACTTGATTAATCCAAAATAATGTACCATTAAAATCACGATAAGTTTTAATAATTTTCATTTGTTTATTTATTTTATTAAATATTAATTGAATATAATTTTCATTGGAAAATTTATTAAATTCTAATGATTTCTGTTGTTGATGTTGTTGTGGTTGTTGAAGATGATGATCTGGATTTCGACGATCAGAAGATTCAAATAAATTGATTGTTGTCTTTGTTGTTGTTGTCGGGGGTGATGATGATGAGATGGATAAGGCTGGTGGTATTGATGATTGATTTAAACAACTTAGACGACTTAAAAAATGCATTAAATTATCAATACCTTGACCAGTGACAGATGAAACAGGAAAAAATGGTGGCATAAAATAATCATCATTGAATTCTCCTCTATTAAAGATAAAATTTTGAGGGAAAAGAAAATTTAACAATGAAAGAATATAATAGGAATGATAATAATACATTTTTATTAGTAGTATAGAAGGTAGTATATTCATAGTTGAAATCATGAAGTGATCTTAGACAGATCATGATTGGTAAAATGGAAACACTACACGGGCGTTTCGTCCAAATATGGAACTCTTCAACAATGTATAACCACGACTCTATGCGCTGCAATCGGACTGAAGACCTTCGGTCTTGCATGTGAACACCTAATCATACCACAGACGTTTAGAGGTTGTGTTTGCGAGCGAAACCGAAGATCTTGAGTCGCATTCCAGATACAGGATCGTGAGTGTACACTAATGAGGAGTCACATATTTGGACGAAAAGGTTGTGTAGTGCTTTCATGTTTTCAATGGTGATCTATCTAAGATCAGTTCGCGATTTAAACAATGAAAATAATATATTTGTAAAGGTGAATTTCTGACTATTTCTCTTCTGAGAAATCAACTTACATTAAGCAGCCGAACGTCTAAAATTCAATTTTCTATGGACTAGGATATTTATTTTAACACATAGATATTGGTACAAGGAGGCACCAATTACATATGCGCCACACAGATCTCATTTGATATGTGTGAGGGCGGTGATACTGCCAGGGTGCCCAAATCGAAAGAGGTGATTTTCTTAGGGGGCCACACCCCGAGCCTTTGGCCTAGAGGTGTGACCCACAAGGCAGTGGGGTATCTTAAGGAGATGCAGTCCCATGGTAGACGGTGACCAACGATTGATTCATACGCCATTTGTTCCCTTAGGATACTGGAGCCCATGTGCACTATTGGTTTGGAATGAGGGTTTTCCAGATAACTCTCCTAGATGGATCCTTCATATCCACGAACACAATTAAACCGTCAGATATTCGCTATTTGTTCTCTCAATTTCATAAACAACACCCCGCCCCGAGAAGGCAGTGAGTAGGACTTCCCTGGCAGAGGCTATATACGCGTGGCCATGTGAGAGCGTTTCGAGAGGGAGAGCGGACTAGGATATTAGAAGAAAATTATTATTTTGTTCATATAAATAATCAGTCCAATATTACATTACATGCAACTACTATGCACCAGTTAATTTCAAATCATTTTCATCTAATGTCTCTCTTTAACTAATGATTACGATCATTGTGTAAATCTACATTTGAAAGACTATACATCTATCAAGATGGTTCAGTTTAACAATTAATCACTCCGCCTGGAGTCCCTCCGGGAGCTACTGCCGGTCCCAAGCCCAGATAAAGGAGGAGGGTTTGGCATGGGGTTAGAGACCCCATCCCGTAGAAAACTAACTCACTAAAGAAAAAAATGCTAAACCCTTTTGTTATTGAAAACTATAAAAATAGTAGTAAGTAATTACAGTAAGATATACACGAAATACTTTTCTCTTATATAGATGTAAATATTTCTTTAGTTATTTGACTGATGTATATCATAATGAGAAAGAGATAGAGAGAATTTATTCACATTCCAATAAGTTTCTTTTAATATAAAGGAAATAAGATCAACTATTCCATTTGATAGATCACGTCATTTCGAAGAAAAAACAACAACAACAACAACAGTAACAACAACAACAAATGATCTTTTCTTTGATACATGTGACAATCAGCTTTTGTTTATATGGATAAAGTCAAGATTATAATAATGAGAGAAAGAAAGAAAGGAAGGTCAAAGAAAAAGAAATATGTAAATGTATATAATTAATAAATAAACTATTATTCTAGATAGCTATCTGTTGTTGGTATTTATGAAAGTAAAAACAACTAAAGATAGAGAATATGGATTGAGAAAAAAGAGTAGATTGAAGGAATGATTACAATCAAATAGTATGCATCTACTGTTTAATAGTCAATGAATTCATGTATTGATGTTATACCTTAATTTGTTTACCCTTAGTTTTCTTCTAATCTAATTCTATACCATTATTGTAATCAATGGTTAAAACAGATGCATTCACTTTCTATCTTCTCTTAGATCTTGATTTGTAAAATTATGTTAAGCATTTTTATCAAGCCAACGTATTCTTTCTTGTTGGATGCCTAATATTTTCTATTACTCCTGATATTGCTATTACTTTCATTAATGTGATAACTTGAGCTAACGTATATATGCGTCAGGTTTTATGTTACATATAACTGAATAATGATTCCTACACTAGTCAACATCGATGATTGAGGTAGGTAGCGGTTGAATGACATAATCTATATCTTAACCACCTCAATCAATAAAGATTCATTACTTCATTAACCGACTTGTTATTTTTGATAAGAATACCGAGTCTAGTTTCAGCATCAGTCATTGAATAGTCCTAACATACGTGAGCAATACTTTGAAGATATATATGATCAAATACTAGTAACCTACAAGTGACTATACAATTATCATGTAAAGAGAAGAGAAGAGATTGTAGTAATTTTCACCATTAGGGGCTGATATATATTAATTGGAAAATTACTAAAAACTATGAAACATTGAACAGTTGTCTTATTCTTATTTAAGGATTTATTAATTTACTAGGTACAAAAACGTGAATTACTAAGATCTATTCTTTTTTTTAAAGGTTAAGTTAGTGTAACTAAGAAATGGATAACAAAGTTTGTGTACTTGCCTTGAAACAAGAAATGTTACATACAACGTTTGATGATAGTTTGAGTTGAATTTCGAAGGAAAGAGAGGGAGAGACGTAAACCTGTGATGCAGTTAGCCACTTTACATTGAAGTTTTACATCATAAATTGATTTTGAACGAGACAACTATTGAAATTCATTGATTGAGATGAAGAAGCGATTGATGTCAGACCACCATTGAAAACCTGGAAGCATTGGACGGTCGTTTAGTCCTATAGTGGGACTTCTCGGCAGTGAGCGTCCACAGGCCCGCTGGAGGGATTCAAACTCAGGGACTTCAATAAGGCGCGCGAACACTTAACCTACTGGACCACTGAGCCGGCCATCATCCAATGATGTTAATGTCTAACTTCAACCAACTCATGAAATTGCGCGACCATCCTACGTTTTACTGAGGTAGATACCTGTCTCTACCTGACACGGATTAGCTCCACTAGAACTCCGAGAATTCCCTCACGAAGCTAGTCACTAGTGAGCACATGGTTATTATCAACATAGTGTTGCGGAGATTATTA
This sequence comes from Schistosoma spindalis, assembly GCA_946903255.1. Classification (NCBI taxonomy): domain Eukaryota; kingdom Metazoa; phylum Platyhelminthes; class Trematoda; order Strigeidida; family Schistosomatidae; genus Schistosoma; species Schistosoma spindalis. The sequence goes on from OX336418.1 coordinate 46,525,401, forward strand.
AGTTATCGATTGAGATGAAGAATCGATTGATGCTAGACTACCACTGAAGATCTGGAAACACTGGACGCCCATCTCATCCTATTGTGGGACTTCTAAGTGGTGTGCACCCACGTTCCCGATTCGAATCCATGAAGTACTTAACAGTTGTTTCTTTCTAGTATAGGACACAGAGATGACAATCCAATTGGTGTCACCATCTTGAAACACCGACTTCGGTGGCTTGGACATGTTCTACGAATGTCGTCTCAGAGAATTCCACGTCGTGCATTATTTGCCGACTCTGGGACTGGTTGGAAAAAACGGAGAGGTGGTCAGTATATGACATGGTGTCATGGCATGAAAGAAAGCTGCAAAGGGCTGGCTTGTGTTGGTCTTTCACGACTCCCTGGCTAGGGTCTGAGAGATGGTGTAACACAGTGGTTAGAGACCTTATCAGATATGGCTCAGAATAGAAGCCAGTGGCGATCCTGCTCTAACCTTCTTTTACTTTCTTCGTAAAGACTGGTTGCTTCTTCCTTAACTAGAACAACACATATAAGCGAACAATTGTTTTCAATTAGATCATCATCAGGCTTTACTCTAATATACAGTAATATTTATACGAAAATGTTAAACCAATCAAGGCAATTTTGGGTCAGTAATTATAATGAAATGGGATAAGTCATCACACATAATAGATAAAAGTACAAGTTGATAGTAGGAAGACAGGTGTACTGATAGTAGGTAGGAATAATAAAATACGATAACAAAAGTCTTATCAATAGTTAAACATTGGAAATAGTAGGTCAAACATGGGTAAATGGAGTAGTTATCACAAAACATTAAAATCATTACGTAATAAGAAGTGTGTAAATAATTAGATAGTGAAGAATGCAAATGTAAAGAGGCGAATAATTCCAAACAAATAATGGATAAGTAAATAAGGTTAATGATAGAATATTAATAATAATAGTAATCATAAAGAAATAAATAAATAAAAAAAAAAAAAAAGAAAAATTAATCGTTAGTTAAGTTATCACTGAAAGATTTCTTCTGATTGTACCTTTTCGTTTCCCCCACTATTATTATTATTATTACACTACCTTACATTAATCTGTTCGTTCTTGTTCTTTTTTCCCTTCTCTTTAAATTCTCATTGTTTTGTGTGGCGCATATACATTTGGTACCCTCTTGTACCAATATTTATGTGTTCAAATAAAAATAAAAAAAAATCAATAAAGTATAGAACTCTTTGATGATTATCCTAATAAATACAATCCATGATGTAAAACTACTTCCAAATTCAATACTCTTTACAATCCCCTTTATAAACGATGGTTATTGTTGTTGTTGTTAAAACCTTTATGGTTTTTCTAACGGAAAAAACAAATCATGAGTGAATACAATTCTGTTGAATAAAAGTACTTTATAAATACTTTTTTTTCTCTTTCTTTTTGACAGTACACTTTAAAGTACAAAAGAACATTTTAACAATAACGAAAAAAAAACACACAAAAAAAATGCACATATTACAATAGAATTACCTAATTGAATATTCTGTATTCGGTAATGATGGTATACTACTATTACTACTACTACTGTATGACCATGCATTATCAATTTGTTTAAATTGATATACTAATTGATGATAAATAAGATTAATACGTTTTATTTGTTCTATTCCATTAGATAATTGATCAATTTTTGTTAATACAATTATTATTGGTAAATTTAATGAACGTATTAATTGGATATGATCTAATCCTATACTACTTAAACCAATTGTTGCAGATATTACTAAAATTCCTATCATTGGTTGATTACAAGAAATACCAGCTAATGTTGTACGTTGATATTTTGAATGTCCAGCTAAATCAAGTAAAGTTAATAAATTAGATGACATTTGAACAACCTTAAAAAGAAAAAAAAAGAAAAAAAAAAAAAGATATATGAAAAGTTTATGTTTTATTTATTTATACAAAAAGTTTAACATATTTTAGCCAATTCAAACGATGTAACCACTAATGGTTTGATAGTGTAGTAGTTATTATGTTTACTTTACACGTAGAATGTTTATGAGTCGAACTAAGATTTCGACAGTAATGGGTCAATGTTCGAAATGTTTAGGATTTAGCCATTAAAGTTCAAACCCCATCCGACTTACTTCGGTTTAGGTAGCCAGGTAGTTTCATTAGTTCTCACGCTTAAAGTGTGGCTCGAAGCTTAGTACACAAAGCTATAATTGGTAAACAAATTGATGAAAAACAAAGTTGGACAGAGTTATGTTATACAGATGTCCAAGTTTAATGCTGATTTATATGCTTATTATATGGGTATCCAAACCAGAAACTTGAGTGAAGAAACAAGAGTGAGCGAGGGTTTATTGATCGATTGAATCGAGAGTGTGTGAACAACTCAATTAAAAACGTAACTATGTGTCACTCATAAAATAAAGACATATTTTCAATCAATAGCACATGTCTATTCCCTCGGAAAATGAAGCCAAATCTTGACCAATAACGTGCCTGCCAGCGTCTTTCACTTATCATTTGCCCTATGTTTGATTATCCCGGCGCATACTAACTTCATAAAACAACACTCAGTCAGTCAGTCAGCTGCAACGTAAGACCAGGCATATATATGCATCGGTCCAAGTTGCCATACCGCATCAGTCTCCAACCATTGGTTACGATAGGCGTGCGGACCCCAACCAGGTAGTCTGCATCTACCAACATGGCTCAGACTAGAAGTTAGTGACTTCAAGCACTGATGCTACGTTTTGGTTTGAGCGCCCCTAACTTTCTTCCAATTATCACTACCACCGGTTAGCATTGCGCGTCGTGGTAATCGGTGTTCAGGCATACGCAACACGTAGCCCAACCATCTCAGTCGATGAAGATTCATAACTTCATCAACTGATTTACCATCATTCCCTAATACCCTGCGTCTAACCTCACCATTACTTACCCGATGATTCCAGCAGATACCAGCAATATTTCTAAGGTAATTGTGGTCAAATACTTGTAGCTTACGAGTATCTTCTACTCTTAAAGGCCATGTGTTCGCAGCCGTATAGTAGGACGGAACGAACTGCCGCGCAGTATACTCGTCCCTTAATTGATAGACGGATATAACGTATAAAACAACACTACTAAATACCAAACTTGATCATAATTATACAAAGGGAAAAGCAAGATTTTCCGACACGACACAGCATGCACCAATCGAATCACACTTGATGGAGAAGATTTGGAGCATATAAAAACCTTTACATATCTGGGATGCATTATTGATGGACACGGTGGATCTGATGCATATACGAAGGTGTGGGATTGGCAAAGCAACAGCAGCATACATACAACTGAAGAACATCTGGAATTCAAAACAACTATCTGTTAACCAACACCAAGGTCAACATTTTCAATACAAATGTCAAGACAGTTCTACTGTATGGGGCGGAAACTTGGAGAACTACGAAAGTCATCATCCAGAAGATATAGGTGTTTATTAACAGTTGTCTGCACGTAAAATACTTCGGATCTGTTGACCAGATACTATTAGCAACAACCTACTATGGGAGAGAACAAACCAGATCCCAGTGGAGGAAGAAATCAGGAAGAAGTGCTGGAAGTGGATGGGACCCATATTGAGGAAAGAACCCGGTTGCGTCACAAGGCAAGCCCTCACTTAAAATCCTCAAGGCCAAGGGAGGAGAGGAAGATCAAAGAATACATAACGCCGAGAAATGGAAACAGACATGAGAAGAATGAACAATAATTGGATAAAACTAGAAAAAAAGGTCGAGGACAGAGTGAGTTTGAGAGTGCTTGTCGGCAACCTATGCTCAATTGGGAGTATTAGGCATAAGTATGTAAGTAAGTAATGCAAAGATCAGCACTGTTTTGACTTTAAGTACCACTGATGGCAATCATTAATAGATTTCTACAGCATTTATGCATTTTCCACTACATTTTCAACTGCTTCCAGGTAAAAAAAGAAAATTAGTGTAGATAAGGTGAATTTCACGTAAATATTTCGAATCGGTTGATGAGGTAGTGAATTTTGATTGAATGAGGTGGCTAAAAGACGTGTTGGATAAGCAAAGACTACCTGGCTGGGGTTTGCACGATAATCGCTATCATCATTGATTAGAGACGTTGATTGATATGGCTGAGAACAGTTCAAAATGGTGCAGCTACATTCGGTCTTTGTTATATCTCACATCAAGAGCTTCGAATTTAAGTCTTTTTTTTTTTAAAACAAAATTATCTATGAATAATCTTTTCTATTACTATTACTATTTTGGTAATTGTTTTAAAGATGTCATTGCACTATGTGGATATTATGTGGTAATTTGAACCGATGAAAATGTGTATAAGATATCATGTTCCTTATAACTAACTGGCTGCATAGGCCACGAAAATTGTCTGACTTGAAAAAGGATTCAAAGACATTTTTGTAAATATCACAAGAAGATTTCTATCGACGATAACGAGATTGAATTTTCAGTGAATAAACTAAAGCACTATATATATATATATATATATATATATATATATATATATATATATCAGTTGATGTAATTTTTCCTTGAAGAGATAATTAGTGCTAATTTATTCAAATTAGCAAAGGTGAACTTTGTAGATGTGTTATTATTCAACCAGTTTTGTAAAAATATATATCTATACGAAATATTGAGGGATCAGACTTCAAGTATAATTTGAAGAAAAGTGATAATCTTTTTTAATAATCTATTTCAAGAATAACTCATGACAATGAGGTGGTAGGGAATGAGTAACAGATTCGAAACATCAGTGGTCTTGAGTGCTATTAGAGGTATGAGGGTGGTTATCACTTCCCGGTTGCCCACACTGTGGAAGGGTTCTGCTGGAGGTACCTGAAAAGAAAATTGGGTTAGAGGTGGTCCTAGTGACATGAGAGAGTGACCGCAGTGCCCAAGAGATAACTGCTTGAGGTCGGTCACACACGACCTTTTTATGAGTAATTTTTGTGTTAGCTTCGTACTTGTTGAGACCTTACCGCCGGAGACGGATATCCATGGGATAAGGCAAGGTGTTCATTTTTAGGGTCCACCTTTTCTAACCCTACCCCTCCTTGTGGGAAGGCAGCATCGCTGTTATGCTGGTTGTTTGAAGGAATCACCTTACTGCTGTCACACCTCTGTACAGTCAGCAGTACGACTTCGTCTTCGAACCTTGGCTTTGTTGCTTTTAATATTACCGCTCTTCAACCGAGCTGTCTGGCATGGTAGGACCTTGAGGAACGGTTGTTCCAGCCAGTATAGCTCGGTTGCTTCATCACGATAGGCAAGCCCGACCACCACGTCAAGGTAGCAACAACATCTCACTTAATGAAAGTTTATAGCTCCATCAACTAATTAACCAATACACCACATCTAAATTCAGTTTTTGTATTCAGCGAAGATGATCAACTAATCTAAGAAATATACGATAAAATGCTTGGAACATACATTTGCTTTCAATATTCGAAGATAACGTTTCTAATCTGTAATGCAATACAAAGTGAACTATTGTACACTAGATTCGCTCTATAAAAGTTAGACGGCTATTTATATAGTTGTGCCAAGATTTAGTTAAATTTTGGCGCATCAAAGAACATCAGACGCCTAAGATAAGCTTTGCCAATATCTTCAATTCGTTTACTTCATATGAGATGATACCATACATGAACACAAAATCAATTTTTAAAGCAACATATCATATTTAGGTGATACATGGATTGTGAAATTTTTCACATTTTCGCTTAGTGTGTTTACAAGACTTAGGACTTTGTAGGTGTTCATCAAACAGGATTACGTTATTTACATATTTAATGAGAGGTGTTTTATAAGTAAAAGATCAAACTCTCAAAACACCAACCAAAGAAAGTACTATTTGTAGCTGTATATCTATGATAAGATAAAAACAGAAATAGGGAGAATAGACAGCCGTAAACGAACAAAACTAAACTTAAACAAAAGATTGCAATCAACTGAGCCTGATATCTTAACAAACGGCACTTACAAAGTGACATTTGAGTAGTATATATATATATATATATATATATATATAAGGTTTATTTGCACAAAATTTTCATTTTATCATCCGATGTTTACATCGGTAAGCTTTGTGAAAGCCAATAAAATTGAATGAAATAACTGATGATGAAATTATTTCTAAGTATTGCATAGTTTTCTTTACAAAATTCTAAATAATCATGTGGTTAGAGAGACCAATCAAAAAGTAGATCGTGGGTGTGTATTCTGATTGGTTAATAATCTATCCAATCAACCAATCAACAAAAGAAGAAATAATAATGACGAAATTTATAATATACAAATATTAAAAAAAAAAAGAACAACTTACTTCTTCTGTTGAACGTCGATAAACTCTACCATCAGCATATTTATAATTAGTAACATTACCATTTACATCAAAACCTAATAATTCACGACTTAAACTACTTGTACGACCAGATTGTACTTCATGTAAATGACGAAATAAATTTAAACGTGCTTTACCACGAGCATTATCCAATTCACCATCAGTTAATACACTAATTAAAGTTGATTTGCCTGAATCCATTCCACCAACTAAAGCTACACATAAATCTGGTGACTAGATAATTTAAATAATAATAGAAAAAAAAAAAAAGAAACACAACATAGTTACTAAGATTAATGTTAATAAAAGAAATTATTTATGATAACCATACTGAAAATATGTTTAGATTTTTTTTTTGTTAGCAGAGAGTGAATATGAAGTTTCTATAAAAATTTCAGAAAAAAGAGTAGGTGGGTCAAAACAAAAAAGGAGAATGATAAGTTGGAAAGATGTTTTTTTCCCCGATAATATCATCTTAAAAACTATATAAAACGACTGTATCTGCTACCTTGGCGTGGTGGTCTGGCTCGAATATTACGATGATTCAGCTGAGTTCCACAGTGAAAGAGATACTTGTTCCATTTAAGTATTACTGTACTGAGTAGGTCTGTTGCGGAGAAGTAAGACTAAGAGCAGTAAACTTAAGGTTCGAGGGGAGAGTCGTACTTTCAATTGCACATGGATGTAATGGGAGTGAGAGGTTCCCCTCAGAATACCACCATTTTTCAAAGATATTACCTCCTCAAAATGGAAATGGAAAAGCCGACCGTAAATGTAGCTTAGCTTTGCCCCATGGATTTCCTTCGCCAGACGTAAAGCCTTAAAAGTACGGAGCTAAAAACATGGCCATATGTAACCGGTCTAAAGCATTTGTCCCTTGGGGTCTATGTTAGGACTCCCATTTGGTCAAAACTACCCCCAATACAGTTTTATTTTCAGGTATCTCACAAAGAAGTATCTTTTTCCGACGTGGACAACCACTCATACACCCCTATCAGGACTCAAAATCACCTAGTTCATAATCATATTTCCTTTTTACTTCCTTTTACCAACCCTTTTCCCATCACTTTATCTTTTTTCGTCATATACTATGGATTCCAGTTCACGAAGTGTTATTCCAAGTCTTCTGAAATTGCGCTCCAAACTACTTTTTAGAGCTTTCAATATTCGAACCTTATATCAAACTGGACACCAAACTTAATAATCTAGCATTCTAAATTCTTGTATGATTGTTGCATGTTATTTTTAAAAATGTCAATGTATAATATGTTTTATTAATAGCTATTCAAACTAAATATGACATAAGCTTTTTGTAAGCAATGATGGATAGTAGGTAGCAGCTGACGAGTCCCAAACAGGACGAAACGCGCGTCTCGTTTTCCGCCAACTGCCTTACCTGACATGGTAAGACGTAAAGCAACATGTGTTCCAACCAATATAGCTCGCTTGAATCATCACGATAGACAAGCCCGATCACCACGTCAGAATAGCAACCAGCAAATGTACACACGTTATGCAGTTCATGTGCCACCGAATAATAAATACTTTAAATATAACCGGGTAAAAGCAAAAGAAAAACTTTGACGTTCTCATGGAAAAATAATAGTAATAACAATAATCATAGAATAATAATAATGGTGATGTCTTTGGCAAAGCAGAGGAGAAAAAAAGTATCACACATTGATATATGTGTCAAGGGGATTTGTTTATACCACTGGATTCAATAAATCAAGGCAATAATTACATAAGTGAGTGAAAGTTTTATTCGAAATCACGAGTTTTCTTACATGCCATTTATAAATAATAATAATAATAATAATAATAATTATTATTATTATTATTATTATTATTATTATTATTATTAATGTGTATCATACATAACATACGAATTCTACGAGAAAAGTTACTTTTGTTTCAATGATGTGTAGAAAAAAATGTGATCATTTAATGTGAATCACTGAAGTTTATTTCTTTCAAGGTGCTATATGCAATACTTAACTAATTCATGATTATAAAGTACCTTATTTACAGGTTGATAATCATTTAAGAATAAAATAACTTTAGTGTGGGACGGTTATCTCTCGCAGGCAACTAATGAAGGTTAAGCAATAATAATATTTACGATCATACAATTTATTTTTATAAATTGAAAGACAGTTAAATTTAATTTACAAATGATCTAATTACCCAATCTGTGTCAGCTTAATATCAGTCGCTCAAGGATCTATGCCTGTAGTCAGTCAGTCAGTAACAACGTAGAACTTTGTACGTACGTACATCAGTTCAAGTTGCCGTACCACACTGGCACAGAGACAAAATTGTCGATTCAAATCCCGTAATGGTACAGGTAGTAAAAGTATGGGCAATAATCGGAAAGATTAGGGTTTGAAGATATTATTCAAGGAGTATAATCCAGTGGAATGAATTTGGAAAGAGAAAAAACAAAGGGACATGAAGAATTCAAAAGATTAGAATTTGGGAGAACAAAAAGAGTGGATGCACATGTAGTTGTTTAAACGCATTGATTTTGAGGGGTGGAATATTATGTGTGATCTGTGCTTGTGGAAATCATTTAGTTTAGCTATTTGCACAGAGGTGTGAATAATCAATCCGGACGTTGACACGCTTTCAAACAATTGGAGATAGATTTAAATTCCCAATCCAACTGTCAACATTTAAGCAGTCAGATAATATCAGTAAAATACACATAATAGACTCAGTTTATTGGTTTAGAACATAAATCCGATAATGGTTATTAGATTAGATGGTGAGGACATGTATGACGTTTGCCCATCCACCAGCTACATAGACACGCGATGGTGGCTGGTGTTGTAGGTTGGAAGAAAACTAGAGAGGGTCAAACCAAGACATGGCATCAGTTTATGAATGCACTAATCCCTAGACTGAGCCATGTAAGTAAGGATGTAGACTACCTCGTCGAAGTCACGTTATTGTAACCAATGTTTAGAGACTTTGGGTGATATGGATTTGAATCATTTTCTATGACACAGGTGAATTCACTCTTTATCTTCTCCCAAATTCTAAGTTTCTAAATTATCTTATAAGTTTATTTATTTCGCTAATAAGTATTTTTTTTCTCTCGAACCGTATCCTCGATACTCAGTCTTTTTTAGTGACACTAATACTGTTAATACCTCTACCAGTCTGGGATAAGCCCTGACAATTCCATCTCCGTGTTAATGGGGCATGGGAATTCGAACCTATGTATATATGTGCCAAGCTCTATGTTGCGTGACCGGCTGACTGCATTGTTAATAAAATATATTGTCACAGTTGCTAAGCACGAAGATGAAAAGCTTTACAATTAAAACATACAACTAACGTCATACAACAAAAGCTTATTCGTATACATCACGAATACTCATCATGGTTAAGAGAAATTGATATGGTGCAGGAGATAGGGATCGGTAAGATACAGATAACATGAAAATGAACAATTTCTTGATGTACCTGAAAAATAGTAGTATTACTTAGTATGAGTCTAGTGGTTGGGCCAATAATTAATTGATGCTGGTTTTATCTTCTTAAGAGTTAGATTTGTACTGAAGAACACAATGCTAATACTACCGAGACATCATAGTGTTACGAAAATCAGTTCGTGATGAAAACCCTAAATTTAATTCCTAACCCTAACCATCAGCTGTAAATCATAATTACAATTCCTCACACTGCTTTATAACCCTCATTTAGTCCTAGTTAGTAGGTGGACATTTTCAAAACTATTTTAGCGTTGCTAAAATGTTGTCCATAAATTATAGTCCCACCGAAAAAAATCAGTAAGGAAATAGACTGGTTAAAGAAAACATATTATGTTCATTAGATCATCATTAGTCGTTAGTGAAACATCTCTCAGAAACCAGTCAGTCCATACGCAACGTCAAATCTAGTATATACATGCATAAGTTCAAGTTGACACACCACATCAACACGAGATGAAAATATCAAAATAAATACAGTAGTAGTAATATCAATGACGGTTAAAAAAACATTAGGCAGATAAGAAATACATCACAATGAATAAAAAAATTCATAGAATAAAAGATTTAAAATACTTTCTAAGTTCAGGAAAGACAAAGAATAAATAGATCTGAATTGAAGTTAGTGTTCCTCTCTAATATATAAACTTTTCGATAGTGATAGAATATTTATTTATTTTAACACATAAATATTGGTACAAGGAGGCACCAAATACATATGCGCCACACAAATCTCATTTGATATATGTGAGGGATGTGATACTGCCCGGATGCCCAAGCCGAAGCAGGTGGTTTACTTAGGGGGTCACACTCAGAGCCTTCGACCTAAAGGTCTGATCCACAAGGCAGTGGAGCATCGTAAGGAGATGCAACCCCATGGCAGCCGGTGACCAACGATTGGTTCACACGCCATTTGTTCCTTCAGGATACTGGAGCCCATGTGCACCAATGGTTTGGGATCTGGTTAAAGCGCTGGACATTCGCTTTTCGTCCTCTCAACTTCGTAAACAACACTCGTGGTGCGAGAAGGCAGTGAGTAGGACTTCCCTGACAGAGGCTGTATACGCGTGGCCGTGTGAGAGTATTTCGAGAGAGAGGGCGGGTCCACTCCGCTCTCGGCCATACCAGGGCATTTAGGGGTTCTCAGTTATATAATATACCCTTGTGGGCCAGGGTAATTTTACATTGGTTTTCAGGAGAACCAGACACTGTTCAGACTTTCACGTGACAACCCGAACAGTACAGCTCAACCCCGTTTAACAGGAGAGCCAGACATCGCTCAGGCTTAGGTTTTATAAACCGAGCAGTGCAGCTCAATCCTGTGGCGCAACAACACAGGTGCCAAGTACCCAGGTGGACCAGATAGAATCTTAGGGAATAAAGACTTTAGATAGAATGAATTAAAGTAACAGGTAAGTTAAATCACGTTGCGATCATGGCCGGTTGTCATATGACTGGGTTTTTTTGTATTACAGAAACAATTACCAGGATCTAAAATAATAATTTCTAACACAATAGAAAAAGAAGAATCATTCTACTATTCCCATTAATATTTTCATAAATTAATTCATATGTTAATCATTATCAATTGGATTAGTAGTTTTATCAGCTGTTAAACCATATCACACAAATCATGTGTTTAATGACTATTATTGTTATTAATATTTAAATAGTAGGGAAGGAAACGATATTCACTAGTTACATAAGCAAATTTACAGAAACATTTAGTATGATAATCATACACAATAATGCAATCTCTTTACCAAGTAACAAGTCTATGAACTTGACTTTATGGTAGACTGTGAAAAAGTCCCCTCCTAGCAGAGTAAACTAATGTACATAGAATAGGATTAGAACCTGAGGCCACATAAAAATAATGAAGAATTTGAGGTGTGTAAAAAGGCAGATAGTTTAAACTAGTTCAAATGACCATAGATGAGGAAGAGGATCGAAGCTGTTGGTTTGTGTTATTTCTTTCAACCGGGTAATTTAGTCATCGCCTACTAGAACGTGTACTGTTGGTTAGGAAAAAGTTAGAGACAAGCAGATTAAAGTATAAAATTAATACATGAAACTACAGACCATTGAGCTGAACCATATTGAAAGATACAGACTCCCAAGTTGGAGACCGTAAGATAACCATAATTTATTTTTGATATAGAAATAAGCTATGATAGGTCTGTAAAAATTAGTATTATCCCAAATAGGTAATCTTGAAATTGATGTATTGAGCAAAAAGAAGACAGCAAATATAATTGCATCAACAGTAATAGATGAGTAACAGTGGAAATAAAACATGAGACTGGTAAAAAAACACTATAAATAGTGGAGAAATAAAATGTTCCACAGTGCAGGCACTGTCTAATACCCTGATATTCTTCAGTTGATATTAATTTGTGGCCATAATTATTTTCACATTAAAGTTGGTATAGATTTATTAGACTTTGTAAAACAAAACTCCTGGTCGGCCTGAACAGATGACCTGGTAGCTATAGAACTTTATTTTTGACCATTAGTCAAAGATTTGAATACTGTCCTACCTACTTTGGTTTAGAAAACCGGTTATTTATTAGCGCACACACCCAGCGTATTCCGAAGCCGAGTACACGGATATTTACTCGGTGAGTTGCATAACAGGGAAAAAGTTTGATACAATAAAACTGAATATAACATTCAACTTACACCTTCATTAGTTGTCGGCGCTAGACGAACAAGCACTTCAATAGCTTTACGACATTCTTTATCTGATGAAATAGTTGTTGGTTCAATAACACGCTCTCTGAGAGGATGAAGAGTAGAGTTTAGACGCTTTGCCATTCGTTCAAGTGTTGTTAACGAACTGATTAACTCAGATGGACGAAGTCCACTGACATGACCATCATCATCCACACCTAATTTATAAATGGCTTTGCCTCCACCTTCATTAAGACGCCATTTCATTTGAGTAACAAGCTGTTCAAAACGATTTGGTGTAGGATCAACTAATTTCCGCTACATAAAAAAGAAATCAGTTGAAATTAATGTAAGGGAAAGTTAACGATCACAGAAACAGAAGGGTGTAAGAAAAAATTCATGATTAAATAACTGGCTACAAATGACTTTCACTTAAGTACAGATTAGTACAGTTGTACGTTATTAGCATAAACACAACTACCAGACATTTAGTTTTTACACTTTTTGGTTTCCTGGAATAGAGCTACTTGTCATTTATAGCTACTACAGTGAGTAGTTTTAATGCAGATAGGGTAGGTCAGATCGACACAGGTTTGGGTGCCCCAGCTTAACGGACAGGTAACGATGACTGACTGCAGCAAATATATACAGACAAAAATTTGTTTTGAGAAAATTTTCGCTTTAGGCATGTGTGGTGACATGTCACACTGACTCAATAATGAACAGAGACAAGCTTTTATAGCATTTAATTGATTCTATTGAATGAGGATGAGCGACAAAATAGAGAATTTCTTTAAACCCCCATACTACCTTTCAAATGATCACGTTGGCGGTCACGGGAGATAAGTCGAATACGAAAGTACTTTGGAAGCAAATACTTCAGATATTTTTTATGCAGGGAGACTATAAAAAATGCAGTGGTGGTCTTATGGTTCGGCGGTTCGACTAGAAGCCAGTAAATCTGAGATTCGAACGCCGCTCCAAATACCTCGGTTCCGGTAACCGAGTAGTATAGTTAATCCTGACACATGGAATGTAGTTCACAACCAATTACCTGGTGAATGAGTTAATTCATGGTTACTTTTTACTCGCAATGTCTAAGAGTCATATACATGAAAATAGACGAAGTATGAATTATAAGTAAGCAGATAGAAATATAGGCACAGATGTACAAGGTCACAAAGTATTTGATCACATTATGACATTTAATGGCTAGACAAAAATAGATCAGTAGATATGATAATTGCTAAACCCCACTATTAGTCATCATTGAAACGGATCAGTGGTTAATCCTCACCTCATAGGGACGCGTTTATCTGTCATACTGGACGTATGGAAATTGCAACAAAATTATCTCTTCGCGTGCATGTTGAAGACAGAAATGTCAAAGATGTATTTAAGAAAGGACTAGTCAAGGACTCAGTCGACCTATGTGGTCAAATGACGTGAAATAACTTAATCTATTGTTAAAGCAAATAATATTTGCTAGGGACTTCAAACGAAATGCTTGGAAAAGTCAGTCTATTTCGATAGTTTTCCTTTAGCTAAAATAAGTCGAAAAGTCCTTCTAAGTTAACAATTAGCGAGGTTCTGAATTGCAACGTAAGCATGTAGACCCTAGCTTTGAAAAGCGGGACTAGTACATCTACAAAACGGTGCAAACCTCGTATACAGCCCGGCTAAAACTTCATTTCAGGTTCCTTTATTAGGAAATGGTTTAAACGTATTATTTTCGTACCAACTTTGAAAGGGATGCTCGTACGCTGGGATTTCAGAGTATCAGACTGATTCGTGGTCAAGTTAATTTTTTCTTTATATACGTCAGTTCCCACTTACAGACATCAGTGGTTTACCGCTAGTAAACGCGGAACCCGTCAAGCCAAAGCTTATTCAGTCAAGTTATACTGGTAAATCAATAGACTGAAAAAAATACGGTGCAAATATCGAAATCGGATTGTAAATTAGTGCTAGGAGTTAGGATTGCATGTTAGGGTTGGGGGTTTTATAGTCATGAATTGACATCCGAATACTGACCCATGACATAACGAGGCATACAGTCACCACCGTTTTTTCATTGGCCAAAACAAATACACACCTACAAGCTCTTTGACACTATAGTTCAGGTTTATCGCTTATACAATACTGTCAACAATCACTTGGAGGCCTAACGGTATCATATACACGGGAACGGTTAATCATATACCATTTGCTTAGGTACTGAACATGTTGTCAGAACAACACACAAAAATCGGTTGTTTACTTTGTACTCAATATTCCCCTCTTCTATTTCGGGAGGAAGAATATGTGGCATTTTTGTAGAGATACTTCCACAGCTGTAGCTACCACATATGAGATTGTTGGGAGTAGAGTTTAAGCTAAGGAACGGGTTGTGGGCATTATCTGAGCTGTTATCCATAGTTTTATTTTTCTTGATAAATCCTCTGAAGCTCTTGCGATGTTGTGCGTCATTATGAAAACTAGTTGGCCTTGTGAATGATTTTGTTGACTTTTCATTCAGCTTGGACTTCGATGTCTCATTACCGGCTGAAAAATACATAGACAACTCGTCCATCCCGGCATGTAAAAGATGAAGCAGAAGCTATTAGCAAAAATAAAACCTATGCCTTCCAGACTCCTCAAGGCTAAACCGGGATCGTTCGAATTTTCCGCCATCAATGTCCATTATCATAGTTTTGAGATTCGAATTTAATAGAGAGAAATTAGTAGTTACTTGTTTTTCAAGGTTCGTGTCCAAATTAAAAGTGCTAAAACATAAATTGTATTTGTAGCATAATAATTTTGCAAGTAACAGTTACGCCGTCGCACTCTTACTCCTGGCTCCCCTAGGAAAAAAAAGACCAGCGAAACTTCAAGCTACCGACCAGTGTCACTTCTCTCTATACCTTCAAAAATCATGGAGTCCCTGATATACGACAGTATACATGACTATTTACTATCCTTAAATTTCTTATCACCCAAGCAGCATGGTTTCAGGAAGGGTTACTCCTGTATGACCAACCTGCCGACTGCGGTGGACAGATGGACAAGCATCCTTGATCGCAAGGGGAAGGTGGGTTTCATTTACCTTGGTTTCTCAAAAGTTTTTGATAGGGTCAACCATATATGTCTTATCAATAAGCTCAAACGATTGAGTATCAGACCATCTCTAATTGATTGACTCGTTTCATATCTGAAAAAAATCGACATTTTAAATCAGGGTAAACTTCGATTTATCACAGGCTATGGAATGTCCTAGTGGGGTCCACCAGGGCTCGGTACTAAGACCTTTTCTCCTCTTGATTTATATAAATGATTTTCCTCAACAAGTATCGTCAGACTTATTACTTTTTGCCGATGACGTGAAAAAATTTGGAGAGAGATACGCAACCAAGCAGACATACAGGCACCTCAGGAGGATCTGACTTGACTTCAAAGTTGGGCAGACGATAACGGACTTACCTTTAACACTTCAAAGTGTAAAGTAGTCCATCTGCGAGACATCGCAGACTACAGTTGAAACTTAGGAAACTCCTCTCTAGTAGTATCCCGAGTCGAAAAAGATTTACGAGTCCTGGTGCCCTACGACTTAGAGTCTTATGGTAACTGACAGAAACGCCTTTCGAGCAAACCTTGCACTGGTACAGTTGAAGCTCACTTTTGGTCAGTCTGACAGAAAGACTTTCCACATAATGTTCAACTGTTTAATTCGTCCCCATTTAGAGTACGGAGACATAGTATTCCCTCCTACACTCCGAAAGGATAAGGACACTCTGGAGCGTATCCAACGGCGAGCCACGAAATCAGTTCGGGGACTCAAACTTAAACCTTATGAAGGGCGCCTCTAATCACTTAATCTTTACCCATTAGAGTATAGGCGTCTTAGAGGTGACCTTCTGATGGCTTACAGTATCCTTAACACACCTGGACATCCTCTTAAACACCTACTTAAGCTTAGTCCCAATGCAAACCTAAGGAGTAACACCTAGAAATTGGAGATACAACATAGTAGAACAAACTGCAGGCACAACTTCTACTCCTTAAGAAATGTCAAATGCCGGGATTCGCTGCCGGCTGAGCTAGTCCAAGCAACTTCCCAGGAGTCCTTTAAGAGGCGACTTGATCTATTCTTAAGGACTGAGGATAGTATCTTACTATAATTTACCAATTTCTTTTTTCTCTTTTATCGTTAATATACCTAGGTTCTTGCCTGGAGGTGTTGGTGATCCCCTGCTACTAGACACGGAAGCCTGTTAAGTGAAAGCTCCTTCTATTCCGTCCATAACCATTTAAACCATTTGAACTACTTGATTTGGAAGTTCATCCTCAAGTTGATGTGGATGCTCATTTCGACTTCTTACTGTACACGATATTATGCACTACAAAGCAGTTTGTTCCTCAAATTATCCCCCAAATCTACAAGTAATCTACAGTCATCGAGAACCGCATTCTTCTTTTGACAAGCCGCAAATGGCACTACTAGGCGGAATACAAACGAACTGGCACGTACAGGCAATACGAACAAATAAGGAACATATACACATAGGCAATAAAAGAAAGCCAGCCTCAGTACCATATAAAGCTTATCGATAAATTTGTCCCCAATGTAAGAGGCTTATATCGTTATGCAGCCTCCCTTCGACGAGACAAAAACTCGAGTTTCCCAACCGCTAGGTCCTAATGGCGCGACGAACAAAGACGGTGATGCCACTAACTTTATGGCCGAACAGTACTCCCGGACATTTAAAACGACTTCCAGAACTATTTTGGGGACTTATTTACTTCTACAGATGTATCCGATGGATGAATACTGACATTAAGCAATAAGTTATGTGGCTAATCTCTCACATGTAAAAACCAAGACAGATCAAGGACACGTTTCCACCTGACCAACACATAGTCAACGATAGTGAATAAGGTTAGCGTAACACAAATGTCACTATTCGTTCATTATCGAATCACGGCTTGCGATGTCCTGACAAAAACTGTCACCCAACGGATATCTTTTATTAGTTACAGACAGTTCATTTCGATATTATTTAAACAAAGGTTCTATTCCGTCCAGATCCTATTACGAGCCTCCAGCACTTATATTGTGCAGCAGAAACTAATTGATTGAATGAAGTATCCTGATATTCACTGACGTATGCGCTTGCATAGACCCTTAGACTTTTATAAGACCTTCAGCATAGTGATCAAGTTTTTTGCTGAAGTCTGAAATTAGTTACTACCTTATTAGATGTCTACAGAAATCGTTAATAGGTGATTAACGATTGTTATCAAATGTAAGCAGTTGTTAAGTTCATTACGAGCAAATTTGTTGTACATGTTGAATGACATATTGAATACTTCGCACTTAGTACACATACTCCACCACATACTCTTTTTCTATCTCTAGCTTCTCCTACGTCATCAGATTTTTAACGTATCTGTTGCCCACGGTTTCATTAATTATTTATACACGATCCTACTTACTTACTCCTGTTACCCCACGTTGAGGAGTATCGCTCGTCCACCAGGATTCTCCGTTGAACTCTGTTGTAGGAAGTTTTTTCATTTGCTTCCACTTGCTATTCACTCTTTTTATGCCTTCATCATTGCGCGTCGTGGTAATCGGTGTTCAGGTATACCTAACACTTAGCCCAATCATCTCAGTCGACGGTTTGTTTTGAGTGATAGAGTTTTATTTGATGTAATTGTTTTCAGTAGTTCTATTAATGTATAAAAGTGATTCTACTATGATCTCATAGTATTTTTGTTGAGATTTCATGTTATTCTGTTTACTTCTTCATAACTTGATACAACGTGTATTAATATAAATCCTGTAATGACAAACTAGATAATTGAATAACTTCCAATGTCAAATATAATTATATCAGTTAAAAATAATATACGCCACACAGATCTCATTTAATATGTGTGAAGGCTGGTATACTGCTCGGGTACCCAAATCGAAACAGGTGGTTTTCTTAGGAGGGCATATCCGGAGCCTTTGACATAAAAGTTTAATCCACAAGGTGATAGAGCAACGTTAGATGATACAATCTCATGGTAGACGGTGATCAATAATTGGTTCATACGCCATTTGTTCCGTCAGGATACTGGAGCCCATGTGCATCATTGGTTCGGAATCCGGTTAAAGGGCCGGAGTTTCGCTTTTCGTCCTTTCATTTTCGTAAACAACACCCCCGCCACGAGAAGGCAGTGAATAGGACCTCCCTGGCAGAGGCTATATACGCGTGGCCATGAGAGACCAGTTCGAGAGGGAGAGCGAACTGTGCTCACTCTCGGCCGTACCAGGGCATTTGGGGGCTTAAAAACAATAGGTGTATTTATGAAAAATTTATTCAATACAAAGACAATGACTATTATCAGTATTTATTATTGTTTATATATATATGGTTTAGGAGAAAACTAACAGACGAGTGGCTTGAAGTAATTTGTTTACAGTTTCAAAATATTTTAGATCTATCTCTTCAACTCGTCGTTTACCTTCATCACATCCAAAATCCATATACATGTGATAAAAATCTGCATGAAACTATAAAATGTAAAGAACAATATGAAATAGGATACATTTAAAGTAAGTACTATATATATATATGATCTAGAAAAAGTGAGTTAGAAAAATGTCTAAAGTGAAATAAACATCTAGTTTAGTATCTTTCAGTTTATATTGTGGTGTGTGCTACTTATATGTAGACATAAGTAGTATATGATGTTAGTCGTGAACAGAATGTCTGGCAGCAGAGAGACAAGAAGACCGAATGAAAACAGAATGTAATTTGTGTGAAAATGCAAGAACAAAGGAAGTCTGAGTCATTTCGAGACAATTGATGGACATTTTGCAAATTGACCATTTACGATATGGTTGTTAGATTTTACTAACTAGTTTTGTAAATGTCGCCAATCACATTAGATTGTCCCCATTGGTGGTCATGTTCACTACAATATGACACCAATTCGGTATATCGTTTACGGAAACAGCTGAATAATCTCATTTTCAAAGCACCTTCATTTCAGTATACATATAATATATTCCACTTGAATTGATGGTATTTTCTACCTTGGCTACTGTTAGTTGATTGTTAAGAAATTAAGACACAAAATATGGTTCCTTTTGTTATAAGATCTGTAGTGTCTGTTATTATATTAAGCCCACATACCTTATTGTAACTTTCGGACAGCTCAATCTATTCATTCTACTTGAGTCACATTCTAACCTTGTTAATTATGCGCTTTTCAATCTTGACTGTTTTTATATGAGCGCGTAGGCGTGTGTACACTACTTATCCCATTACTTACTTTTGTGTGCTTATAAATATTGATCAACGCTTGGTTAAATGGGAAGTTGGCTTACCCGCCATCTCCACTGCGCATCGTTTCCCTCCTCTCTGTTCTATTCACTTTATATCTAAAATATATGTATTCAAAGTCCATTCTCGTCATTTGACTTATTTTATTCCGTTATTGACTAACGTGATTTAAGTCGATGATTATATACTAGAGGATAGGCAACATATATATTTCCACAACGATCATTCATACAATCAAATTGGAGTCAGATCATGGACCACTAAAGCCGAGAGCTCTTTCACAATGAACAT
This sequence comes from Schistosoma spindalis, assembly GCA_946903255.1. Classification (NCBI taxonomy): domain Eukaryota; kingdom Metazoa; phylum Platyhelminthes; class Trematoda; order Strigeidida; family Schistosomatidae; genus Schistosoma; species Schistosoma spindalis. Next base: position 46,545,558 of record OX336418.1, read on the forward strand.
GGTCCGATCTAAATGACAACAAAATAAAGGGCCATTCATTATCTGTCTATGAGAATATAGATCCAATGAAAATAAAGTATTTCAAGTGTCTAGAATACATTGTCTCAAAACATTATTGTAATAAGAAATAAAGATGTTAAGAAATTCATTTACTGAAGTTAGATATATTCATACTTACAGGCTGATTGGGATTAGATAATGGATTGAATTGTTCATCATATTCTTTCATTTCCAATTGTTCCACTTTTTTTCTGGTTACACTATACACTTTCCATGATTCCTACATCGATAACATTAATATGATATATAAACACATAGTGATCGTTAAACAAGGTGTTGGTGTGTGTGTGTGTGTGCTATATGGTATGGAGATGCAAACTTAAAAGGTAATGGGTATAGATTATTTATTATTACTCTTTATCTATAGTAAAAATCTATTGAATAATGAATGAACTATGGTTATCAAGTTGAATGTTTTAAACTTAGATTTTTGAAATAGATCAGATGAAAAGTTTATGCTAAGGCATTTTACCCTATCTGGACTTAGTAGCTAAGTGGATAACACAATGGTGTTTGAAACGAATGGTACTAGGTTCGAGTTCCGAAGTGAACATTAATTCTGAGATACAGGTAAATCTAGCTGAGAAGTTTCAAATAGGACAAAATGTGCACCATGGATTCCACTGCTAGCTACCATCAATCTTTGCTTATAATTTTGAGTTGAATTATGAAAATGTCTATTATCTGATTGATAATAGGCATCAAATATATTTAATGTAAAAATATTATAATGTTCATGCAATGTAAATATACTACTTATTAATTCCTGATTTTAAGTTAGTCACTATTTACTGAGTAGTAGATAATCATTCGACCACATTGAACCAGTTAGTTTTACTTTTCATTTTAGTTTGTTTCAGAACTGAAAGTTTTTGTTGATTTTATCATCTCAGTTCCAAGTTTACAATTTAAACTAATATATTTATGTACAAGGAGGCACCAAATCATTCCATACTGCCCGGGTGCCCAAAACGAAACAGGTAGTTTTCTTAGAAGGCCACATCGGAAGCCTTTGACCTAAAAGTTTAATCCACAAGGTAGTAGAGCAACGTTAGGCGATGCAATGCCATGGTACACGGTGATCAATAATTAGTTCATACGCCATTTGTTTCCTTAGAATCCTGGAGCCCATGTACATCATTGGTTTGGAATCAGGGTTTTCCAAGTAGCTTTCCTAGGTGGATCCTCCATATCCACCAACCTGGTTAAATTACTGGACATTCACTTTTCGTCCTTTAAATTTCGTGAACAACACCCCCATCACGAGAAGGCTATGAGTATGCAGTGGTTGTATGCACCTGGCTATGTGAAAGCATTTGGAGAGGGAGAGCTGACTCTCCCTACTCTCGGCCGTACCAGGGCATTTAAGGGCGATCAGTGGGTTTTATAGTAAATAGTAAAGATAAATAATTAGTATTACCTCATCCACTGAATCTTCATGATCTAGATGTTCAACAGCTGTTACAATTATTGTATGATCATCATGACATTCACTATTCCATCTTGACCAACCAAAAGCCATGGATGGACTTAATAATGCCATATGCTGATATAGATTTTCTTCAACAAGACGATTCTAAACAATCAATTCATGTTTTAATGAAGAAATATTTTTGTTAAATAAAATCATTTCTAAGGTTTTATTCTAAAATATTTATGTATACCATAGTCAGATTAATGTAATCAAATTACATTGCTTGAGAAGAGATAGACTATAACAGAACATTTGCAGTACTTTAAGTATACTATAGGCCAAATAACAAAGTGTAATGAGATATATTTTACGGTTGCTTCTTAGGAGAATCCCTATCTCTTAGTATATACATCATTATTAATAATCTTTAGTTGGTGTACGTCGTAAATTATTGATTTATTTTATTTTATTTGAACACATAAATATTAGTGTAAGGACGCACGAAATAGATATGCGCCACACAAATCATATTTGTGTGCGAGCTGTGATACTGACCGGGTGCCCAGACCGAAGCAGGTGGTTTTCTTAGGGGGCCACACCCCGAGCCTTTGACCTGAACATCTGATCCACAAGGCAGTGGAGCATCGTAAGGAGATGCAGTCCCATGGTAGCCGGTGACCAACGATTGGTTCATACGCCATTTGTTCCTTCAGGATACTGGATTCCATGTGCACCATTGGTTTGGGACATTCGCTTTTCGTCCTCTCATTTTTGTAAACAACACCCCCGCCACGAGAAGGCAGTGAGTAGGACTTCCCTGGCAGAGGCTATATACGCATGGCCATGTGAGAGCATTTGGAGAGGGATAGCGGACTCTCCCCACTCTCGGCCATACCAGGGCATTTGGGGGCACATCGTAAATTGAAGATCATCTGGAGATTTTTATGAAGGATTCCATATGTTAAAGTATATATATATATATATACATTCATATTCTGAATTATTTTTGATTGATTTATTTGAAAATTGTACTAATAGTTAGATGGTAAATAATTTTACTCATTTGTTCAATGGTTCTAAGAATGATATCATTGAAGTAACAATTGGGTCTGGAAATTCTTCATTCTTATTTAGAATGAAGTGAATAGCTGAAACCAACAAACAATGTACATGCCAAACTTTATACCGTTTATTATAGTTACTTCTTTTGATGACGTGGGACACTGTCAGTTAGATAATATAGTTTTAGATTCTTCATTGTAGTTTGAAGTAGTTTTACTGGCGTATAATTCTAACTGAAAGAAGATTTTTGAAATTTATCCATAAGTATCGAATAAGTAAGTTCTGATGAACTAAATCATAATGAAATGTCTTAAGGAAAATACTTTTTAGCTTCATGTCCTTTTTTTACTCTGTTCGATTGCTTTGTTAGACTAACCTTGTTATCATGGATTGATAGATTAGATTACGAAATGATACAAGTTCCCGGATTCTAGAATCTCGTTAGCACTCTCGAAGTTTCCTTAATCTAGAATTCTGATATTTTTTAGTCGATTTCGTTTCCATAATTATCTAAATGTGTAATTTAACTACTGTCTGTCTGTGTTCTTGTTTACGCAGATACCACATCATACTTCTTGTGGTTGGCAAAAGGTTTGTCTTCTGTAGTTTCTATATCCTTTGGTTAATTTACAAAAAAACAGGAACTTTAATGATTCCACAAAATCCAAGTTGCAATCGTTGAATTGGTTCCAACTATCTTAAGACTACTAGGTTTTGAGTGTTTAGGTATAATTTTTTGATGCTAGACACCATTGATAAAGTTAGAAGGGTAGTTTTGTTTTAATGGCAAATAGTCAAAGTATGTGTTTATTCATTTTTATTGAGACGAGATTCCTGTATGAGTATAAAAAGCTTAGTTGCAGATGTGATGCATTTATTATATAAAACCTGATGATACTGTGATGAATGTTACTTATGTCGACGGACATAAGTAGTATATAACACCAATCGAAAGTGAAAACCCTATCAGCAGAAGACTAAGAAGATCAAGTTGAAAAGAATAGAAAAGAATGACGAATAGGACAAATCATTCAGTGTATAGTTCTCATATTTTACCGAGACATTCTGCTATTTTGAATTAGAGTACATTGGTTACCCCCCTCTCTCATGTTTTTATTTACAACCGTACTACAGGACAGATTTGTGCTCATCCCTTACAGTGTCTTTTTTAAAAAAATTAAATCATATATTTTAAGAGAAAATCCTCAACGAAGACTAAAACAAAAAAAAAAGGTAAACAAACCTTGTTAAGGCATTCAATTCTACTGACTGAATCTTCTCTAGGAAATATATTCATCCCAGATTGTTGTAATACTGTAATTAATTCATTGAATGTAAACCATTTCCCCCATAAATGATTTAATTCACGTTTAGAATGTTTTATTAAATCTATATCATTAATCTCAGTTACATTTATGCTTTTACCATCACCACCAATTCCTTTTATTGTTTCAGTTACTGGGATACTTGGAAGGATTGATATTCGATCACCTAAAATATGTAACCGAAGTTCAATACAACCCCCTATTATAGTTAATAAACATTGATTTGTTATTGATGATAATGATGATGATGATGATTGTAATATTGATTGATATTCATCATTGGATAAACCAATCGTTGTTACAGGTCCAAGAATGATACATTCTTCCAATTTTTCCGTATTATCATTTTGGTTGTGTTCTATTATCATTGATTCAGGTGAACTAGAATCCTAGTATAATGAATAAATAATAATAATAATAATAATCATTATATGGTCAGTTAGTCAGTAATAACGTAGAACTTCGTATATACTTACTTACATCAGTTCGAGTTGCCATACCACATTAGCACAGAGATGCAGTTGTCGATTCAAATCCTATAGTGGTAGAGTTAGTAAGAGTATAAACAGGGTTTCACAGTAAAGGATCTGCCGCTTTTTCAAAGGATTTTAGTGGCTCTATATTTGACTCCAATTGGATTGTTATAGAATGATTGTTATCGTAATATTCATTTCGCCAATCTTCGTGAATAACGGAATTAAATAAGTTCAATACAAGAATGAAGTATTGAATATTTATATTTTGTATAATCGTTAATCGGAAAGCGAAGAAGAACAAATGACATGCAATGGAGAAGGCAAATGAGCCATGATGGATAAGGTAAGTAATCAGCACATATACAATCATATAAAAAACAGTCCAAGTTAATAAGCGAATATGTGACAAGGTCAAGCAGAAGGAATAATTTGGCTTATCCGGAAGTCAGAATAAGTTATATGGGCTTAACATAACAACCGACATTACAGGATACACAAAGAAGAGAATGCATACAAAATACTGTGATGGTTTCGTTTCAATTGTTTTCAGGTGTTAGGCATTATAAAATATAAGTGTAAGCTTTTTATAAAAGCCTATCAATGAATTTGTTTAATCTGGTTGGCTATTTTTTATCAAGATTTCTTCTGAAGGATGGGGTTGCCTACCTCATACCCAACCCTCCTCCTTTACTCGCACTTGAGACCGGCAGTAAGTCTAAAAGAGGCGGAATTACAGCCTTTTTTGGGAGAGGACAAATCAGCCTTCAGCTGAAGAGGAAATTAGGAAAAGACGTTGGAAGTGGATACGGAAATCACGAAACTGCACATCACAAGGCAAGCCATAACTTGGAATCCTGAAAGGAAGTTGAAATGTGAAAGACCAATAAGTTGAGAAATAGAAGCAGATATGAAAAGGATGAATAACAACTGAAAAGAACTGGAAACGATTACCCAGGACAGGATTAGATGGCGAATGCTGGTGGGCGACCTATGCTCCTCCACGAGGAGTAACAGGCGTAAGTAATTATCAATGAATTATCCAGTTTATAAATGTAATTAATTAGCTGTATGAAATTGAAAGTTATAGATAGCTTTATTATAATATTTACATGATTGGAAAAGAGATAGTTCCGAGGTTTCAGTAGACCACCACCATAAATTGTTTAAGTCATAGAATATTTATTTATACTGACATTAAATTCTTGACTTGATATATTCAACTCAACTTGAATAGTTAACTCACTACCGATTCGCTTTATGATGTTTCTGAAGTCTTAGTGAAATGATATGATTGACAGAGTTCGAATATGTCAAGAATAAAATAGTTGTCTTCAATAAGGGTTTGAATGATCATTACTCTATATTTGAATTGATTGAAATTGTTACTATATGACACTGGACTACCATTTAGGAATTCTAATCACTAAGGGTTCGTCACAAAACTTGAGGATTTTGGGTTTGAATTTTAATGTGATTTTGTCTGAGCAATCCAAATGAGTTCTATATTAGGATAAAAATGTAGTTGTGATTGTGTCACATCCCATTGCGTCTATCAATTTACATGTAGGTGTGGAAACACGTACATAGGGAGGAGCAATCATGATTTGCAATTAAGGGTGGGTGAACACCTACCAAAATGGTTGCAAAAACAAATGGATTCCAATGGTCAAATAAGATCACAGGATAGACAGACATCATCCTCCATTTGGAAACATTTGATTGAGACGGGTCATAAGGTTAACATCAAGTCTGCATTTGTAATGTTATACAAAAGCTTTCAAGGACGTATACTAAGGTTTATTGAAGCCTTGGCTATACGAAAATTGAAACCCCTTTATGCGTTCAAAAACAACTTGTTCTTACCCTTAACCTACCCTGGTAATACTGATTTATCATCCAGAGTGGTTATCACACTGTTTTTGTGTACCTTATTGTTTGTTTCCTTCCTTACGGCTTACCTTTAACCTGTCTTATTGACCTTTTAATTTTCATATAAAAATGTCTTAACAAGTATAGATCTGAGATCAGATTGCTTGAAATGTAATGCACAAATATATCATCACATAATTCTGATAACCTTTGTCTTCTCATTGCATTATCGTAATTTATCAAACGGACTAATTGTTTTAAAATTCTCCTCTAGTTTTAATGTATCAATCAATTACAAAGTAACAATTACATAATATCTATAGTTGAGATCATGAGTCAATTGAAGCTAGACCACCATGGAAATCCTGGAAGCACTGGACGGCCGTTCCGTCCTATTGTGAGACTCCTCAGAAGTGCGCATCCACTATTCCGCCTCGCTGGATTCAAACCCAGGACCTATCAGTCTCACGGGCGAGTGCTTAAGCAACTAGACCACTGAGCCTGAACCCAATGGTGTTAATGTCTAACTTCAACTGATCCACCAAATTGAGCGACTCATCCACCATTGTCATCAGTGAGTTATTATCTCACAACTGACCCGGTTGAACTCCACTGGTCACTGCTTCTCACTAAAACTCCAGGATATACCTTTTGAAGCCAGTCACTAGTAAGCATATGTTGATTCATATCAGAAGGGGTTTTGTAGATATTTATTATTACTTACAATAACTTCTTGATTCATTGCCTCATTTGATTTCATCATCATAGGTGTAGTTGATTTGATCATTGGAATTGATTGGTATTCATTTGTTATGAAAGAGTTTCTAATATTTGTAAGATCATTTGTTGTATCTGAATGAATTGATTGTACCGTTGTATTGATTAGATCATTTCTTCTTAATGGTAATGGACGTAATTCCCAATACTAAAATAAAGTTTTCAGTCATTAACTTAGTATGTTCTGGTTCATTTGTTGATGCATTTAATAATAATAATATTAATAATAATGTGTAAATAATCAATATGTTTCATAATATAAGATGTTTGAGAGATAAGATGGTTAAAGGTAGTCGGTAGAAATTTCATGTATGTTGGAACTCGTCAACAATATGTACATGGAATCTTGATGAAACTGATGCCAAGTCACTCAGTTTGCAATTCAACAACGCTACTACTACTAAGCTTTCAGGGTTACATACAGATAAGTGCTAGTAGGAACAAGATATTTATACATTGATTGATGATTTAGTCGTTTAAAGAGAAAGAAGCAACCTAAGATATGATTCAAATACTTATCAACTCAAACAGATCTATTCATGTGATAATGACAATGAACGGAGATTTAATATGAATGATATGACTAAATGAAACCGTTACATATTTCAATTTATACAACACTAATCTTCATTAATAAATTCCTTTCATTTTGTAAACACTATCAAGGAAACTGGAAGTTGCTTAATACTTGTGAAATTAATAGTAAGCGAGTTGGTATACTGATGTATTATGTGACTATGGTAACTTTAATATTTCAAAAGGGATTTTGTAGAGATTGTAGTAATTTAAATAGTTGAGATCATGAGTCAATTGAAACTGGACAAACCTTAGAAAACCTGGAATCACCGGACGGCTGTTTCGTGCTATTGTGGGAATTCTCAGCGGTGCGCATCCACGATCCCGCGTCGCGGGATTTGAACCCAGGACCTCTTAACACTAAAATTGCGGATATTGAGAAATACTATTGCCCTCAAATGCCCTGGTACGGACGAGAGTGAGGTGAGTCAGCTCTCTCTCTCTCTCCCTCCCTCGAAATGCCCTCACATGGCAACGTGCATACAACCACTGCAGGGGAAGTCCAATTCACTGCCTTCTCATGATGAGGGTGTCGTTTGTGAAATTGAGAGGACAAAAAGCGAATGTCCTGCGCTTTAATCGGGTTGATGGATACTGAGGATCCACTGAGGGGAGTTGGAAAACCCTGATTTCAAACCAATGATGTACATGGGCTCCAGGATCCTAAGGAAACAAATAGCGTATGAATCTATTGTTGGTCACCGAATACTATGGGACTACATCTCCTGAAGTTGCTCCACTGCCTTATGGATTAAACCTTTAGGTCAAATGCTCCGGATGTGCTCTCCTAAGAAAACCACTTGTTTCAGTTTGGGCACCCGGGCAGTATCCTCACCCTGACACAAATCGAATGACTTATGTGGTGCATATCTATTTAGTGTCTTTATGTACTGATGTTTATGTGTTTAAATAAAATAAATAATGTGATATACTGTGCTTTTGTAATTTGAACTAAACAGTATCAATAAACTGTTATGATCATGACTCAGTGTCGTAATAAGGATGGTTTATGAATGTTACGTTTGAACATTTAATCCAAGTTAGACAATTAAACAAAAGGTCTTTTCATACAATTTACCTCTGCAACAAAGTAGAGATTTGTCTCTAGTTTTACTCTGGACTGATGTTATAGTGAACGAGAGAGAACACAAATAGGGACAATCGAATGTGCTCGGATGCAAAATTACAAAATATCTTAGTAAAGTCTGAAAACCATACAGTAACACATAATTCACAAAATATCAATCAATCACCTCAAATTTCATTGTTCTTACATTTTCACACTAATCCTTCACTATTCTCATTTGCTTTTCTTTGCTCTTCTTAACCTTCTGCCTCTAGATATTTCACTTTTAACTAATGACACATATACTACTTATATCTATTGACATCAGTAGCACATAACCACAATACAATTAAGCTAGTTAAATCTAATCGAATGTAATAAGGTATGAGATTTATGACTAACTGATTGAAAGTAAAATTTTTGAATCAACTAGAGAACATTTACAAAAGAAATAAACGGATTATTACTCAATTGATTCACTTACTTGAAATGGCATATTAATATGAAAATCTTGAAAGATGGCAATTATACCAAATACACTTGTAGTAAATACGATAGTATTGTCATCTTCATTAAATTTAATTAATTGAATACCTGTTTTACGCCATTGTAATTTCTCTGGATCCCATCTAGCTAATAAAGGATCTTCTACAATGATTATAGATTTTGGTATACTTAAAAGATAGAACAATAAAAAAAAGTGGGAATATCTAGATATCAGATAAACGTTGTTAGTTCTCATAGTGATCATAATAAAAAAAATTAATGTTACGTAACCGGGGATGGTGTGATTATCGTAGTCAATGATTGAGGATGTTGGATGATAAGGCTGAGAATAGGTATCAATGAAGTGTGTTGATTCACTTTCAATCTTCTCTTAGAGCATAAGTTTTAAAGTTATTTTGTCCTCTACATTCTGATAATTCTTTACTTTACTTTGCTTACGCCTGTTACTCCGCCGCTGACCAGCATTCTTCAACCCACTCTGTCCTCAACCTTCCTTTCTAGTTTTATCCAATTATTGTTCATTCTTCTCATGTCTGTTTCCATTTCTCGGCGTTATGTATTCTTTGATCTTCCTCTCCCCCTTTGACCTTGAGGATTTTAAGTGAGGGCTTGCCTTGTAACGCAACTGGATGCTTTCCTCAGTGTGTGTTCTATCCACTTCCAGCACTTGTTCCTGATTTCTTCCTCCACTGGGATCTGGTTTGTTCTCTCTCATAGTAGGTTGTTGCTAATAGTATCTGGTCAACGGATCCGAAGTATTTTACGTGCAGACAACTGTTAATAAACACCTATATCTTCTGGATGATGACTTTCGTAGTTCTCCAAGTTTCCGCCCCATACAGTAGAACTGTCTTGATATTTGTATTGAAAATGTTGACCTTGGTGTTGGTTAACAGACAGTTGTTTTGAATTCCAGATATTCTTCAGTTGTATGTATGCTGCTGTTGCTTTGCCAATCCCACACCTTCGTATATGCATCAGATCCACCGTGTCCATCAATAATGCAGCCCAGATATGTAAAGGTTTTTATATGCTCCAAATCTTCTCCATCAAGTGTGATTCGATTGGTGCATGCTGTGTCGTGTCGGAGAATCTTGCTTTCAGACTTACTGCTGCTGAGGCTGCTGTTACACTGGTTGTCTTCTCCTGCATTTGTTGTTGCATATACGATAAAAGATCCAGATCATCTGCGAAGTCTAGATCATCCAGCTGCATCCCAGCTGTTCACTGTATCCCATTCTGATAAATACTTATCTTTTTCTCGAGTCCTATCGGTTATGGTTAATAGTATTTTTTTACTATAACTGATACGTTTACAACCGTTTCTACTAGTTCGGTATTCAGGTTCATCACTTCGTCTTGTTGTGTTTATGTTACATCCAACTAAATAAGACATTTATGAGGTTATTATTTATTTATGGATGATTAATTCAATTGTTATATAATCAGTAGAATCGAATTGCAACTATGAGGTATAGAAACATGACACTGATTGCCATTTAATTATCAGTTAGTGTAAATATCGATCTGACAGAAGATCAGTTATGATCAAGATATCTTAGTAGTAACGTCGCTTATTGTGATACGCAGTGAATCAGTCTCTATAAGATTGTTTATACATTTTGTTGATTAGTCCCAATTAAGACAAAATATTGATCAGTGAGTTCTGTCTAGTAGTTATCATGGACCACCTAATAAAGATCTGAAATTCGTGAAGTTAGATTAGAAGATGCAATCTAATAGTGGAATAATTAATTACTAAAATTGTTATATTCAAGATATGCTCATTTATTGTAGATCATAATCAACTGATCAACAAAAGTGTACAGAGGATTGTGTATTGAGATGATGGAGAAGATTTGTAGATCATGTGGATGATTTTGATGAAGTTTTGTTCTCTAAGCTGTATAGTTTGGTCATGGACCTTTCATCGTTCTTCTAAACGACATCATCGTCCAGAAGAACGATGAAATCTCCATCACCAGACCATACAACTCAGGATTGTGTATTATAATTTGTAAATCAATTATTTATACTGCAAAGGTATACTTTCAGTTTGAATTTTAGCTTCGATAATTATCATTTTATTAGTTATAACACTGATATCTATTCATGGTAAGACTTAAACTAAGTAAATAATTCCTGTATTCAAAATGATTCACTTACAATTGTCTCTTACTTATTGCATAATCACGAAACAGTATATGATCTGTTCGTTCTTGACTCAGTATATTCATTGTCATCAATTCACTAGTATTTAGGATCGAGGTGGATGATCAGAGTTCCATATAAAAATCTGTGATGAATCGAGTTTGCACAAATCACTGGATTGGTTGATGTTAGACACTAACACCATTAGATGCCGGCTCAGTGGTCCATTAGGTTAAGCGTTCGCGTGCGAATCCCGCGAGCGGGATCGTGGATGCGCACTGCTGAGCAGTCCCATACTAGGGCGAAACGGTCGTTCAGTGCTTCCAGGTTTCCAACGGTGGTCTAACATCAGTCGATTTATGATCTCAATCAAAAACTTAATAATTTTCACAACCCCAATACTGATAAATCACTGATTGTTATGCACCATAACACAGATTAGGAAGTACTAGACAAGTATTTCATCTTAGTATAGAACTGATTAAGTGTGTGCATCATCAAACCAATCACTAGTCAAATCAAGTATCTTTATGTATCATCGTGTATATATGTGTGTGTGTTTAACATTTAAACTCATGAACTACCATTCAATAGTTTACATTTTTCACTTCAATAACACATGTCGGACAATTTATCATTGATTGTTGAAGAATAAAAACATAGTCTGCATCATAATATACATTTTACATTCAACTTTATATTACCGAATTTTAACTTGAATTGGTGGTCTTTCTTCTTTCTTCTCTTGTTTTCGTGGAGTTTCTTCCATTACAGATTCATTTTCTGTTTCTTTGATTATAAGAAATAAACAGAGAATGTGAAAGATGAAAGCTTTTGATATTATGGTAGGTAGTATCATTCCATGATAATGATGCCTTAGTTACCGATAACTCTAGGACAAATGTTTTAAACTTAGCATTTCTATATTAATGTTGAAGCTAATATTATGTCATCTGTTTAAATATCTCATATCTTAAAGCAGACTGATCAATTCTATTTTGAATATTAACAATTAGAATACATTGATTTTGGCTAGGAGGGGGATGGATAACATTTCAAAATTGATTGATCAATGGGTGGTGACCAATGTCATGCGTGTCTAGTCCTTATTATTAGTGCAGATCGAATGCTATCGACTATGTTGCAATGTGGCCACCAGTCTAAGTGACTTGACACTGCGACTACCTCAAACCACTATCTAATCTCACAATAGTGCCCGCAGTGTCGAGTCACTTAAACTGATGGCCACATTGCAACATGGTCAATAGCATTCGATCTGCACTAATAATAAGGACTAGACACGCATGACATTGGTCACCACCCATTGATCAATCAATTGTGATTACATCTCAGTCCTACAGGAGGTTGGTCGCGGCCCGGATAGCTCAGTAGTAACGTCTCTGAATGTGAAGCTGGGTGACACGGGATCGAACCTAGCAGGGAGAACCAGTTCCCTCAAAGATTACAGGCACACCTCGCTGACGAGTGCCAAGTATCACGAAACCTGGGTCTAGGGTTTCCTGTTGACTACCTCCAACCACCATCTAATGGATGACATTTATTTCATTCTTGTCGGAAATTACAAGCTGAATATACCTCGATCCTAGTGTTGATATTCACATATGTGCTAGAACTTAGTATCATTCTTCTTAGCTAGTATTTAATGCTCTTTAATTCGATTCCAATTAGATCATATGATGGTATTAATGAAATACATATCCCGGTGACCCTTGTATATAATTATCGACTTAGTTCGTGTCAGATAATAACAGGATAAAATATGTCAGATATGGGAATGAATTTTGAATACGTATGTTTCGTACAATCGTTGATTCGGACAGACATTCCAAATGAAAAGCGAGAAAGCAAAGGAAAGCGGAGGAGGTGAGTGAGCTAACTTGATTCCATAAAACGTGACACCATATTTATAATTAAACAAAAATAAACTACAGATATGTAATGAATAGGGCAAGCAAAAACACACATACACTCATATAAAAACAGTCAAAGTTGATCAGTGAATAACTGACAAGATCAAAATGCGACTCAAGAAGAATGAATAAATTGGTATGTCCGGAAGCCAGATAACCCATGTGGGCTTGATATGGTACCAAACACTACAATTATGTAAGTGATAAACTGATACTCATCAAACTGGAAGACAAAAATATAACAGTTTTAGTTAGTGAAACAAGAATCGAGTCTTAGTAAGAACAGCAATAATGCGATACTGGAATATCCAGCTAATGTGTCCCAATTTGTGCGAAATATTCGTCCTAGGTAACGCTGCTTTTCACAATTTAAAATGCAATGTCAATTTTATGAGAGCCAGACTATAACTTATGAACGAGCCGGTCAGAAGCAAGTGAGCTATAATAAGGTTACGGTGCCTATTTTAATACCCAATACTCACGGTAGATAGGTTTGCAGCGGATTTCAAGGAGGATGTATAGGTGAGTGGTTACAATAAGTGGGATAACTAAGAAGTTCCTTTATTTGTGATCACTGTGTTTAAATTTATGCTGGATATCGTGCAGACTATCCTGACGATGTTGTATTTGGATCTAATATATGTTGGAGGGAAAAAAATCTAGAACGGGGACTTTTTCAACTCAGTCCCGATTGACAGTAAGACAGATTATCATAATTGTAAACTGGATAATGAAAACCACCAGTAACACTGGCTGAAACCTTTGCAGATGTTATTGAAGCTTTGGCAGTTGAATAGTATGAATACTATCGAGATATATGTACCATGAAAATGCTAAGCTTAATCAGGAGATTCGTAGAAATCGACGAAAACAGTCGTTAGAAAACGTAAATTCAATAGAAGAAGTTCTGAAGAAGGCCCGGTAATTAGCACTTCCCTAAGGATACTTAGCAGGTGTTCGGTACATATGATAAATCATCTCAAAAGGAACACTTTTAACACATGAGAAATTGACAGGCTACAACGATAATTGCCGATTGTACGAGAGTATATTCAGCCAAGTACCCCAATATAAACAAATGACTGGAGAGCATATCGACGCTTATTTAGACTTGGTTACGTGCACCCTATCGTCTTTCACAAACGGCATGTTGTAGATCCCACCATGGAAGCACACATTAATTATATGGAAGCAATGTGGCCGAGGCTAAAAGAATTTTTACGACCTTATCATGGCTCCAGAGGTCAACTGTTACGGAGTCTATTTCTAACCTCGAAAAGTTTTTAAACCATGTTAAAGAAGTGTATCTATTCTATATTTTTGGATTTACATAGTATACTCCTACTCTATACAGACATCTCTGATTGGTTTAAATTTCTCAGTGTCACTTAGGATTCGTTCTGAGATCATCCATCAATTATAGTCTCTTCAAAAAGGTTAGATAAATGATTTATTTAATTGAAATAAATGGTTCATGGTTAACAGTGGAATCTAGTACGTTCATCTAATACTGTATGGAACTCATCAGTTGGATGTACTTGTATCTCAGTATTGAGGCTCACATTGTGACTGAGATTACAGGTCTTTCATTTAGGATTCCAACTCATTATACACTGAGCTAATGAGTTCAGATGTTCAGAATTATAAAGAAGTGTTGTATGCTTCTAAAGAATATCAATTCAAAGTGAAATAGCTTAACAGAACTTCTTTTCTTCAATCCCGATGGTTTATAATTTAGATCACCTTGAAAATATCATTCATAATATAATTAATAACTTACTTATTTCTTCTGATGTATCAACTATATATTCAAATGGATGTAGTTTTGGAGGTTTTACACATGTTGTTATGGTCCAACCTTTAACTGTTTTAGGCTGTCGTGGTAGACTAAGCAATTCAAAACGAATAATACCACCAATCACATGATAATCACCTAAATCAATTGCATCTTCTTCCATATCAGCTTTTATCCAATTCTCAGGTTCTAAAGAAAAAAAAAAGGTGATTTTGAAAATATTTACATATATAATGATTCCATGGTATTAAACAGATCATTGGTTGAATAGTGTTCGCTAATAACTTCAGTTTTATTATCTCGCGGTTTCCAACCTTCAAATTTTCTATAAGCAGATAGTTCATCATCACCATTCCTCTTCAACTTTGCCATCGATGACATTCTGGAAACAGCTCTGATGGATGTAAGTAATGGTGGTGTGGATCTGTTGCCTGGAGAAAGACTTCTCGACCTTGAGTATGCGGATGATATTGTCTTACTGTGCGAGAATGCCCAAGCCATGCAATCCGCACTTAATCAGTTGGCAATCAGTGTCCGTAGGTATGGTATGTGCTTTGCACCTTCGAAGTGCAAAGTTCTTCTACAAGACTGGCAGGATTCTAATCCTGTACTCACTCTGGATGGTGAGCAGAGTGAAGTAGTCGAGAAGTTCGTGTATCTAGGTAGCTGCATAAGTGCTGGTGGTGGTGTGAGTGATGAGATCAATGCACGTATAGTGAAAGCCGGAGCGGCTTATGCCAATCTGGGCCATCTTTGGCGCCTTCGTGATGTTAGTCTGGCTGTAAAAGGTCAGATCTACAACGCGACGGTGAGAGCAATTTTGCTTTATGCTTGTGAAACCTGGCCTCTCTGAGTTGAGGATGTTAGACGACTCTCTGTGTTCGATCATCGTTGTCTCCGAAGGATTGCCGGCATCCAGTGGCAACACCATGTCAGTAATGCAGAGGTTCGACATCGAGTGTTCGGTCACAGAGACGATAATGAAATTGGTGTCACCATCTTGAAACACCGACTTCGGTGGCTTGGACATATTCTACGAATGTCGTCCCAGAGAATTCCACGTCGTGCATTATTTGCCGACTCTGGGACTGGTTGGAAAAGGCGGAGAGGTGGTCAGTATATGACATGGTGTCGTGGTATGAAAGAAAGCTGCAAAGGGCTAGCTTCTGTTGGTCCTTCACGACTCCCTGGTTGGGGTCCGAGAGACGGTGTAACGCAGTGGCTAGAGACGTTATCAGATATGGCTAAGAATAGAAGCCAGTGGCGATCGTGCTGTAACCTCTTACTTTCTTCATAAAAAGTGATTGTATCTTCCTTAACTGAAAGATCTCTTCTGATTGTACCTTTCCGTTTCCCCCACCATTGTTCTCTCTCTCTCCTTTTTTTTTATAATTCCCCACGTTCATAACTTTTTTTTTCTCTTTTCTCCTTCTCTTCAAATTATCATTGTTTTGTGTGGCGTATATATATTTGGTGCCCCCCTGTACCAATATTTATGTGTTCAAATAAATAAATAAATAAATAAATAAATAACCTTCAAATAGTCCATAATCATAACTTTAACACAAGGTCGAACAAATGATCTTCAATTCTCCTAACGAAAAGCACATACGCTGAGGTCTTTCAAATGAGTTTTCATTGCTTAATCGTTTCCAGTGATTTCTCAACTGATATCACTTACTTAAAAAAATAAAACAAACTTCAATTTGAATAGTAAATCAATAAATGTCATATATTATCTCGTGATGTTCCTATAAATCAACATTCTGTGCTAAATATACTAGAATTAATAGATATAAAAAATTTTGTCAGAAGGGGGGTTTGTAAAGATTTGAGTAATTAATGGTTAAATTCATGAGTCCATTAAAGCTAGACCATCGTTAAAAACCTGGAGGCGTTCATGCGCGAGACCGGTAGATCCTGAGTTCGAATCCCGAAGGATGGGATCGTCGATGTTCACTTTTAAGGAGTCCCATGCTAGGACGAAATGGCTGTCCAGTGCTTCCAGGTTTTCCATAGTGGTCTAACTTTAATTGACTGATGAATTCAATTATTGATTTAGAAAACTTTTAAAATAGAGAATAGTGTACACTTATATTCATTTAGCAGTGTAATTGATCAGTCTCTTGTGCATCGTGTGCAGATTGTTTTGATATTGCATGAAGATAAAAGCTTTATAAGCAAAGATGGATAGTGGCTAGCAGTGGAATTCAGGACTTGCATGATTTCAGGCAATTTCGAGGCAGTACGCACAGGATGCACATATGCCAACAATTGCAGTCCTAAACAACAATGGGAAGATACAAGCGAACAACACCAAGTGAATATAACATCACCCCATTGTACAAACAAGTGACTATCAGGACTAAGTAACTAAGTGGATAACACGATAGCGTTTGATGCGGACGGTATTGTGTTTGAGTCCCGGAGTGAACATCGACTTTGATATGAAGGTACACCCAGCTGACGAGTCTCAAATAGGACAAAACGTGCATTCTGGATTTCACTATTAGCTATCATCAATCTTTTCTTATAAAGTATTATTCTTTTACAATAGGATCAAATACTTCTAATTAGATTTGAAGAGAAAATCTATTAAGAGTTTTTCAATAGATTTGAAGTATCTAGCCTATAAACTCATTACTTTAACAATTTCTAACTCAGTAAATCAATCTGTTAAAATCAACTATACTTTAAATAGTATTTCATTCATTAAGTTGTAGTATAGCCTTCATTATCGTTCTATTATTGGTACCTATTTCAAATAAAAACAACGATTATTATAGGATCGTTTATCTAAGCTAAAAGCTTTCTGTATCATATCATAGCTAATCTTTTACATTGAAGAAACTTCAACTTGTATAAAGAAAAAACAAGATAAACAATAACCTGGTGTAGGGATTCGATCTTCTAGAGGAATTTCAAATGCTTCTTCCATTTCAGTTGTTTGTTGTTTTTCAATATTATCATCATCATTTAATAAAGTCTACATGAAGATATTAAAAAGATAAACAAATAAATTAGTAGATTTTAGAATATCCAATAGTTGTACGAACTATGCTGTTAGTGTTATTACTTTCTTATTCTAAGTGGTTATATTTTCTATCTTTAAGAATCTTTAAGGATTCTGCAAAGATTATTCTACTTTTGTCGACAATGTAGATTATTTTGAAATTCATGGAACAACTACTTCACAATACTTTTCAATGAAACTTGTTATAACCTCCAAGAAGTTTAACAAAATGGTGAAGGCTGTTTATGCAAGTGGTGAATTGAAGAAGCCGATCATTTCAAGTAAGTTAAGCTCCTCAGTAGTGCGCATCCACGATGCCGCTTGGCAGGATTTGAAAACAGGACATATCAGTCTCGCGCGCGAGTGCTTAACCACTAGACTAACGAGTTGGCATCCAGTTGTGTTAATGAATAACTTCAACTAATTCACGAAATTGAGAGACACATCCACCATTGTCTTCAGTGAGTTACTATCTCAAAACATATCCGGTTGAACTCCACTGGTCACAGCTTCTTACTAGAACTCTTGAAGCCAGTCACTAGTGAGACTATGTTGATTCAAATCAGTAGGGGTTTTGTGGAGATTGTAGTAATTTCAATAGTTGAGATCATGAATCAATTGAAGTTGTATTTATTAGTTATGTTCCCATAAGACTAAGGCTGCAACATTCTTCTACATTTACGGGTAACTGATTATTGAGTAGCAAGTAAATTCATGTTTGCCTTGTGATCAAGTGCTGAATGTGCTTGATAAATCGAGGTTTTACGTGACTAGTGGTCATATTGACTCGAAATCTCATGCACTTATTATAAGATGGCAGGTGGTTAAAAGTTACCAGTAGAAAATCCTGCTTCAGTCAGTCAGTCAGTAATTACGTGGAACTTCGTACGCACGTACATCAGTTCGAGTTTCCATACCACATTAGCACAGAGATCCAGTTATCAATTCAAATCCGGTAGTGGTAGAGGTACTGAAAGTATAAGTAGTGACAGGGAACATTAGGGTTTGATGATGTTATTCAAGGAGTATAGTCCAGTGGAATAGATTTGGAAAGAAAATAAAGGACATGAAGAATTCAGAAGATTAGAGTTTGAGAGAACACAGAGAGTGGAAGCACCTGCGCCATTGCAAACGGTTTTGAGCCATGTCATTCAAGATCTCTGACACCATCAGTCGATATCGTCTCATGGACCCCAACCAAGCAGTCTACACCTAGCAACATGGCTCAGTCCACTTGTCAGTGACTTCATGGATTTGTGCCATGTTTTGGTCTGGCCGCCTCTAGCTTTCTTCCAACCTACTCCTACACCAAAAAACATAGCACGTCGGGGCAGTCGGTGGTCGGGCGTGCGCAACACATGTCCCAGCCATCTCAACTGATTAAGTTTCACTACTTCGTTAATTGATTTGCCTTTCTTACCTAGTACCCGTTTCATAACAACTGCATTACTTACCCGGTGGTCCCAGGATATACGAGAAATGTTTCGAAGACACCTATGATCAAACACTAGTAGCCTACGAATATCCTCTACTCTTAACGGCCATGTTTCACTGCCATAAAGTAGGATGGAACGAACTGCTGCGCAGTAAATACGTCCTTTGGTTGATGGACGTTATCTAGCCTACGCCATAAATGACGCAAGTTGGCAAAAGCTAGTCGAGCCTTCTGTATCCGTGCTGAGATTTTGTCACACACTAGACCACAAGGGCTGATGAGACTTCCCAGACAAGTGAAGCGGTCGACACTCTCAACCACTCCACTCTCTATCATTAGTTCGGGCGTCGACGCAACCCAATCCTGAAGCAGCATTTTGCATTTCGAGGGAGAAAATCGCATGCCGAACATGCTTGCATTGTTGCTTAGAGTGGTCAGCAGACTGCATTTTGTCAGCGTTTTCACTAAATAGAACTATGTCATCGGCGAAAATCCTGCTTGACCTAGGTTTTATGCTTGTCGGCATTTTTCGGTTCAATAGTGAAATCTCAGACTGCCGAAATGGATGGTATGGGTTCACATCAAATAAGGTACATCAGTTATGTTAAGATTATAGGGACACCCAGAGGATTGTGATTGTAAGGTACTGTAACTAAGAGATTGAGGATAACTTAAGAATCGTGAATCGTATAATAACAGTCTATAGATTAAATAAAAGCTTATAATAATAAGAATATGAGTAAGCATTTAATCTGATTACTGAACAGTTGTCCAATAAAAATATATATAATAACAGTCCATTTATTCTTCGTTAGGATATAATAGTTATGATCTCTAAAGCACTCCAATAAAAAGGGAGCTAACACGAAAATAACTCACAGAAAGGTCGTGTATGACGGACGTCAAACAGTTGTCCCTTAGGTACTGCGGTCATGCTCTCAGGTCACTAAGACCATCCCTAACCCAATTTCATTTTTCAGGCACCTCCAGAAGAACCCTTCTATGATGTGAGCAACCGGGAAGTGACAACTGGCCTCATACCTCTAACAACACTCAAGATCACTGTATTCATAATCAACTTCCAACAAATTATACTCGGTGAATACAACAAACTAATAATTTCCAATCATTTAGCTAGCAACTATCTATCTTTGCTTATAAAACTTGTGTACTTCAGACAATATTTAGATAATGTGAACAGGATGCACATAATCCAACAAGAGACTGACCAATTGCAGTCCTAAACAACAACAATGAGAAGATACAAGTAAACAACACTATAACGCATAGCAACAATAAATATGTTAATAAATTAACTCATAACAAACAATAACCAAAAAATAATGTTAAACATACTTCTTCTTGTATTTTATTCTCATTGAATTGATTCTTTACAATCAAAGTATCATCTTGTTGAATCACTTCATCATTACCTGTCTCACTAATTACTTTAATTTGATTCAATATTAACAATTACAATTGTACTTACTTGATTTAGGCAATTTACATGGATAATATGATTGACATTTATATGAATAATTATCATATTTCATAAAATTGATTAAAAATACACAATCAGATAAAGTTAACACTTTTGGTATATCAAATGTAATATCAATCTCAGGGAATGTAAATTGTTTAATCCTATATATATATATGGAGCAAAGGGGGGGGAAGGGAGAAGAGACAAGAATAATCATAAACATTTATATACCTTGGATTTTTAGATAAATTACCCCAGATACATATTACTATCCAATGATTATACCAAATTTTTTGTAAATTTAATGTTTCATGATCTTTATAATAAATAGCTTTTGTTAATAGATCAATAATAGATCTATCTAATTTCTCATATATTTGTTGCCTTAATTTATATTTCATCTAAAAATAATATGAATATCAATATATATATAAGCTTACATTATTGTATTTTAATAAATTGAATTGATCTTCATCATTCACTTTTAGTTCAGAAATCAATATATTTAATTCATCAATAATCTATTAAGTTAGTTACTAAAAATTTAACTATTAACTTACTTTAAAACTTTTCATACAATCATTCATAACATCATCCATAGATAAATATTGTTCATTTGAATTCCATAAACTAATATATGTATTAATTTCGCTTTCAATAGTTGGATTAGGTAAATCATTACATTGAAAATATCTTTCCCACTAATTTATATTACTATTAATGATTTAAGTAAATTATTATTTTACGGTATATTGATCATGATATTGTAGTTTAAGTTGATGTAAACGTTTGTTTAGTTGATTGATCAATATTCTTGTTTGTTTTAATTCTTCAACTCGTATTTTAAGATCCTGAATTGAAAGTTTTACAAATTTTATGTTAATGAATGAGTCTTATACTTTATTATCAGATTAGAAAATAATGTTTCATTCAAAACTTCTCGTAAAACTGTCGAGTATGTAGGAATATGTAGTCTTAACAAGTGTATGATGATGTTTGATGCAATAACTCTTTTAAACAGTGGTAAGAGGCTAAAAATAAACAGTTTATTAGTCAGCGATATCTAGTAAAAGGTGGTAATAATCATCATTTAGCAGAGAAATAAGGAGAGACTGTACCATAATAAGACTGAGATAAAGTTGTCAATACTTACGGTGAGATTCCTCTGAACACTTGTCTAGTTACACATTTAACTAACAATTATCACTGGCTACATTAGCTCTCACATAATAACAATAATATTAGTTAAGTTATATCGTTACATGATATTTTGTTTTTAAATGAATCAAAAGTCTTTCAAATTAGAAAATTAGCGATGTAAAGGTATTGTTACTATTGAAGTGACAATATTTAAATTGATTTTAATGAGCGCATTTAAAACAGTTTGTCAAGATGAAATATTGCATTTTGAAAGAAAGCCTTTCACGCATCTGTGCTTCTTAACAAATAATAATCGGTTAAAGTTATGGGTGTGAACTGTCAGATACAAACTCAATGGTCTGCCGACTCAAATTTAAATAGGTTCCAGTTCTGCTAACCATATGATATCATTCATACTCACGTGCAATTAATTACATGAATCTTTACTTCGGTAAATGATTTGTACTTTATCTACTTAAGTCTGTTATCCGTCTTATGTAATAGGCTGCCAAGAATAAACCTCCAAGCAAGCCTTTTCTAAGCCCTCCTTTTCAGTTGTTACAAATTACTATTCCTGTCTTGACATCTAAATCTGAAACCCAGTCTTAAAATAACAGGATACTTTACCTATACTTCTATTTTTTAACCAAAATTTGCATATTTCCTCATGTTTCAATTTACTTTACTATTTTTTATTAAAAATCTGTGATTGAAGATTCAGTTAGAGCACTTAGAAGTAACGCAAAATGCTACCCATCTGAGAAGTTTTAGACATAGAAGTTTCACTAAATCATGAAAAAAACTGGTTACTATCGTACAAGACTGATTTGTCCATTCTTGATATTCACTAATCAATGGTGGTTTAAAAGCACTATCATTCAAACATATAGCTTGTGCCATAAGCCTTGATCAGTTGCAGTTCCATCTGATTCCATAGTCTACAAACATTTTACCATGTTGGAATGTGTCGTAATAATGGGATATTCAGTCTGTAAGAACTCCACGAGTTGAATTCGACCAAATGTTTACGTTTCGGACATATTAGATCATAGTTTCAATGTAATGTCTAAGGAAGATGAAACCATAAATACAAACCAAGTTAGGCAAAACGGACTCAGAGGTGAGAGTTACAATTGTATAAGGTCTTTGTAGTCGTTTTTTAAATGAGAATGAAGTGTCTCGGCCTCTTTGGGCTATTTAATCACCGAGTAAGTAGCGATTTTTATGTTAGTTTCTAATCTATGTTTTTAAATTAATAACTAGTCAGTGAATCTCAGATTTACACATTTGAAGAGCATAGACTTAATACGGATTCTACCCATTCAAGTTTTAAAACATTAAAATATTCCATTATGCAAACCAGAACAAAAAGTAACAATAGGCAATACAGGTTAAAGTGATATCAAATAGCCGGATTTTTGTACTTCTTCAGCATAAGATCTCATATAAACCACCATATGTGGTTGGTTTGCATAGGCTTACTTTGGAGACCCGTTTAACTATCGATCTGCCCACATCCAGACCTTTTACCAAAATAAACCATAATTCTGTTTTAATTAATCAGTATCAGGAGAGAAAAGCTTTCAAAATGATATTCGAAGAACAGGAAAGCAAAATTTCAACCTAACAAATGTAAGTTTTAAGAAATTATGGTCATAAAACATCTCATTAAACGATTTAGATCTGGAATCTGCCGAACGATTTTGAATGAAACAAAGATTTGTGAGTATTTTTACTGAATAACTGAGTGCACAAGAAACGATATTTAGTTCACTCATAAAAAACCCTGTTTGGAATATTATGAACGTGATTATAGTTGTCAGTGAAGTTATTACCGGCATAAAAAGGCTATACACTGTGTTCATTATCTAACCTCTTTTTCTTGCAGTGCTTTGCGCAGTTCTAGTTCTTTTTCTTCCCTAAGTCGTTCTCTTTCTTCTTCAAGTTCTTTCAGCTTTGCTTCGTCTTCTCAAAATGAAAATAAAAAATTCACCGTACCAACATCATTTATTTTTTTATTGAAATCTTTGTTTTTCTTCGCTGTTCGACTGGCCTTTCTATAAAATAAAGAAAAGATTTAAGTATACCATAATCCACAAGTTTTCAAAAGTTTGCGTATTTACTGTTATGACACAACAAAGTAAAACAAACAGCGTTCAACCGTGAAAATGTCTGACAATATTAATCCAGGTATCCTCATATATTTTAACTTTACACTCTGGTGCCGCAATAATAAACGAGGACAAGATACCAATTATGTGCATTTTTGACATTTGTCAATCTCTTTGTATCAGCATGATATAAGGTACTTTAACTGATTATGAGATAAACAGATATTGGAAACAGTCTAAATGACCAGGTCAACTTCCAGGGCTTGTGGTTAGTTATACATCGTTCGCTTAAATACGCTTGTTTGTTCATTATTTAGGTTTTAAACGGGGTTGGTATTTAGCTAAATGTTGTGGATGTGTTGCTCATTAACACCTCTTTATCAAACCCACAATTGATAAGATTCCCAAACACAAAGTCTGCCTGCACTATGGCCTTGAGATTTCTCTTTATTAGTCCGCGATTGTGAGGGAGCTTTGGCTATATTTTATTGAACTTCACTCGGCTTCGCATAGCATATTCAGCTCTAAGCCCACATACTGAAAAGTATGGGTTTAAAGATGCCACAAGTGTTCGAAGCTTGTCAACGTCCTTATCCATAACACCTCTATAATCGAAGTATGCTAACCTATCTAAATCAGAAGTGAGAAATGAAGAGGTTCAAATATATATTTCGAAGGCTATCGGTATGCCTAGGGACGTTTATTCTAATCTGGATAGATGTTGAAATGGATGCATAATACGGTGTAGCGGTAAATAATTCCCTAAAATAAAAAAAAACAACAAAAAATAACGATATTATAAAAATCCTTTTTTACGCTATTACACGAGCATGAGTTTGTTTTCCTTTTTTTGCCCGTTTTGTGTTTTCACGCGCGTACGAGTGTATTCCGACATGCACTTACATATTTTTCTTTTCTTTTCCAGGAAGACTGGAAAAGACGATGAAAAGAACGATGAAGTTGCGAGAAACGAAAATCTTCATTGTACCTTTTTTTACTATATTGTACATCATGGTCCGTTATAGTAAGGAAAGACGACCAGACGCTGCTAAACCTAGCAAGCTATCAGAAGAGTGGTTACCAACGAAAAACTCGTTGGGTTTAAACTTCTTGCTGGCCACGTCTTAGGGTCATCACTACCCCACTAGGGGGGGAGTGATCTGTAGCGATAAATAATTCCCCAAAATCAAATAGCTCTGTAAGTTTTCGACACTGGATGCTGACCACATTAGTTTTAACGGACTCATCTAGCTGAAGGCGCTCGGTCAAGCATCCACACCAGATCACGTGTGGGAACGCCGTGCTCAACATCTGCTGCATTCGCTAGCCAGATTAGTTCAAACGATCCTCGATATATTGATAGCTTATCAAATATATCTTCGATCTCCTCACTTCTGTCTTTTGATTTTACTTGGTGGGTGCGCTTCGTATTAGAAAGCGTTACTGGTTAAAGCGTTGTCGAACTCCGAATACCTGTGGCATCTTCTACGGCATACTCGTCATCTGGTGCGATTGTGTCACCGAATGCCTTCAGCTAAATGAGTCCAGCCAAAATAATGCGGTCAGCATCAAATGCTGAATACTTGCAGAACTATTTACTTTGGAGATCTATTTGGCGCTACAGTTTAAAAACACAATTTGAGAGCAACACTAGACATTATGAGACAAGTAGAGTTGATATAACGGCAAGTTATCTGATTGCCCAAAAACTCCGAGTCATCGGTATAAAGCCACATGTTTGGATATTCAGGTATTTTAAAAGGATTGAGAATCGTATAACGACAGTATTGAAAGAGTCATGACACGTCATGAACAACTAACGGATGATGTGCATATAATGTACATATTTTGTGTAAGCACTCTGTAATTTGCATCAGACAATTAATTTTTTGCCCACACTTGATCTTCGGCAATATCCATCTTGAAGCCAGTCACCAGTGAGCACATGACTTCATTTTATTCTGAAAAATTAATTGTTCTCGAGCTGTACATGTGTTGTATTGTCACATACTAAACGATGTAAAAAGTTTAATAACTTGAATTTCTTCAGAATTTATTTCATCACCCAACTCAGAAATCAAATGGCATATTTTAAGAGTTGAAGTTATTATCCTAGTGCTTAAATAGAAACATAAAGTTCTAGG
Source organism: Schistosoma spindalis (assembly GCA_946903255.1). Taxonomy (NCBI): domain Eukaryota; kingdom Metazoa; phylum Platyhelminthes; class Trematoda; order Strigeidida; family Schistosomatidae; genus Schistosoma; species Schistosoma spindalis. The sequence goes on from OX336418.1 coordinate 46,571,893, forward strand.
TTAATTTCTATCCCCAAACTTACTTACACATGTTACCCTCCTCGAGGAGTATAGGACGCCCACCAACATTCTCCATCCAAATCTGTACTGGACAATCCTTTCCAGTTCTCAGGTAGTTATCACGTAACTTGTTAGTCAATCAAAACACGACTTATTCACTCTTGCACTGTACTAAACCAATGACGTTCGACCGGTCTGATCAGCCTAGCATCCTGAAAGTTGAGGCCAGAACGGCAATACGAGCTTTCACTATAAGAATCACTTAGTTCAAACATACTTGATTTATATACCAGCTAAAAAGACCACATCACATCATAAAATAGGAAATAATATTTATACACAATAAAACCAAAAAGTGGCTGTGAATATGGGAAAGTGCAATTAATAATTTAAGAATAGTAAATCGGACAACAATGATCTATAGGTCGAAACGAAGCTTATAATAAAAGAAATATAAATATACACAATCTGATTACTGAATAGTTATACCATAAGAATATGTAGATATTAGCCCTTTAAAATGTCTCAATAGTTAACCGTAATTAAATTTTCTCTGGGTATAACACTTTCCATGTCTGTGGCGAGTTTATAATTTATAGACGAACCAATTAAATTTAAGATAACATGTATTTGATTTTGGCTTAAAATTCGTCCACTTATTTGACTAAATACCGTTTAGCCATTATAACTGAGGTCAGTTGATGACAAAAAGATTGAATCTAATTTTCCACCCTAACGTTCAACTTAATATACGAATTCTAATTCCTCGCGCTATTTTATAACCATCGTTTGGCCTTAAGTAATCGGTGGACATGTTCAAGGTTGCTCGAAGGTCATCCAAAAATTTTAGTCTCATCCGACTGAAATTTAGTGGTTTAATGTACTAATTTACTACATCGTACGTTTTTTTATACAGTGTAAAAATTTCTTCTGATGGATAAAAGGTAGCTTATTAAACTTGATATTAGTTAAGTGAGTTAAACATGATATCAAATGCAACACGTCCAACAAATATGCGAATTGAGCTAGTCGCGTTGCTAGATATGAATGATTGTCGAATTTCCACATTTATAAAAATACTGAACGCGTTTAATCTTTTTTGTTTTTTTTTTAATCATTGATTCTCTATTTGAGTAATTGCTGATGAATCGTCTATGCTAATGATAATATTATTACATTTTTGGTTGAAAAAATGGCGTGTAGTAATTCTTCTGAAGTAACTAGCTTCTAAACATAAGTTGAGAAATCATAAGTCTAATATTGACTAATAAGAATGCCTTTAGCTATCCGATCCCCTTGAAATAATCATTACTGATGATAATTGACATTTCTGTGTGAGTATGACATTGCCTCTAACAGCTATAGACTCGATCGATAGAATTCAATCAGCATTAAATACTATACAGCCAAGTTTTTAAATACTATTTATTAACCAATCAACATAGACTATTATAATCCAAATGAATTCTGGGTTCAAGTTTAAGCATTTACGATCTTTGGTGACCGCTACAACAGACTTAGTTTTGTAATACACTCTAAATGAAATACCTACAATCGGTTTAATGAATTAGGAATTTTACAATTCTAAAAAATTATCTATACATAATTCCCGATCATCTGGTACCAGCTATTTCAAGTATCATATCGTGTTTGACATATTAGTTGAGGTTAAAACTAATCAAATATGACTCATTTATCAAATTCAGTCAATTCACTGTGTAGATCACCAACGTAGATTATCTATGTCGAATGATTTGAGAGCCTACTCGAATTAAATGGAATTGATGTGACCAACAACTATCGTTTAAGTCACACCTCGTGATCAGCATCCAACGTGGAATACTTCTTCGTCATATCAACGTACTTTGAATGCTTTGAAAACGGTACAACACAAAGGTCGTTAATACAGAAATAAATTTGTCAAAACAGGTACAGTCAAAATCTTGACCACCACCACATGGGTCAATCCATGGCGCACGATTAACTAGTGCACATTAGTTGTCCTTGACTTTGACAAGGATCGATGATCTGTTCAATATTCAGTGACCCAACTTCCGGATGATTTGGCTAGAGCTCAGTGATATTTTACTGACCCTAAAAAAATGAGACGTATCAATCCTTACATTTTATCTCATCAACTTAACGTAAGTTATTATAACTTCGCATTTATTTAGGCTGTATAGTTTCGAACTGTAAACATATCATAAAGAACAGTTTAATTACTTGATAAAGCTGATATTATACAACACAATGAAACTATTTGTTAAAAAGTATATTACAAATATCTACCTATAGGAGTCAATTATGTATAGTAGCATCTGTGCTTTCAAATAGATTATGTAATGAAAGTTATGTAATTATATATTGGCATACAGAATTATGCCTAGTTACATAATTGTATGGTTGTTCATTTCATATTTTGAAAACAGCTGTCTGTAAATTGATCTCATTAAAATTCCTTATGAACAACAACAAGAATAAAAGAACGAATTCTTATTCACAATAGGGAACATTATTAAAATTGACTATCCTTAGTAAGTATCTTATTTGTTATCATTTTGTTTTTGTAAAGATTTTTTATCTGTTTGGAAGAAGTGAAATACTTTATTTAAACTATGTGAAGAATGAACTGAATGATTTTAAGTTATGTTGATGAGATTATTATTTATGGACGACTTTTGAGCAACGCTAAAGTTGTATTGAACACCGCTCCGCCAGAACACTTCACCAGACGCCACCTACTCCGCACCAGACTGCCCCAACATGCACCTCAGTTCCAGGCCCGAAACAGCGTCCGTAGAACAACACCTTTCTCCTCTCCTGGTTGGCAGTGACATCGAATATAGTGAACAAGAACACGGGTGGGGACAATCAACAACAACTTACAGAACCAGTTAGTAAAATATAACAATCATATAGTAACTGCTCAATTCGCTAAATGTCCATCCATTGTCTCAAATCACTCAGACTTCCTTTGTTCTTGCATTTTCATACAAATCGCATTCTGTTTTCATTTTTTACTGTTCTGTCTTCTAGTCTCTCTGCTGCCAGACATTCTGTTCACGACTAACACCATATACTACTTATATCTACATAAGTAGCACACACCACAAAGTGACCTTGAGTGTCCACTTAATAACCAGGACCAAATGAGGGCTAGGAACCAGTGTGTGAGAAATTCGAATGTTGATTTGCAATTGATGATTAAGGTTAAGAATTAGATTTAAGGTTTTTATTACGAACTGACATAAACTATAATTCTTAAACTCTATCTATACGAATGAACGAATTTCACGCCAAAATCGAAGACATCTTATCTTATACGTGATTGGTTCGTTCATAAATTATAGTCTCGCCGATATGTTTACTTTAGTTGAAGATCTACAGTTATTTGCCAATATTCAGCTTCGTATAGATGGTGCTTTTTAAGTCGGTTTGTATGATCTTTCAAATATATTTCGGCAATCCTCGTATAAAACCGTCGACTTAAATAGGCTTGGTGAATAACGGAATTAAATGAGTCAAATACGAGAATGGATTTTTGAATGCATATATTTTGTACATTCACTGATTTGGACAAGAATTCATAAGGATGAAGCGAATAGAAGAGAGTGAAGCGAAATGACGCACAATGGAGAAGGTATGTGAGCCAACTCAATTTAGTCAAGCATTAACCAACATTTATAGTCACACAAAAATAAGTTACAGGCATGTGATGAGTAATGGGATCAGAAGTGTACACTCGCCTACGCGCTCATATAAAGGCAGTCAAGATATTGATAAGCGAATAATTAACAATATCAGAATGTGACTCAAGTAAAATGAATAGATTGGCCTGTATGAATTCTAGAATAAGGTATGTGGGCTTAACATAATTAATAACTAACACTACAGTTTGCACAGAACTCAATGAAATGATTGTTTTTCAAACCATATGATGTTATCATAAATACTGAATACTTATAGTCATATTCATTTTGTTCGAAGACTTTTAAGGATTTTAAACGAAGAGTTCATACATTTATTATAAAAGTATGTTTTATCTTTGGGAGAGAACCAACTAGCTTCCAGCTTACCAGGAAATTAGGAAAAGACGATAGAAATGGATAGGACATACATTACGCAAACTATCAAACTGCATCAGGAGACAAGCGCTAACTTGAAATTCTGAAAGGAAGTGGAAAAGAGGAAGGTCAAAGAACATATTAAGTCGGAAAACAGAATCAGATACGAAAAGGATAAATAGCAACTGGAAAGAGGTGGAAAGGATTGCCCAGGACAGGGTTGAATGGAGAATGTCGGTGTGCGGCCTATGCTCTTTCGCGAGGAGTTGTTTTAGGTCCCATATATTCTTCAATTGACGATTTGTGTAATGTATGTCCTATCCATTTCCATCGTCTTTTCCTAATTTCCTCTTCAGCTGGAAGCTGATTGGTTCTCTCTCACAAGAGGCTGTTGCTGATGGTATCCGGCCAATGGATGTTGAGTATCTTGCTTAGACAGCTATTGATAAAAACTTATACCTTCTTGATGATAGTTGTATCAGTTCTCCAAGTTTTAGCTCCGTACAATAGAATTGTCTTGACATTCGTATTGAAGATTCTGACTTTGATATTGGTTGAGAAACAGCTGTTTTGAGTTCCATATTTTCTTCATTTGTAGGAATTCGGCCGTTGCTTTGCCAATTCTTGCTTTTACGTCTGCATCTGAACCCCCGTGTTCATCGATGATGCTTCTCAGGTACGTGAAGGATTCTACATCTTCCAGAGTTTCTCCATCAAGTGTGATTGGATTGGTGTTCTTCGTGCTGTATTTGAGGACCTTGGTTTCCCCCTTGTGTATGTTCGTACCATAGAAGCATCTATGAATCTAAAATAAATTGATTATTACCTATTGATTGAGTACTGTGTGATGGTACTTCAGGAAGTTAGACAGAATTGAATGATCCCTGTAGATTATACTTTTTTTAAACTTAAAATGACAAAGATGTTGGTCGTTAGTGGATTGACATCTATAGGAAGATCTATGTGTGCTGCTTTGATATCCGGTGGATTCATTCGAACCGGTCTATTCAGGAGTTCCTCGAAGTACTCTGCCCATCTGTTCCGCTGTTGTTGAACTTCAGTGATTGACCTGCCTTCTCTGTCTTCGACCGGTCTCTCTGATGTAACAATTTATTGATAGAAAATCAGTTAAAATGAATCAATTGTTTGAAATATGTTACATTTAAAATAATGCATTATAATTCAATTTCTATCAGTTATATTACAGATATTATTCATTAAGAAAATATTTCACTGGTTGAAATCATGAGTCAATTAAAGCTAGACCAATATGGAAAACCCGGAAGCACTGAATGGCCATTTCGTCCTAGTGTGAGATTCCTCAGTAGTACGCATCCACGATCCCTCTACCCGTGAGATTCGAACCCATGACCTATCAGTCTCGCGACAGGCGCTTAACCAACTGGATGCTCACTGCTGAGGAGTCCCATACTAGGACGAAACGGCCGTCTAGTGTTTCCAGGTTTTTCATGGTGGTTTAGCTTCAATTGACTCATGATCTGAACTATTGAAATTTTTATAATCTCCACACATCCCTTCTGATAAGAAAATATTTGTACAAGTTCATATTTAGTTCATTATTTAACATTGAATTTTAATGAATCTTTCAGAATGTAGACGTGTTTAATTGATAAATCTTTAAATATGACAAAATATGTATCCTGTTTTTCATCATTTATGTTTCCAGGACATATGTTATAATATGGATCGATGATAACAAGAAGATAGATATAAACCATTAGAATAAATGTCATAATTAACATATTAATTACTTACTTACATACTTACTTACTTACTTACTTACGCCTGTTACTCCTCGTGAAGGAGCATAGGCCTCTCACCAGCATTCTCCATCCAACCCTGTCCTGGGCAATCCTTTCAAGCTCTTTCCAGTTCTTATTCATCCTTTTTATATCTGATTCTATTTCCCGACGTAATGTGTTCTTTGGCCTTTGGATATTTGAATTCATTAATACGATTTCAAGACTACATTGGTTATCCTAGCTTCTTGACAAACTAATTTATTTATTCTTCTAAAGGTAAATTTTATCCCTGGGTACTTAAATTACATTGAGAAAAGTACCCAACTGCGTCACAAGACAAGCTCTCACGTGGGATCTTCAAGGTCGAAGGAGGAGAGGAAGACCAAAGAACACATTACGTCGGGAAATGAAGATAGACATGAGAAAAATGAATAAGAATTGGATGGAACTAGAAAGGAAGGCAGAGTGGAACAGAGTGGGTTTGAGAATGTTGGTCGGCGGACTATGCTCCATTAGGAGTAACAGGCGTAAGTAAGTAAGTATTCACTGACACTATTTAAATTGATAATTGAATACCAGAATCGGTATCATGTATATTTCGATAACAATCATTATATTATGTAAGTGAAGTCTTATATAGAGCCATTATAACTTCGAAATAAGACATGATAAAAACTGAGTTTGAGTAAGCATTAACACTGGAATTCAAATAAACAAATAATGTTAGTTTATTTATTTATTTATTTATTTGAACACATGAACATTGGTACAAAGTGGCATGGAATACAAATGTGCCACACAAGTCAGTTGATTTGTGCGTATGCTGTGATACTAACTGAGTACCCAAACCAAAGCAGGTGGTTTTCTTAGGGCACCACACCCGGAACCTTTGACCAAAAGTTCTGATTCACAAGGTAGTGGAGAAGCGTAAAAAGATGCAGTCCTATGGTAGCCGATGACCAACAATTGGTTCATATGCTATTTATTCCTTCAGGACACTGACGTCCATGTGCACCATTGGTTTGAAATGACGATTTTTCAAATCTCCTAGCGCCAGATATTCACTTATCGTCTTCTCAATTTCATAAACAACACCCCCATTACGAGAAGGTAGTGAATAGAACTTCCCTAACAGTGGTTGTATGCACGTTTCCATATGAGAGTATTTCGAGAGAGAGAGAGAGTGAGTGAGAGAAAGCTGACTCTCCCCACTCTCCGTTATACCAAGGCATTTAGTGGCTTTACTACTGGAATTCAAATAAAAAAATAATGTTAGTTTCTAGTTAAAAAAAGTTTTAAATTTTATCCAAAATCATTAAATAAATATAAAAAAGAAAAAAAAAGAAAAGACAATAAATCGATTCGATAACAATATCAAAAACAAATAAAAAAAATAGAAAAAAATACAAAAAAATCAATCGATAAAACGATCCATAAGCTAAAAGTTATTTTTTTATTTCTACAAAATGTTTTGATATAAAACTATTAACTATTTGAACAAAATAATCAATACATATTGACAATAGTTACTACGGTTACAATTTTAAATTATTAATAATTTTTTTCTTTTAAGCACATGTAATTTGGCTCTATGTAAAAGAAATAACAAGAAGAAAAATCCCCCCCCAGAAAACAAGAAAAAAAATCCAAAAAAAAATGAGAAAAAAAAACATTTTGTGGAATAAAAATAAAATGTAATAGATAAATAAAGAAATTAAATAAAAATTTTTTTGGGGGGGTGGAGAGGGAAGAGTGTTTCGTTCTTTTTTTCAGTAAAAAAAATTTTTTTTTAAAAAAAAAGAACGAGAAAGAAAAGAAAAAAAGAAAGAAAAGAAAAAAAGAAAGAAGAGAAAAAAGAAAGAAAAGAAAGAAAGAAAAAGAACATTCTATTGAACTTTGAAGTTATCTATTATAAATCAAACCAGATGTTTCACTTGAAATATACATAGATCTATATAGTTTGTTTTTTATAGAAATAAAAACAAAAAAAAAGAAAACATGACCTTAATATTATTCATTGAAAAGATAATTTAGTTGTAACTAATCAAGTTAAAGATTTACATAAGTTTAGTATATAGGATCATTTCTATATTGAATAGTATAGTATAAATTTATCAAATATGAAAATTATATAGTTTAATTCATTTATAATATAGATAATAATGGCCTAGAGATTCCGAGTTTATACACGAGACTAAAAATCCTGGGGTTCAAATTTCAAGTACGAGATCGTGAACGAGTACTGCTGAAAAGTTTCATATTAAGATGAAATGATTGTTTAATGCTTTCAAGTTTTCAATGATATTCATGATCTTAATAAAAAATTCAACAATCTTTACTCACCCCCCCCCAATAGTTTTATTTTTAGATTGATTGAAATGGGTGTTCATGGAGCTGTTTGTTGATGCTTCAATTCAGTGATTCTTGCTTCCAATATGAATTTGTTATCCACGAAGACAATGATTTCATAGAATCACTAACTTGTTTTGCACGTGTAATATTTATTTACAAAAATTTGTACTATCACACTGTTGGAGCTCTGGATCGATTTTAATTGGCAAATATATCAAAATGATAAACTTCAGAAATTTCGATTCTATCCCTAATCTAGAAGAAGCTAGAGGTTGTTATAAAAAGGGAATATTAAGCTATTCAATCAGGATATATATATTTGTCAAATATGATTATTCGAAATGCAGTACAGAATATCAACAACGGCTTAGTATAGACCCTTGTGAATACTGATAATTGGAAGAAAGTTAGGGGAAGGCCAAACCAAAACATGGCATCAGTGCTTCAAGTCACTAACTTCTGGTTTGAGCCATGTTGGTAGATGCAGACTGCCTGGTTGTGGTCCGCGTGATTATCGTAACCAATGGTTGGAGACTTTTGGTGACATGGCTCAGAATCCATCACAATGGCGTAGGTGTATACACTCTTTGTCTTCCTTTAAACTAAGAGATTAAAATCGCTTCATATCTTTCTTTCTACGAACTTATTCTTTCTTCCTGTACTATCTCCTTATATGCAATGTTTCTTCTATATATTACCACCACTGAATTAACTACTTCTATGAATCCGGTGTTCATCTTGTTGTGCTAATATGGTATGGCAACTTGAACCGTTGCATATATGTGCTTGGTCCTACGTTGCAGCTGACTGACTGATTTTTTTTGAGAGATATAAATATTTTTCATATTTAATTTTAATTTACATTTATTTCTAAAAATGAATATCAGTATAGATTTGTGAAGTTCAAATTCTACGAGTGGGATCATGGATCCATACTGTTGAAGAGTCCTAAAATAGGACGAAACAGCCGTCCAATGTTTCCAGGTTTTCAATGTTTTTTTTTTATTTTTTAAAAGAAAATCGATTCATGATCTTAATCAAAAAAAATAAATAAATATACTATCATTTTATCACTGAAATTTGATTGGAGACAGTTACGTTTGATTAATTGAAGCAACTGATTAAAGTATATTGACTAGAAGAGGATTAGAGAGAGTGAAGTACTGATTCACTGTTAACTCCGCCTGGAGTCCCTTTCCGGGGGCTACTGCTGGTCCCAAGCCCGGATAAAGGAGGAGGGTTGGGCATGGGGTTAGCGACCCCATCCCGTAGAAAACTAACTCGCTAAAAAAACGCTAACCAGAAAAACTGATTCACTGTTAGAGTTTAGTTTATAACTTTTAAGTGACATAAGGGATATTGAGATGTAAAAATAACCATGACACATTATTATTGATTCATACTCTATTAACTTAAATGTTTAACATTTTAATCTATTGTGTTCAAGCTTCTATAAATAACTAAATGAATTTTGATATGATTGTATTTAGATGTTACAAGTTCGCATGGTTCTTATGGTTAATATGAATCTTTGATAAAGAATAAACAATGGGATAAAAGACATCACACATTAGATGGTGGTTGGAGGTGGTCGACAGGAAACCCTGGACCCGGGTTTCGTGCTACTTGGCACTCGTCAGCAAGGTGTACCTGTAATCTTTGAGGGAACTGGTGCTCCCTGGCGGATTCGATCCCGCGTCACTCAGCTTCACATTCAGAGACGTTACCACTGAGCTATCCGGGCCCGCGGTGTCGAGTCACCTAGACTGGTGGCCACATTGCAACATGATCGATAGCATTCGATCAGCACTAATAATAAGGACTAGACACGCATGAGATTGGTCACCTAGTGATCAATCAATTGTCAGATCTCACACATAGACTAAATTGAAAATGTAAAATGCAATTAGTGATGTAATGCATTTATATTCACTTCGATATTATCTAAGTCTTGAATTTGATTACATGATGGACCTATCGATCTCTGATTGTTTTAAACGCTATATTTAACTATTTGTTTTTACTATCTATGATATAAAGTAGTAAATTAGATTGTATTATTCAATAAGATATTTTATTGGTATAAAGAGGCACTCAATAGATATGCTACACAGAAGTCAGTTGATTTATGTGTGGGCAGTGATATTGGCCATGTGCCCAGACTGAATCAGGTGGTTTTCTTTTGGGGGACTACACATGATCGAACCGTCTGATCCACAAGGTAGTGGAGCAACATTAAGAGATACAGTACGATGTTAGCCGGTGATCAACAATTGGTTCATACCCTATTTGTTTCCATAGGATCCTGGAGCCGATATACACCATTGGTTTGGAATTAGGGTTTTCTGATTAATTTATCTAGGTGATTGTTGTAACTGATGATCCCCGATTAGAGAGCAGTGACTTATCGATCGGATCAATAAAGCATGAAATAACTGTGAAGAAGTTAAATTATATAAAATAATAAAGATTAGGAAACATTTGATTATATAACCCCTTGTTAATGTAAAGGATTTGTGGAGATGTTGAACGGCATAGTTTACATCACGAAATAACTTTTAGTTTGTTATAACTTGTGACCGCCGGTTAGAGAACAGTGACTTATCGATCGGGTCAATGACGGGTAACCCGTACGAGCAGCCTAGAGTTCTGATTGGCCCTGCTTCCTACCTAGCCCAACCAGTTAAGTTCAGAACACTAATCCGAGCCTCTGCGATATGAATCATGTATTTCAAACATACTCGGTTTATATAGCAAACAAACAGACCACAACGTACTATAAAATAGAAAATAACATTTGTACAAAATCTGGCCAAATGTGGCTGTGAATGTGGGAGGTGATGATTAATAAACGGGGAATAATTCAAGAATGGAAAATCGTATAATAACAGTTCATACGTTAAAATAAAGCTTATAATGAGAGAGACATGAATATGAATAGTTTAGTTAATTAACAATTATACGATAAAACTATACGTATAGTATTAGTCCACAAATGGATCCCAAAAAATTACCACTCATTGTACTTATGGGGGTATAACAGTGATAATCCATATTCATCAACCCGGTTAAAGCGTCAGACATTCGCTTCTCGTCCTTTCAATTTCGTAAACAACACCCCCCACCACAAGAAGATAGTGAGTACGATTTCCCTAATAGTAGGTGTATGCACATGGCCATGTGAGAGTATTCCGAGAGAGAGAGAGTGAGAGAGAGAGAGAGAGGAAGCTAACTCTCCCCACCCTCTGCCATATCAAGGCATTTAAGGGATAGACAATAAGATACAATCATATAGAAGACAAAGAATATATCTTTTTTAGAAAGGTTATTAAAAACAAAACCAAAAATATTCATTTACTACTTATTTCTATGAATTCTCATATGATACAATCAAGAAACGAGTAAATTAACTAATCGTTGTATAAAGATAAAATCTGATCCATTTCAATAAATGACTGTCTATTTTTTTATTTTTTATTTAAAAATTTAGAATGAATGTTCATTTGTAATTAGCGTAAAAGGTAGTCATTACTCTTAAACGTATACTAAACTCATATATTATGTAATCGAAATAAGACAAGAAAATTATGTAAGATAAAGTATAATAACAAATAGTGGAAAATCTGGAAGTTCTATTATGGAACTCCTCAGCGGTATGTATTCGCTATCCTGTCTAAAGAGATTCGAATTCAGGATTGATAGGTCTTTGATTATCACTAGTGTTGTCTAGGTACCTAAATTTTTCAGTTCTGCCCAAGCTACACTATTAAGTGTAATTTGGTTGGTCGTAAGTTACTAGTATTTGACCACAGGTGCCTTAGAAATATTGCGGGTATCTGCTGGGATTACCGGGTAAGTAATAGTGAGGTTAGACGTAGGGTATTAGGGAATGATGGTAAATCAGTTGATGAGGTTATGAATCTTCATCGACTGAGATGGTTGGGCCACGTGTAGCGTATGCCTGAACACCGATTACCACGACGCGCAATGCTGACTAGTGCAGGGGATAATTGGAAGAAAGTTAGGGGCGTCCAAACCAAAACGTGGCATCAGTGCTTGAAGTCACTAACTTCTGGTCTGAGCCATGTTGGGAGATTCAGACTGCCTGGTTGGGGTCCGCGTGACTATCGTAACCAATGGTTGGAGACTCTTGGTGACATGAATCAGAATCGATCACAATGGCGTCGGTGTATACACTCTTTGTCTTCCTTTAAACTAAGAGATTAAAATCGCTTCATATCTGTCTAGGAACTTATTCTTTCTTCCTTTACTATCTCCTTATACACAATCTTTCTTCTATATATTACCACCACTGAATTAACTACTCCTATGAATCCGGTGTTCATCTTGTTGTGCTAATGCGGTATGGCAACTTGGACCGATGCATATACGTGCCTGGTCCTACGTTGCAGCTGACTGACTGACTGACTGGTTGGTGTTGGCTGTGTTGCATTCAAGAATTTTGGTTTTTCCCTTGTGTATATTGAGGTACATTGCTCTAGAGTCTGCTGTTACACCGGTTGTCTTGACTTGCATTTCTTGATGTTTATGGAATAGAAAGACTAGTTCGTCTATGAAGTCCAAATCATCTAGCCTCATCCAAGCTGTTAATTGTATTTCGTGCTTCTTCTCAGATGTCAAGGTCTGTATAATCCAGTCAACCAGCAAAAGAAAGAGAAGAGGGAAGAGTAAACAGCCTTGTCCGACACTGGTCCTTACTTGCAATGTGTCTGCCAGCTTTCCTTCATGCACCACTTTTCACTGTATTCCGTCGTATAAATTGAGGATGATTTTGGCGATCTTTTCAGGTACTCCATAGTGTCGAAGAAGTTTCCATAAGGTTCTCCTATCCACACCGTCAAATGCTTAGTGAAGAAAAGCAATGTATAGTGACGAATCCCATCCAATTGATTGCTCAACGATGATCTGCAGTGTCACGATTTGGTCTGTGAACGACCGATTATTATGAAATCCGGTTTGTTGATCTCAAAGTTGGGTGTCTACTTATTCTTTCATCCGGTTCAACAACATTCAGTTGAAAACTTTTCCTGACACTCATAGTAGTGTGATGCCTCTACAGTTTGCGCATTTGCACGGATCTTTCTTTGAAATCTTGAGTTTCATTTATTTTTTTTTGCCTTCTTTGTCTTTGACTAGTATCTTTGGTTTACTATATTTCCCTACCGCTTTCTTGGTTGTCATATAGTTGTCACATATTCCCTTTTTTTCAACTTTCTCCGCTGCCGTTGATAACCTTTCAACGTATTTCTGCTTATCAGTTCTAATACTCATCTTCACTTTCTCTTTTGCTTCCGTGTATTCAGCTTATACCTTGACTTGCTCTGCTCTTGTTTAAATGGTATCAATTGGTGTCTTCTTGGTCTTTCTTTCTTGAATCCAAAACAGGGTTTTCATAGAGATCCATTCCTTATGATGATGCTCCTCAAGACCCAGTACCCTCTGACAAGTTTAAGTTAGTTCTTCTTTGGTCTCTTTCCAGTTGTTCTACACAGTAGTTTATTCTTCTCTGAGTAAATGTTGTAAGACTTTGAACCTGTTGTTAAGAGTTATCTTGAATTCGTTGAGTTTGCCGGTATGTCAAAGGATGGTTGCATTGAACATTTGTAATGCTGTTTCCCTAGTTATCTAGTGCTTTATTAGCTTCAGTTTCAACCACCAGGTGGTAATCTAAAGCAATGACTGCTTCTCTTTTTGTTCTAACGTCTTCCATTTTTCTTAGAATCTTTTATTGATATAAATATTGTGGTGTTTAATACTTATTCTGACAGATATATGTAGAATGTAGGAGCAATTGGGAGTGGAACGTCTGCCAACAAAAGAGTGAAGGGAACTAGAAGGGGGACAAAGAGCAGATGCAATAGCTAAAGTATTAGAAGAACCATGAAGCGTGTAAAGAAAACTGAACAATGATATGAAAATAATATTTTCAATGTGTGGTTGTCATATATTGTAAACATATTCGGTAAAGTTACTTTAAACAATAATTTGATTTTGTATGCTTGCTCAATACCATATGATCGATCTGGTCTTTATAGTATTGTCCTCCGAGACCCGTATAGCCTTGTTAATACATGTATGCTGAATTTTGTTGCATGAACAGGAATTTGCAAATCTTTCGCCATTCTCATTCCTTTCTCCTGGTCCATGTTGTCCCATGGTATCTTCATACCCGGTGTTGTCCATTCCGATTTTGGTGTTTAAGTCTCCCAACAGGATGGTCAGGTTCTTTCATGAGCACTTCGTCATGATTGATTGAAACCTTTCATAAGAAATTGCTATCATTGTTGGGTGCATGGGATTGGATAACATTTATTGTGACCCCCTCCGTCCTTGTTTTGAACATTGGTTTGTTGATTCTGGATCAATGAGATTCCCATCCTATAAGTGCGTTACGTGCTTCTTTGGACATTATCAATGTAACGCCTTGCGTGTGCAAACCATTTTCTTCTTCGTGACTAAAGTAAAACAACATATTTCTTGAACCTAACCTTTTCTGTCCAGCTTAGGTCCAATTGGTTTCGCTGATCTCGAATACAGCCTAGTTGTATCTCATCATTTTTGTGCCTATCTGTTTAGTCATCCCAATCTCCTATATTGTCCAAATATTCCGTGTACCTATAAAAAGTTGTTACTTTGGTTGATAGAAGACGCATCGAACTCGTGACTACTGAAGTATCTCAGCTTTCATTATGAGTTATCGTTATTCATCTGAATGAAGATCCTTCAACTTCTGATGTAGAGTCTAACTGATTTAAACATTTTTTAATCAAAGTATTATTTGGTGAAGATATTTTTTTGTCAGCTCCATAACAAACCCTTCTACTTTATCCAGACTTTTTACCGGCAGTAACCTTATAAAGACTACAGACAATGTTTTGAAGACTACTTTTCATTCATAAATCAATATGATATCCATAAACAATATGACCAAGCGATACAGTTTTATTTTAATGAATCATTAGAAAAGTAGATAATATTTAAACTACTTAAATAAATGATGCTTATGAGTATTACTTACTTACTTACTTACTTACGCCTGTTACTCCTCGCGAAGGAGCATAGGCCGCTCACCAGCATTCTCCATCCAACTCTGTTCTAGGCAATCCTTTCCAGCTCTTTCCAGTTCTTATTCATCCTTTTCATATCCACTTCTATTTCCCAATGTAATGTGTTCTTAGGCCTTCCTCTTTTTCGCTTCCCTTCAGGATTCCAAGTTAGCGCTTGCCTCGTAATGCGGTTTGATGATTTGCGTAATGTATGTCCTATCCATTTCCATCATATTTGACCGATTTCTTCTTCCGCTGGAAGGTGGTTGGTTCTCTCTCACAAAAGGCTGTTGCTGATGGTATCCGGCCAATGGATGTTGAGTATAAATACTTGTACCTTCTTGATGGTGGTTGTAGTAGTTCTACAAGTTTCAGCTCCGTACAGTAGAACTAACTGTGTTACGTTCGTATTGAAGGTTCTGACTTTGATATTGGTTGAGAGACAGTTGATTGAGTTCCATATGTTCTTCAGTTGAAGGGATGCTGTCCTTGCTTTGCCAATCCTCGCCTTTACGTCTGCATCTGAATCTCCTTGTTCATCGACGATGCTTCCCAGGTGTGTGAAGGATTCTATATATTCCAGATTTTCGCCATCAAGAGTGATTGGATTGCTGTTCTCCGTGTTGTATTTGAGGACCTTGGTTTTCTCCTTGTGTATGTTGAGTTCTGCTGATGCAGAGACTGCTACTATGCTGGCTGTCTTTATCTGCATTTGTTCGTGTGTATGTGATAGGAGGGCTAGGTCATCTGCGAAGTCCAAGTCGTCTAATTGGTTCTGAGCTGTCCATTGTACGCCGAGTTTTCCCTCAGATGTCGAGGTCTTTATAATCCAATCGACCACCAGAAGAAACAGGAAGGGAGAGAGTAGACAGCCTTTTCTGACTCCGGTCCTTACTTGGAATGCATCTGCCAGTTGTCTTCCATGAACTACTTTGCACTGTAGTCTATCGTCTGAGTTCCGGATAATATTGACAATCTTCTCAGAAACTCCGTAGTGTCGAAGAAGTTTCCATACTTATGAGTAGTTTGTATAATAATCAATGAAAACAAGAAAAAGGGACAATTTTGTTATCAAAATTAAAAATCAACCATTTTAATGTAATAAAATCATTCTGATTAATTACATTTTAAGTCTTAACAACAATAAAATTTATGATTAAAGATTATATCAATTTTTTTTTATTATCTAATGTTACTATGATAAACTATTTTTTTCTTTGAAAAATTCTATCTTTGATGTGAATTGCTTGTACCTAAGAGGCGTTAGTGAAAGATTATTGTATGATGAACCGACATACATACATACATACATACATACATACATACATACATACATACATACATACATACATACATACATACATACATACATACATACATACATACATACATACATACATACATACATACATACATACATACATACATACATACATACATACATACATACATACATACATACATACATACATACATACATACATACATACATACATACATACATACATACATACATACATACATACATACATACATACATACATACATACATACATACATACATACATACATACATACATACATACATACATACATACATACATACATACATACATACATACATACATACATACATACATACATACATACATACATACATACATACATACATACATACATACATACATACATACATACATACATACATACATACATACATACATACATACATACATACATACATACATACATACATACATACATACATACATACATACATACATACATACATACATACATACATACATACATACATACATACATACATACATACATACATACATACATACATACATACATACATACATACATACATACATACATACATACATACATACATACATACATACATACATACATACATACATACATACATACATACATACATACATACATACATACATACATACATACATACATACATACATACATACATACATACATACATACATACATACATACATACATACATACATACATACATACATACATACATACATACATACATACATACATACATACATACATACATACATACATACATACATACATACATACATACATACATACATACATACATACATACATACATACATACATACATACATACATACATACATACATACATACATACATACATACATACATACATACATACATACATACATACATACATACATACATACATACATACATACATACATACATACATACATACATACATACATACATACATACATACATACATACATACATACATACATACATACATACATACATACATACATACATACATACATACATACATACATACATACATACATACATACATACATACATACATACATACATACATACATACATACATACATACATACATACATACATACATACATACATACATACATACATACATACATACATACATACATACATACATACATACATACATACATACATACATACATACATACATACATACATACATACATACATACATACATACATACATACATACATACATACATACATACATACATACATACATACATACATACATACATACATACATACATACATACATACATACATACATACATACATACATACATACATACATACATACATACATACATACATACATACATACATACATACATACATACATACATACATACATACATACATACATACATACATACATACATACATACATACATACATACATACATACATACATACATACATACATACATACATACATACATACATACATACATACATACATACATACATACATACATACATACATACATACATACATACATACATACATACATACATACATACATACATACATACATACATACATACATACATACATACATACATACATACATACATACATACATACATACATACATACATACATACATACATACATACATACATACATACATACATACATACATACATGCATACATACATACATACATACATACATACATACATACATACATACATACATACATACATACATACATACATACATACATACATACATACATACATACATACATACATACATACATACATACATACATACATACATACATACATACATACATACATACATACATACATACATACATACATACATACATACATACATACATACATACATACATACATACATACATACATACATACATACATACATACATACATACATACATACATACATACATACATACATACATACATACATACATACATACATACTTACTTACTTACTTACTTACTTACTTACTTACTTACTTACTTACTTACTTACTTACTTACTTACTTACTTACTTACTTACTTACGCCTGTTACTCACAATGGAGCATAGGCCATTGACTAGCATTCTTCAACATATTCTATCGTCGTCCTTCCTTTCTAGTTCTATCCTATTGTTGTTCACTTTCCCCATGTCTGTCTCCATTTATCGATGTAATGTGTTCTTCGGTCTTCCTCTCCTCCTTTAGCCGTTAGGATTTCAACTGAGAACTTGTCATTCGACACAGATGGGTGCTTTTCTCATTGTATGTTCTATCCACTTCCAGTACTTCTTCCTCCACTGGAATCTAGTTTGTTCTCTCCCATAATAAGTTGTTACTGATAGTGTTTGGTCAACGGATCCGAAATGCTTTGCGTTGATAACTATTACTAAATAATTGTATCTTCTGGATGATGGTTTGCGTAGTTCTTTAAGTTTTCGCCCCATACATCAGATATTCCTTGTACATAGACGGTAAACAATGACGATACATTTTTTTTTAGCTTCTGAACTATCGGTATTCCTGGTATTCCTTCAAATAGTGGAAATTTTATGTCAAAAGTTCGGTTGTAAGTAAAGATCAAAGCTGATTTATATAGTTTAAGGTAACTTCAAAAGATACATGTTAGTAACTGCTCAATGCTTAAGTTTATTGAGAGAGAGATTCAGAGGTGAGTAGGAAGCTTTACTTGACTAACCGAATCACATATACATTGACAAGTTAATCATAGATCCATATTTAACTCAGTAAATAGAGACTGGTTTGTGCCCGTGACTGGCGTGCCCTTCGGAATATAACGCTTAACATTTCTTCTTGAAACAATCATAGAGATTAATCTAGCTTATCATAAGACAATTTGTTTAGGTGAAACTCGTAGTGTTTTCTCCAGTTGGCCTTTGATTTATTGATGAATGAAGGATAAGGTTCCACTTTAGGCCGCATCAGTGTGTATATACATATATGTTTAATTTCTCTAGTATAACAGGTAACATTGGTAGCTTGAAAAGACTATTTTGGAAAAGTGATTCCAAATATTGACTTATCGATATGTCAGAAGGTTTGTGTAAGTCAGTCAGCAGTTCTATCCTTAACCTTCATACTCGACAATTTGTCTACATTACTCTTTTCTTATTCTTTCCATAATTATCCAGTAGCTATTATTACAATTTTTAGTTATTTTATTCTTCATAATCATTATATCAACAATCCCTAACTATTTTCATTTTAAACTTAGTTACTTATTTGTATCTGTAATCATGAGTGAACTGATACACTTGGTCGATAGTATTTGATCTTCACTAAGAATAACCTGACATATATGATATTGATTACCACCCAGTGATCGATCCATTATAAATACATCTCAGTTCTACAGGAGGTCAGTCACTGGTTGGATAGCTCAGTGGTAACGTCTGTAACTGTGAAGCTGGGATCAAATGAGTCATGGTGCATCAGCTCCCTCGAGATTACAGATACACCTTGCTGACTAGTGCCAAGTAGTACGAAATCTAGGTCAATGGTTTCCTGTTGACTACCTTCAAGCACCAATTTAAATACTATTACTTTTTAGTAACACAATGAATTACTTTCTACATTTCGTCAGTTATGGATTATCAGTATTGGGGTTGTGTAGATTATCAAGTTTCCGATTGAGATCATGAATCGACTGATGTTAGACCACTGTTGGAAACCTGGAAGCACTGAACGGGTGTGTCATCCTAGTATGGGACTCGTCAGCAGTGCGCATCCACGATCCCGCCCGCGGGATTCAAACCCAAAGCCTTCAGTCGCGCGTTCACGCCTAACCTACTGGATCACTGAGCCAGTATCATATGATGTTAGTGTCTAACACCAACCAACCCATGAAGATGCGCGACCATCTGCCATTGTACTAAGGTAGATACCTGTCTCTACCTGACACGGATTAGCTCCACTGGTCATGGCCTCTCACTACAACTCCGAGAATTCCCTCACGAAGCTATTCACTAGTGAGCACATGTTGATTATCAGTATTGGGGTTGTGGAGATTATTAAGTTTCCGATTGAGATCATGAATCAACTGATGCTATTATTATTATTATTATCATTATGCATTATTAAAACGATGACAGATAAACAAATTAAGATTCTGCTGTGGTTATAAATGGAAGGTAATAATCAATTGCAGAGATGAAAACAGATTCTAGCAGACAAGGAAATTAAGAAAAGGCTCTGGAGATGGAAATGACACAAATCAAACTGCATCATGAGGTAAGCTGTAACCTAGAATCCTCAAGATAAAAAGAAAACAGGCAGATCAAAGAACAAAGTGTGTCGAAAATTTGAGGCAGACATCAAAATAATAAACAGCATTCGAAAACAACTGAAAAGGAGAGCTGAGGTCAAAGTTAGCTGAATATTACTAGTCGGCGACCTTTGTTCTAATAAAGGTGATGGGTATAAGTAAGGGGTAATCAATTAAATGTATATCTGAAGTAGTAGAATTTATACTCTCTAAGTAAGGCCATCCCTTAATATGGATGATTTGAGAACATTTAAATTTCGTTGTGAGTGAAACTTTATCATTTTGGTCCTCTAGGTGATCTATTATTTTTTATATAAACTTTGATCTAAGGTTATTCAATCCACCATCATCATTCTGGTTAGCGTTTTTCTAACGAGTTAGTTTTCTATGAGATGGGGTCGCTAACCCCATGCCCAACCCTCCTCCTTTATCCGGGTTTGAGACCGGCAGTATCCCCAAAGGGGATCCAGGCCGAGTTACCATAATTATGAGATCATTTATTTCAGCAGTTAATAATCATGAAATAATAAACAATGTATATATCGATTATACATAGTTCTGTTTTCCTCCCCTCTTGAGAGATGATTGTTTGTAACTAGCAACAAAGGTTCCAATTTTTACAAACCTCAGTCATTTTTCACTTCAGTCATTTTAACAAATTCAAATAATTTCAATGCAATTAAGAATTTTCAGTTCATATAAGTGAACAAACTGCTGTTAATGGTTGGATGGTGATTCAGTGGTTTAGAGATTGAGCATTCGAACGCACAAGATGGAAAGTTTTGAGTTTGATTACTGTATGAATAGTCCTGGATAAGCATTGCTGATGAGTCCCATAATTGGACGAAACACCTGTTCAATGTTTTGTGGCTTTCAATGGTGAACTAGCTAAGATCAGTTCTTGATTCATATGAAGAAAATTCTACAATCTCCACAAAATCTTGTGATGATACAATATTTTAATGAAGAACCCTTAAGAGATATTTTCAAGACCATTAATCTGATATCCATATAGAAAGAAATCACTAGAGTTCAATCTCTTTCTATATAGCACGCACTATCAGCATATTAGTAGATTGAAAAAAAGAAGCTTAGAGCAGGACACAAGTTGGGATAATCGAATGTATTTGAACACAAAATGACAGAATATCTTAGTAAAATCTGAAAACCATACAGTGAATATTTCATTTGCAAAGTCTCGATTAATTGTCATTATAAAGATATGGAGATTACTAAGTTTATTTTTGTTTGAGATCATAAGCCGATTGATGTTAGACCATCATTGAAAACCTAGAACCACTGGACGGCCGTTTCGTTCTATTGTGGGACTCCTCAGCAGTACGCATCCACAATCCCGTTCGCGGGCTTCGAACTCAGGGCTTATCAGAGCCAATTCGTCTTGGGTAGAGACACGTACCCACCACAGTGCAATGGAAAAGGGTCGCGTAGATCCGTAAATTGGTTGAGGTTAGACATTAACACCATTGGATACCGGCTCAGTGGTCTAGAGGTAAAGCGTTCGCACGCGAGACTGAAAGCCCTAAGTTCGAATCTTGCAAGTCGGAATCATGGATGCCTAATGCTGAGGAGTCCCAGAATAGGACAAAATGACTGTCCAATGCTTCCGAGTCTTCAACAGTGGTCTAACATCAATCAGTTTATGATCTCAATCAATCAATTGTCTCAAACTTGACTGTTCCTTATGCAAATATTAGTCAATCGTCTCAGACTTCAACGTTCCTGCATTTCCATACTAATTGCTTTCTGTTCCCATTCTGTCCTCCTTGATCTTCTTCAACTTCTTCAACATTCTATACCTGACTAGCGTTATTTACTACTTATATCGATATAAGTAGCATAAACTACACTACCACTGATGACAATATTTTATCATATCTTTATACTATTTTTTTTTACTTGAAATGACCTTTTATTATTGATTTTTCGACTCCTGGTAACTATCTTGAATCAGTTTCTGTCATATTTTTTTCTCTTGAAAAGAAAAAAAAAACTTTTCACATGTTTCTAAGCTAATCTAAAATAAATATTGACAACAGGAACTTTTTAACAACAACAAAAAAAAACCAAACAAACAAAAAACCAAACAAACATCATTCCAACTTGACAGGTACATTTTTATTGTTTCTGCCTAGTCACATGAATCTTCAAGATTACTATGTGATATATTGATAGAATTCTAGTCAATCTTATGTAAATTTAAATCATATAAATAATTAAGATATGTAATTGTGATCTGAAATTGTTATGATAAAAGGAATAAAATATGTGATTAGAAAAGGGAGGGGGGATTTTTGTGAATATTCTAGTAATTTTAATAGTTGAATTCCTAAATCAATTGAAGCTAGATTATCATAGAAATCCTGAAAGCACTGGATGGTCGTTTCTTTCTATTGTGGGACTCTTCGGTAGTGCACATCAATGATATAAACATATTTCTATGATGATGATGATGATTGTTTATTGATTGTTATGTATTAGTGTATTAATATAATTGAATAATGATTATGTGATTGAAGAAAAGTCAGGAAAGTAAACCCCTGAATGGATGGGTTTGGAATGTTAGTTGCCATGTTAAACCCACATAAATTATTCTAGTTTTTGGACAAGTCAATTTATTCATCCTTCTAGAGTCAAACTCTTTAATCTTGTTGATTATTCGCTTATCAATCTTGACTGTTTTTATATGAGGTAATGTGTATGAAGTTCATATACTATTCATCACTTATCTGTAACTTTTTTCTATCAGACTACAAATATTGATTAGCACTTGAATAAATGAAGTTGTCTCACACATCTCCAATGAGCATCGCTTTCTTCTCTTCACTTCTCCAATGTTTTGTCTAGATCAATGGTTGTCATAAAATGTACGTATTCGTAATACATTCTCGTATTTGACTTAATTAGTTCCATTATTCATCAACTCAATTTAAGTCGATGATAATATACGAGGATTGATGTCATGTATATTTTCATAACAATCATATATACAAATAAATTATATATTTGTAATATCTCAATGAGTAGAAAATTAGATTTTCTAACGTTTCGTAACTTAGTGTAAGTCACTTCTTCAGAGAAGAATAAATAAGCAAATTAAAATTAATCCAAGTTGAAATAGTACAAGAGAACAATACAAGAATAATATTTGATCAAGTTGATGTCATGTCATTTTTGTCAAAGTGATTCATAAATGACGTGTATGTAAATTTGCATGTGTATGTATGTATGTGTGCATTGTTTTAAGAATGAAAAATTGTATGACCTTTATGGTAAGATGGGATAGAGTTTAAATTTGTAATATGATAGTGTGAATTTGTAAATATGATTAGACTGAGTGGCTAGGATAAATGGTCCAAGTAGGATATATGGTAAGGCCTTCCTTTCTGTTGAGAGTAGTAGGATAAAGCATTATATGGAACGCCTCAGCTACCCTTCTTTCTTTATAGTTGGAAAAGCCTTTTTGCAATATTTTGATATTTTTAAAATCGATTTGGTGGTTGTTGAAAATGGCATGAACTGCTATTGCCGATTTAATTTGAAGTTGGTTCAATTCTACAGGATTGTTAAGAGGTTTCTTTGTGTGTCTAATATGTTCTTTGGCTCTAGTCAAGATTTCGCGGGATGACTCTCCAATATAATAGGCATCACAATCGATACAACCTAATTTGTAAACGCAGTTTTGTGTGTACATGAAGGGAATTTTGTCTTTTAGGTGAACTAAAGTATTACGTAGTGTGTTTGTTGTTTTGTAGTATACTTTAATTCTGTGGTGTTTCAAGATTCTTTGGATTTCTTCTGTTGTGCCATGACGGTATGGTAAAACTGCAGTACCAATCCATGGTATTTCATTCGAATCATTATTATAACGTAATGAACTGTTTTGTTTTAATATACTTCTAATAATCTTCAAAGGAAAATTATTAAATTGTAAGATGTTAATTATATTCATTTGTTCTTTTTGTTTATCTTCCTTTGATGTGATGATCTTGTTAGCTCTTCTAAAAAGATTTAAGGCTAGAGAGATCTTAGCACTGAAAGGATGTGCTGAATAGAAGTCAATGTAACGATTTGAGTGCGTTGGTTTTCAGTAAATGGATAGGTTTAGACTTCCATTTGGATTTCTTTTTGAGATGGTGGAGAAGATTTGTGCTGATGATGTCGTTCAGAAGAACGATGAAAGCTCCACGACCAAACCATCCAGCTCAGAGAACAAAACTCCATAAAAAGGATTTCTTTTTACTAAGCAATCTAAGAATGGTAGCTCACCATGTACATTTTCATTTTCATTGGTGACAATTAGGGCCACTAAAGTTTTTAAGATATTGAATCATTGTAGTGAATGAATACTTAAATTGGTGAGACCGATTTTATTGTTTAATGTAAAATTACAGAATATCTTTATAAATTATGAAAACCCTAAACTAAATCCTTCATTTTCACATCTTTCATCAGTTGTGTTTTAGATTCTTTATGGTACTTCTAATTGTCAATCTATTTTATGTTTACCTCTCTGGGATTTTTTTCTTTTCAGCTTAATCTTTTCAATCTTCTTTCCAATGTTATTCCTATTTCGATTACTATAACAAAAATCAATGAGAAGTATATGGCTTCATAAGGTATTGGAAGAGAAGAGAACAGAAGATGATAGAAATCTGAATAGGAAAATTGAAGTGAATTAGTATTTAGTCAATTCATGTTCAATAGGGAGTTAGCAGATGATTGTAGTGTCTGTCATTATGTTATGCTCAAATACCTTATTATTCTAACTTCCGGACAGCTCATTCTATTCATTCTATTTGAGTCACATTCTGACCTTGTTAATTATTCGCTTATCAATGTCTTGACTGTCTTTGTATGAGCACGTGGGCATGTGTACACTTCTTATCCCACTGTTCATCACACATCTGTAATTTATCTTGATGTGCTTATAAATATTGATTAACTCTTTGTTAAGAGGGAGTTGGCTTACCAGCCATCTCCACCACTCGTCAATTTAGCTTCGCTTTCTAATCTTCGCATCGTTTCTCCGTTCGTTTGTCTAATCAACAATTATACAAAATATATGCATTCAAAACTCCATTCTCATTATTTGACTTATTTAATTCCGTTATTAACTAACGTGATTTAAGTCACTGGATTATATACGAGGATAGATGATAGCAACCAATCATGACGATCAAATTGAAGTCAGATCACCGGGCCACTAAATGATTATAGATCAAACATGTATTTATCAATGCCAAATACATCAAGCTGTTTGAAATGAAAGGATTTTAGATAGTATTCAGTATTGTTAATAGAATAAAGCTGAATATATTATTGTGACTAATCAATGTTAAATCTGAATTCATCACGTCTTTATGTGTTCATCAATTTAGTTGATCCTGTGGAGGCAGTTACACAAGGAGTACAAATGGACATATTAGTTATTGTATCTTTAAAACATCCTTCTAGCTGACTAAACAAAAAAACATTTAAGCAGCATTAAGTGTTATATTTTTACTCGATTGATTGCTTTTATTGATTTATTTGTTTATTTATTTCAACACATAAACATTGGTACAAGGAGGCACAAAACACATATGCTCCACAGAAATCATTCGATTTCTATGAGGGATGGAATACTGCCCTGGTGCTCAAGCCGAACCATGTGAATTTTCTAGGGTGCCACACGTGGAGCCGTCGACCTAAAGGTCTAATTCAGAAAGCAGTGGAGCAACGTCAAGAGATGCAGTCCCATAGTTTACGGTGATCAACGATTGGTTAATACTCCATTTGTTTCCGCAGGATCATGTGAACCGTTGGTTTGGAATCAGAGTGTTCCGACTCCCCTAGGTGGAATCTCCGTATCCACCAACCCAGTTAAAGCGACGGAAATTCGCTTTTTATCCTGTCAATTTCATAAACAACATCCTCATCACGAGAAGGTAGGAAGTATGCAGTGTTTGTATGCACGTGACCATGTGAGAACATTTCGAGAAAGAGAATGAAAGCTGACTCTCCTCACCCTCGTCCATACCAGAGAATTTAGGGGCGCACAATATCAAGCTAACATGAATAAAGTTTATCAAGTTATTCACTGTATTTCATCAAACAGACCAAATAATTTACATGATCATCTTATGCATATTATAGAACCTATCAAGATCCATTCATAAATCTCTATTACATGTTATATTCTTACATAATTTTCATAATTATCGATTTATTGTGGTGTGATTGATATTAAATTGATGTGCTGTAGGGAAGATTTGATACTTCTCCTACTACTAGTTATTCTACCATTGAATTATGTACTAATTATCAATGTAATTACTTTAACCATATTTATTTATTAATCATTGAACAATATTTTGATAATCACATATGAAATTGTAACATTATTATTTAATACGTTACTTGTACTTACTTACTTACGCTTGTTACTCCTCACGAAGGAGCATAGGCCGCACACCAACATTCTCCATCCAACCTTGTCCTGGGCAATCCTTTCTAGATCTTTTCAGTTGTTATTCATCCTTTTCATATCCGCTTCTATTTTCCGACGTAATGTGTTTATTGGTCTTCCACTTTTCCACTTCCCTTCAGGATTCCAAATTAGCGCTTGTCTCGTGATGCAGTTTGATGATTTCCTCAATGTATGTCCTATCCATTTCCATCGTCTTTTCCTAATTTCCTCTTCAACTGGAAGCTGGTTTGTTCTCTCCTACAGTAGGCTGTTGCTGATGGTATCCGGCCAATGGATGTTGAGTATCTTGCGTAGACAGCTATTGATAAATACTTGTACCTTCTTGATGATGGTTGTTATAGTTCTCCACGTTTCAGCTCCGTATAGTACAACTGTCTTGACGTTCGTATTGAAGATTCTGACTTCGATATTGGTTGACAGATAGTTGTTTTGAGTTTCATATGTTCTTCAATTGTAGTAATGTATATATATATATATACATATATATATATATATATATATATATATATATATATATATATATATATATATTAACATTGAGCTATGCTTGCTAGTTACTAAACACCATAATTACTACTTATTTCAATGTATAAAGATTAGTTTACCGTTCAAATATACATCATCCATAGTTCCATAATCAAATAATATGTTAACACTGGACATTTGTGTAACCAGTTTACTTGCTTACATCTATTACCCCTCATGAAGAAGTATAGGCCACATAGGCGGGCCATCGAGGAGTTCCCTTCCTAGGATAAGACAGTCATCCAAGTGCTTCCACGCCTTCTATGGTAGTCAAACATTCATCGAACCCTATACCTTTCATTTCCTATATCTTTTCTTTATTACATAAACATATATACATATAGAGAATGAGAATAACAATCATGATAGAATATGATACATTTGTATACAACTTGATAAAATATCATTTAATGATTTACTTCTATTATGATCAATGGATAATCGAAATGAAGTAAAAACACAGTCTACTATCTATATTCATAATGATTCAAATTGGGATTGTCTTAAAGTACATCTATCAAGATAATCATCATCATCAGCATCATCATCATAATGACATATATAGTGTTTATATGAAATAATGGTTGACTATTCACCAATTCAAAACAGTCTCTCTTATTGAAAAGGTCACTAAGTCAATAAAAAAAGAAAAAGAAGAAAGAAAGAAAAAAAAACAAAAAACAAATACTGATACTTTATTAAAAGAAAACTAGACATTCCTAAAGGTGGTCTGTTTGAATATCGATGCTAATTGTTCTTATCATTTGTCTTCATATTTCAACACGTTATTCATTTCCTTCATGGTTTGTTTGAATGTATCATCATTATGTTAATTAATTAGCGTAACCTATTTAGATACGTTTGTAGCTTTTATCAACAGAACGCGATTGGTTCGATGAAAACAATTATTATTATAACCAATTGTACCAGTGACTGTTTTACTGTGCTCGTTTGTTTAACTGTGCTAATAACAGCCATTTTAGTCTTCCATTGTATTCCATTGCTTCTACGCGGTTTTCGACTACGCACGTATCTTTTCTTGTCGATCGCACCTGTACTCCTTTGGAACGATCTCGGTATTCTTTCGATACCACGAGATTGCCAACAAATATATTACGACTACTACTATCATCTGCCTTCTGATTTTTGACCTACCGGAATCTTATTGGTCTATTGGCACGTAGTCTTGTAGCGGTGTTCATAGTCAAGCTCAACTCGACACCACGCTACACGTTTGTGAAAAGTGTATAACCTTTTATTGTACAAGTTAGGAAAGAGTACAATCAGAGATATCATGATTGCTGACAATCATCCATTGAAGAAAATCAATATAATTCAGATGTCAATTCCTGGACAGCTAACATCCAATTGGCGGTCACTCAATATGTTATCGTCATAATTGATCAAGAAATAAAGAAAGGAAATTTGTTTACAATCTGCATTAAATCAACTTGATGTTGTTTTACTTGTATCTTCGTATTGTTTTTTAAGACTGCAATTGAACAGTGTCTTATTGGCATATATGCAATCTGTGAGTATTGCCTCAAGATTGCCTTAAGTCACAAGCTTTTAAAACAAAGATAGATACTGGTTAATAGGTGGAATTCATTTTGACGCACATTTCGTCTTATTCGGAACTCATCAACTGGATGTATCTGTATCTCAGAATTGATGTTCACTTTAGAACTGTTACTCAGTAGTGTTCGCGTTATCCACTTATCTACTAAGTACTCATAACCACTTGTTTATGTAATGAGGGTGAATTGTTCCTTGAATAATTTTATTAGTAAAATCATCTAAATCATTTCAATATATATTTTTATTCATTTAAAACAATTCAATAATCAACAATATAAAACTTTGATTAAAATTAAACTAAGTGGTTATGTGACATCATAAAATTTTGTATTATGATATAAGTGGATTATAGTCTTATCTCATATTGATCATAGGGAATACCATAACAACGTTACTTATTTACTTGCTTAAGCCTGTTACTCACAATGGAGCATAGGCCAACGACCAGCATTGTCCAACTCAATCTGTCCTTGGCCTTCTTTTTTAGTTTTATCCAATTGTTCTTCATTCTTCTCATGACTGTATTCGTTTCTCGACGTCATATGTTCTTGAGTCTTCCTCTCCTCCTTCGACCTTGAGAATTCCATGTGACGGCTTGTCTTGTGATACAGTTCGGTGCTTTCCTCAATGTGTGTCCAATCCACTTCCAGCACTTCTTCTTGATTTCTTCCTCCACGTAACTAATATAAAATAAATTAAATTGTAGATTTTCTTCTCTAAAGAACAACATCAACAAGAAGTTCCATACTTTGAGTCACGAAACATCGGAAAGATCGTAAATTTCTCTATTCATTACAAGATTTACCCAATAGTTCATTTATTTTAAAATTATCAATTCAAACTATAGTAATAATGATATCAATGTAACTAAATGCTTAATATAAGATACAAGCAATACAAATTCTTACTTTTTTAAAGCTAGACACATAAAATTAGTAAGTTGTATATACACATATAAAACATACGGTACTGGGTTCGAGTCCCGGAGTGAATATCAACTCTAGTATGTAAGTACAATCAGCTTATGAGTTCGGATTTGGAAAGTATAACTCACTAAAGTGTTTTTAAGTAGAACATTTTTTGGCATATTTACAGTTAACAGACTGTAATAGTAAGTGTCCATAACATAGATTATCTGTATGATATATATTAATTAAACAATATGGCAACTGGAATTTCATTTGGACCGTTTTCTGGACTAAAATCAACACTAAATTATTTAATTGAGGCAGTTAAAAGAGTTTTAACACAAACATTCACTAGCATCAGCTTCAATGATTGAAGTAATAGTAATAGTAATGTATCAGTATCCATTTATATATAAAAAGCAGGTTTGAACTTATTTACTTACATATTAACGCCTGTTACATGCCCATGAAGGAACATAGGCTGCTCACTAACAATCTTCATCCAACTCTATCCTCAACAATCATTTCTAGTTCTTAGCAATTGTTACTCATCCGCCTCATATCTGCTTCATATTCTCGACGCAGTTAGGCTCTCACACCTTCCATTTTTCCGTCTCCCTACAGCATTCCAAATTAGCGATTGTCTCGTCATGTATTATGATGATTTCTAAAATGTGTGTTCCATCCACTTCCAACGTCGCTTATTAATTTTTTATTTAAATAGAAACTGGTGTGTTCTCTCCAACAGTAAGCTGCCACTGATGGTATCAGACCAACGAATATTGAGTACATCCTATAGACAACTATTTATAAACATTTGCACTCTTTTCATCATGGTTGTGGTTGATGTCCACGTTTCAGCTCCATACAACTGAATACACTGTCACGACATACCTATTGATGATTGTGACATTGAAGCTGACTGAACGTTGTTTTGAGTTCCATCTCTTCTTCCACTGTAGGAATGCTGTCGTTGGTTTTCCAATCCTTGCCATTACGTCTGTATCAAATCCACCCTACTCATCGATGATGCTTGTCGGTTATGTGAAAGATTCCACATTTTCCGGAGATTCTCCATCAAGTATGATTGGGTTGGTATTCTTTGTGTTGAATTTGTGGATCTTAATTTTGCGTTTGTGTACGTTGAAGCCTACTGATGCAGAGACTGCTGTTACACTAGTTCTCTTCATCAACATTTGTTCATGTGTATGGGATAGGAAAGCTAGATCATCTGCGAAGTTCAAATCTTCAAATTGTTTCCTAGTTGTTCATTGTATTCCGTGTTTCCTCTATGATGTCGAGGTTTTCATAGGAGGACGTTTAACTTGAAAATATTTTATTTTCTAGTTAGAAGGGTTCTTTAAAGATTAATTGAATTGATAGAAGTATCATCAAAAACTATAGAGGACCTGATCGATATTTTTGTCCTGAAATAGGACTTTCCATTAATATGAACCCAAGCCGTCGTCAAGAATTGGGTTAAGGAGCTACATCAGTATCTAAATGTACAATTCCAACTTGTTGACAACTGTTTCAATTGAAGAATACAGCTGAAATCTACCATTCATTACTTTTTATTAGAACTTTAAGAATATTTAGGTTTTTTTTCTTACATCAATTCAATAGTTCAAGCGTTCACTTAAAGACCGATAGATCTTTGTTCGATTCCCTAAACGATCATAGATCAGTATCATTAAAGAGTTCTATTTCAAGGCAAATATCTATCAAATCCTTTTATGCATTTCCATTGTAACCCAACTTGAATCAATCTATAATCTATACAATCTACAAATAGGGTATTCTCTTTTTCGTTTCATCTAACTACACAGGAAATCATTTCGGCAAAATCAATAAACGTATATGTTCTTTTGTTTTTGTTCTTGTTCTCGTTGCTGTTGTTGTGGTTGTTGTTGTTGTTGTTGTTGTTGTTGTTGTATATATTTACCGACTTAATCTTATCAACAATTACGTAACTAATCAACTATGGTTTCTAATGACGTATTACAATAGGTTTGAAATATAATTAACCATATAAAGAATGATAATTAGTAGAAATCATTAGGATAACTAAAAACAAGGCAGATTAATTATTATATGAAACTTTATAAAAGATTTATTTTTTAATTAAGATCATGAATCGATGGATATTAGACCATTGGATGGCTGTTTCATCCTACTGTGTTACTTCTTGGTAGTGCGTTTAAGCGTTTGCGCGCAAGATTGAAGGCTTTGGGTTTGAATCCTTCAAACAGGATCGTAGATGCTCACTGCTACGGAGGAATCTTACAATAGGATGAAACAGCTGTCCAATGCTTCCAGGTTTTCTATGGTTGTCTATCTTCAATTGATTCATAATCTTAACTATTGAAATGATATTACAGTGACATTGTTGTGAACGACAACACCAGTGTGGAGAACCAAATGGATTCGAATACATAATTACAGAACATTGAATACTTCATTTGCAACGTGTCAATCAATCGTCTCAGATTTCATTGTTCTTTCATTTTTAAACCAATCATTATTTGTTGTCGTTCTATTTTCTTTGATCTTATTAACCATCTGCTTCCAGGCATTTCACTTTCGATACTACTTATATCTGCTTACATCAGTAGTATTCACTATAATATCACTGTTAAGTGTTTATTTAGCGAAACACGTAGATGGATGGGATGAAAGAACAGGAAATCGAAACATGAACGACAATATTCGCAAAAACACAATAAATTCACTGTATTTCGCTTCTTTCTCTTTCACTATATTCGTAATAAAACTAATCAGTAAAGAACTAGTCGTACACAGGGTTCTGGACACTTTCCGTAATAAAGAATGAAGAAAGTGTATCCAATAAAATGATCGTTTTATATGACATAACTTCAAAGTAAATCATTGATATCATTTTTGGTTATTATTTGTATTTTTAATCCATATCTTAAACACACCTTATATAGTTGCTAAGGCTATGTACTAAGTATGTTCAATTGCAATTTAACAGGAAGTTATCCTCTCATTCAGATAGTATAACTATATATAGTCTTTTAAGATCTGTCCTTACCGACATATTTATTAGAAATTGAGAAAGAATAGGGCTGTTCACTGTCATTAACGATAGTACACTTTATGAAAGTTATAGTAACGATAGTAACAATAGTAATATCATGCTAATAAAATACCTAAATCTTTTAATTTATTCTATTCTAATATTAAAATTAACAATCGAACATGAAAGAAATTACACATATATAATGTGACTGTTGAATCTAAACATTGTGCCCTAAAATGCCCTGGTATGAACGAGAGTGGGGTGGGCCCTCCCCCCCTCTCGAAATATTCTCACACAGCCACGCGTATACAGCCTCTGCCAGGGAAGTCCTACTCACTGCCTTCTCGCACCACGAGTGTTGTTTACGAAAATGAGAGGACAAAAAAGCGAATGTCCAGCTCTTTAACCAGATTCCAAACCAATGGTACACATGGGCTCCAGTATCCTACGGGAACGAATGGTGTATGAGCCAATTTTTGGTCAAAGCGCTAACATGAAACTGCATCTCCTCATGATGATCCACTGCCTTGTGGATCAGATCTTCAGGTCGAAGGCTCCGGGTGTGACCCCCTAAGAAAACCACCCGATTCAGTTTGGGTACCCGGTCAGTATCATAGTCCACACACAAATATGATTTGTGTGACGCATATCTATTTGATGCATTCTTGTACCAATATTTATGTGTTCAAATAAATAAATAATAAATAATAACAGTCACATAAATATAATCAAACAATAAAGGTCGATCTAAAATCTATATCCATTACCGTAAAGTTGATACTAATATACACAATACGACTTTTAATACCTTCAAATGTCGATATATCAATTCGCATGTACATGAAAAAGTGTGTGTACGTTGAAAGGATAGAAAGACAAGTATCTGTTGGTTTTATTGAACAAATTCCGAAAACTCTATTCATATGAAGATAAAGTTTTTTAAGGAATTCAATAGGCTACTACCTGTTAGATATTGGATCTCATCGGTATCAATATCAAGGCTGAACTTCTTTGTTTCAAATGAATTGAGTATTAGGTACACTCCTGGAGTTCTAGTGAGAAGCCGTGACCAGTGGAGTCCAACCGGGTTTGTTGTGAGACATCAGCTCACTGAAGACAATGGTGTATGGTGGCGCAACTTAGTGGATTAGTTAAAGTTAGACATTAACACCGTTAGATGCCGGTCGACTCAGTGGTCGAATGATTAAGCGCCAGCACGCGAGATTGATAGGTCGTGGAGCGGGATCGTGGATGCGCGGCTTGCTCAGCAGTCCCAAAATGGTACGAAATGGCTGTCCAGTGCTTCCATGTTTTCCATAGTGGTCTAGCTTCAAATGACTCATGATTTCAACTATTGACAAAGTTAATAATAAATATATTTCTTTGTTATATCATATTGAGTACAAAAATTGTGTTTCTGATGTTTCGCGACTCAATGTAAGCCACTTCTTCAGAGTAAATAAATAACCGACATTAAATTAACACAATTTTAAATAGAACAAAAGAAACTTATGTAAATTTGATGTCGGTTATTCATTTACTCTAAAGAAGTGGCTTATATTAAGTCACGAAACATAAGAAATACTATTGTTCAAGTAATTAATATTGCCAGAAGTTATAGCAATTAAAAGGCTGAAATCTTTGATCATATTCATATCGGAAAAGCAAGAGCAGCATATTTACAACGGGAGAACATCTACAAATCAAAGCAACTGTCAACCGACAGTAAAGTCAGAATTTTCAATATAAATGTCAAGACAGTTCTACTGTATGGGACACAAACTTGGACAACTACGAAAGACATTATCCAGAAGATACAGGTGTTTATTAACAGTTGTCTACGCAAAACACTTCGGATCTGTTGGTCAGACACTAATAGCAACAACCTACTTTGGGAGAGAACGAACTAGATTGCAACGGAGAAAGAAATCAGTAAGAGGTGCTGGAAGTGGATAGGACACACATTGAGGAAAGCACCCAGTCGCGTCACATGACAAGCACTCACATGGAATCCTCAAGAACAAAGGAAGAGAGGAAGATAAAAGAATACATTACTCCGAGAAATGAAGAGAGATATGAGAAGAATGAACAATAATTGGATAAAAGTAGAAAAGAAGGCCCATGACAGAGTGGGTTTGAAGAATGCTGGTCGGCGGACTATGCTTCATTGTGAGTAACAGGCGTAAGTAAGTATGTAAGTACTAACTGGATATATTAGCTTATATATATCTGAAAGGGAAACAACGAAATACAATGAGTTCATTGTTTTCTATCCGTTTCTCCCATAATAAATTATTTGAGATTATTTGATAAACTCATTGAGAAAACAGTTTTATATGTGATTGTAATCATGAGTCAATTTAAGCTAAAAAATCATTGGAAATCTAGAGACACTGAATGACTGTTTCGCCAAAGTATAAGACTCCTAAGCAGCCCGCATCCACGATACCACACACTGAATTTGAACCATGGAGCTTCGGTTTCGTGAGCGAACGCTTAATCTCTAGATAACTGAGTTCGCATCCAACGTTGGTAATTTCTAAATTCAATCAACCCATGATCATATACATCAACAAATGCAGGTCAAAACAAACAAGATAGCAGCAGCATTTGCAATAGTAGACCTCAAAATACACAAAGAAAAAAGCGACATCCTCAAATTCAACACAGAGAATACCAACCCAATCACACTTGATGGAGAATCTCTGGAAAATTTGGAATCTTTCACATAACCGACAAGCATCATCGATGAGTAGGGTGGATTTGATACAGACGTAATGGCAAGGATTGGAAAACCAACGACAGCATTCCTACAGTAGAATAACAGATGGAACTCAAAACAACGTTCAGTCAGCTTCAATGTCACAGTCTTCAATAGGAACGTCATAACAGTGTATTCAGTTGTATGGAGCTGAAACGTGGAGAACTACCACAACTATGATGAAAAGAGTACAAATATTTATAAATAGTTGTCTATGGAAGATACTGAATATCCGTTGGTCGGATACCATCAGTTGCAGCTTACTGTTGGAGAGAACACACCAGTTTCTATTTAAATCGGAAATTAATAAGAGATGTTGGAAGTGGATGAAACACACATTTTGGAAATCATCATAATACATGACGAGACAATCGCTAATTTGGAATGCTGTAGGGAGACGGAAAAATGGAAGGTGTGAGAGCCTAACTGCGTCGAGAATATGAAGCAGATATGAGGCGGATGAGTAACAATTGCTAAGAACTAGAAATGATTGTTGAGGATAGAGTTGGATAGAGATTGTTGGTTAGCGATCTATGTTTCTTCATGAGTGTGTAACAGGCGTTAATAAGTAAGTTAGTAAGCAAGTGAGCAGAAACCTGCTTTTTATATATAAATGTATACTAATACATTACTATTACTATTACTTCAATCATTGAAATGGATGCTAATGAGATTTTGTTTTCACCAAAATAACCTAATCCATTTGATAATATTATAGGAATCCTTACACAATTAGTTTTACTTACGATTAACTTTTGTTAAATCCTTCATTTAATTTAATGAACAGACATTGGTAACAACTTGTTCATGTTATTTTTTGTATTATTTATGATCATTAACATATCTGTATCAATATGTATGATCTACTTGAATCTTATTAATTATCATCCCCATCACCTTGTCTTGAATAATTTTTCTGGTTAGCGTTTTTTTAGCGAGTTAGTTTTCTACGGGATGGGGTCGCTAACCCCATGCCCAACCCTCCTCCTTTATTCGGGCTTGGGACCGGCAGTAGCCCCCGGAAAGGGACTCCAGGCGGAGTTTGTCTTATTTTACCTTATCTCGTTTCGTTTTGACTATCAATTTATCACTGTATTCACTTATCCATTCCATATTAACCATTCTATTCCAATGTTTTCAATATCCTTGTAACTTTGCTATTCAATCATAAACTATAGTTAACGCTACTTATTTATTGCTTTTTGTATTCATACATCGTCAGGATTTATTTAATAACGATTATCAGGAATGATTGATGAATGAACATAAACTATCAATGATACTTTTTAAAAAAAAAAATACAAAAAATCAATATCTGTAATTGTGTTCTCATAGGTGAATACTCGAAATGTAGATACTTTAAACGAGAATGATCTGTAAATAGGATCTAGAAGTGAATTGATCAATCAATATAATGAATAAGTATATACAAGAAAGAACTATAGTAATCCATATTAGTTTACAGGGGTATAATGATATTAATATAGAAATCAGTGTTACTTACAATGAACCGATATATGTGAGATGACATCGTAAACAATGACGGATTTAAAGTTAAAAAGAATTAATCAATATCAAGATGTACAGGATAAGCTATGAATCACTTCATTTCTATCTGATGTTCTTGTTGATGATGTCGTTCATGATAACGATGGAATCTTTATGAACAAATTATCTAGAATAAAACTTCATCAAAATCATCCATCTGAACTATAAATATTCTCGACCATTTCAAAATGACATGGTTAAAAGAATCGTTTGGCCAGTACACATAGATTACAACAATGTAAGTCAACAGTTGAGAATTGTTTATTCTTCGTAAGGGGGGACTGAGAAATCTTGATGATGTATGATGAGTGTATTCGACATTATTGACGGTCACAATACAGAATAATTATTGTCATTTATAATCACAAAAAAGACGAAATGGAGGATAGAAAAAAACGGGACAAATATTTTTGTAATTTAATAGTTGAATTTATGAGTTGATTGGAGCTAGACCACTATGGAAAACCTAGAATCACTGGACGGCCGTTTCATCCTAGTATGGGAATTCTCAGCAGTGCGCATCCATGATCCAGCTCCACGAGATTCGAACTCAGGACTTATTGGTTTCGCGCGCAAATGCTTGATCTCTAAATCACTGAGGCGGCATCCAATGGTGGTCTAGATTCATTTGACTCATGAATTCAACTATTAAATTACTATAATATCCACAAAATCCCCCTCTTATTAAAATATTCCTGTGATATAATTGAGGCAATGCAAGTTCTATGATGCATTATAGCCTACTAATTGTGATAGATATTATTTTAGTTGGTTTAATTTAACAGGAACAGTGTAAGTGTAAGACGATCAAACATTTAATGATTGTACAAGTGAAATGACGATATATGCAGTGATGTGGTTAGATGGTGATTGGAGGTAGTCGACAGGAAACCCTAGACCCGGGTTTCGTGCTACTTGGCACTCGTCAGCAAGGTGTACCTGTAAACCCTCAAAGATTACGGGTACACCTTTCTGACGATTGCCAAGTAGCACGAAACCCGGGTTCAGAGTTTCCTGTCGACTACCTCCAACCACCATCTAATCTCACAATAGTTCCCGCAGTGTCAAGTCACCTAGACTGGTGGCCACATTGCAACATGGTCGATAGCATTCGATCTGCACTAATAATAAAGAGTAGACACGCATGACATTGGTCACCACCGAGTGATCAATCAAATGTGAGCATTTATGTGGTCTAAACTACAGTCTGTTTCATAATCATAATATCCTAATTGATAAATGTAAAAACAGGTTCCTTGAGTTTGTTTGGCTTCTTCTATGAAATATCTTCCATTATTGTTACTTACTTACTTACTTACGCCTGTTACTCCTCGTGAAGGAGCATAGGCGGCCGTCCAGCACTCTCCAACCCACTCTGTCCTGGGTCCATTATTGTATACATATAAATATATGAAGCTAACAGTAAACACTTGTGTAAATGTATTTTCGTATTGACTGATGATTTCAATTATTAAATTACTACAATCTTCACAAAACCACTCTCTGGTTAGAAATCTAATAGTTGAATTCATAAGTTAATTAAGGCTAAATCATCATGGAAAACATGGAAGAACTAGGACGGTTGTTTCGTCCTAATATTGGACTTTTCAGCAGTGCACATCCACGTAATCATTATTATCATTTATCTAAGTGTTATAAACCAATATAATCGAATTATTCTGATTGAATATAATGTATAAGTCACAAAACACTAAACAACTGTTTTGAAACAGCTATCTAATGCTTCCTGATCTTTAACAGCAATCTTTCCGATTACTGCTTATACTCTTAATACTTCTACCACTACGAGATTTGAATCGACAACTGCATCTCTGTGCTAAGTTAGTATAGCAACTAGAACTGATGTACAAACGTACGAAATTCCACGTTGTTACTGACTGACTGATCTTTAACAGCTGTCTAATATGGATCGTTTCCCCAAATTCACATACTGGTAATATAAATGTACTGAAAACAACTGATGTATGTTAAGTATTGATAATAACTACTGACATAATCATATTTTGAATTGATTTATCTAGTTAATAGTAAACTAGATGGTTTTAGAAACTCCGCCTGGAGTCCTTTTCGGGGGGCTTCTGTCGGTCCCAAGCCCGAGTAAAGGAGGAGGGTTGGGCATGGGGTTAGCGTCCCCATCCCGGCTCCAATGAATCCACCGGACATCGAAGCAGCACACACAGATCTTCCTATAGATGTCAATCCACCAACGACAAAAGAAATCAGAATGGCCATCAGACAAATCAAGAGCGGGAAAGCAGCAGGACCTGACAATATACCAGCTGAAGCGTTGAAGTCAGACATCGAAGTAACTACAAGCATGCTTCATCTTCTATTCAAGAAGATTTGGGAGGAGGAACAAGTGCCGATGGATTGGAAAGAAGGACACCTCATCAAGATTCCAAAGAAAGGAGATCTGAGCAAGTGTGAAAACTACAGAGGCATTACACTACTGTCAATACCAGGTAAAGTCTTCAACAGAGTGTTACTGAACAGGATGAAAGACGCAGTTGACGCTCAACTTCGAGATCAACAAGCTGGATTCCGTAAGGACCGGTCGTGCACAGACCAGATTGCGACACTACGGATCATCGTCGAACAATCAATTGAGTGGAACTCGTCACTCTACATCAACTTCATTGATTATGAGAAGGCATTTGACAGTGTAGATAGGAGGACGTTATGGAAACTTCTTCGACACTACGGAGTTCCTGAGAAGATTGTCAACATTATCCGGAACTCATACGACGGACTACAGTGCAAAGTAGTGCATGGAGGACAGCTGACAGAGGCATTCCAAGTAAGGACCGGAGTAAGACAAGGCTGTCTACTCTCTCCCTTCCTGTTTCTTCTGGTGGTCGACTGGATTATGAAGACCTCGACATCTGAGAGAAACTACGGCATACGATGGACAGCTCAGAACCAATTAGACGACTTGGACTTCGCAGATGACCTAGCCCTCCTATCACATACACACGAACAAATGCAGATAAAGACAGCCAGCATAGCAGCAGTCTCTGCATCAGTAGGCCTCAACATACACAAAGGGAAAACCAAGGTCCTCAAACACAACACGGAGAACAGCAATCAAATCACTCTTGATGGCGAAACTCTGGAAGACGTGGAATCCTTCACATACATGGGAAGCATCGTCGATAAACAAGGAGGCTCAGATGCAGACGTCAAGGCGAGAATCAGCAAAGCTAGAGCGGCATTCCTTCAACTGAAGAACATATGGAACTCAAAACAACTTTCAACCAATATCAAAGTCAGGATCTTCAATACAAACGTCAAGGCAGTCAGTTCTACTGTACGGAGCTGAAACTTGGAGAACTACAACAACCACCATCAAGA
This sequence comes from Schistosoma spindalis, assembly GCA_946903255.1. Lineage (NCBI taxonomy): Eukaryota > Metazoa > Platyhelminthes > Trematoda > Strigeidida > Schistosomatidae > Schistosoma > Schistosoma spindalis. The sequence continues at coordinate 46,613,028 of OX336418.1, forward strand.
AGGTACAAGTATTTATCAATAGCTGTCTACGCATGATACTCAACATCCATTGGCCGGATACCATCAGCAACAGCCTACTGTAGGAGAGAACAAACCAACTTCCAGCTGAAGAGGAAATTAGGGAAAGACGATGGAAATGGATAGGACATACATTGAGGAAATCATCAAACTGCATCACGAGACAAGCACTAACTTGGAATCCTGAAGGGAAGCGGAAAAGAGGAAGGCCAAAGAACACATTACGTCGGGAAATAGAAGCAGATATGAAAAAGATGAATAAGAACTGGAAAGAGCTTGAAAGGATTGACCAGGACAAGGTTGGATGGAGAATGCTGGTGAGCGGCCTATGCTCCTTCGTGAGGAGTAACAGGCGTAAGTAAGTAAGTAAGATAGTTTTAGAGGCAGTTCATTCATCAGAGTGAATCTTTTAATGATAAACCTTTTATTATCATTCCGAAAAAAACGTCATCATATATACGCTACATTTATTTTCCAGCTTCTCCATTCAGTCATTCAGCTTAACAAGTTTGACATCAAACTTAACAATTATTCCAAAATATTCATGAAATAATGAATAAGAAAACAATAGTTATTACCAATATTTTATCAAATAACATCAAGTTATAATGGTAGAATAAGGGAGAGTGGATGCGCACTGCTGAGGAGTGCCACAATAGGACAAAACGGTTGTCCAGTACTTCTAGGTCTTCCATGGTGGTCTAGTTTCAATTGACTCATGATTTTAACTATTGAAATTACTATAATATCTACAAAGAGCCACTTCTGATACCAATCAGCATATTCTCAGTAGTGACTACCTTCAACAGGTATATCCTGGAGTTCTAATGAGAAGTAGTGACCAGTGGAGTTCAACTGGGTCTGTTGTGAGATAGTAACTCATTGATGACAATAGTGGATGACAGCCGTCTCAGTGGTCTATTGGTTAAGCGCTCGCGTGCGAGACTAATAGGTCCTGGATTAGAATCTCGCGAGGCAATATCTCGAATGCGCACTTCTGAGGAGTCCCACAGTAGGACGAAACGGTCGTCCAGTGCTTCCCATGGTAGTCTAGCTTCAATGGATTCATGATTTCAACTATTGAAATTACTAAAATCTCTACAAAACCCCTTCTGGTAAAACATTGAATAGTTCATTCTTAGTACACTCACCAGGGAATCTCAAACACATGATAATCGTTAATATTATAAGCAAACATGGATAGTGGCTAGCATTGGAATCCAGGATGTGCGTTTCATTCTACTTAGGATTCATCAGCTGGACACACCTACATCTCAGATTTGATGTTCACTGTGGGACTCGAACCTAGTACCGTTCGCTTCAAACACCATCACGTTATTCATTTAGCTACTAAGTCCTGATATCCACCAACTTATGCAATGGGGTGAAGTTTAATTTTCATGGTATTGTTTACTTGAATCTACCGATTGATGTTTAGGACTACAATTGATCAGTCCATTATTAGCATATGTGCATACTATGCGATATTGCCTTAATTTATAGGCATTATAAGCAAAGATATTTGGTGACTGATCAATTGCAGTCCTAAACATCAATGGATAGATTCAAGTAAACCAACACCAAGTGAACTATATTTGTTTGTTTGTTTGTTTGTTTTTTAATACAAAATAATCGAACAAGACAATCTTATTGATCTCTTCTATATTGAATACACCTTTTGATAATGATAGGATCAACTTTTATATACCCACCAAGAAAGAATGATTCCGTAAATTCCGATATGTTTCTGTGTGTGTATGTGTGTTTGTGTGTGTGTGTGTGTGTGCATAATCGACAACTGGATCCTGATCACTTTGCCGAATACGTTATTCTTCATCAATTATCATAATTTATGTAATTATTGATAGAAAATTGAACAATTTGTCTGTTTGTATATTTCATTGATAAATACCAATACAAGATCTGAAATGATCAAATTGATTTATGGATACTAGTGGTTACGTGGTTACGTAATGTCTCCATAAAATATAAAAAAAAATATTAAATGACGTGATTATTATTATTATTATTATTATTATTATTATTATTATTATTACAATGATTACTGTATAGATAAGTAGTATATGTCATATATTACTTTAAAAACCAATATAACTGTATACTAAATCATACATTGACAGGATAAGAATAAAATTGACATTCAACAATGTTTGTATTAACGTCAGTAACCATGTAATTTATTAGTTAAGGAGTAATAATTATGATCTATTAATATAAGAAATATTACATATAGGAAATATGTTGAGAATCTATCATTTACATATCTCTTGATGTTATAACAAAATGATCAAATAGTTAATAGTTGAGATCATGTGTCAGTTGAAGATAGGCTACTATGGATAGCATGGAAAGATTGGGAGGTCGTTTAATCCTTTGGTGGGACTCTTCAACAGTGATCATCCACAATCCCGCCTCGTGAGATTCAAACCCAGAACTTATCGATCTCGCGTGTGGACGCTTAATCTCTAGACCATTGAGCCGGCCGGCATTCAACGGTGTTAGTGTTTAACTTCAACTAATCCACGAAATTGACTGACACATTCAATATTGTCATCAGTGAGTTACTATCTCACAACAGATCCAGTTGAACTCCACTGATCATTACTACTCACTAGAACTCTAGGATATACCTCTTGAAGCCAGTGACTAGTGAGCCTATGTTAATTCATATCAGAAGGGGTTTTGTGGAGATTGTTGTAATTTCAATAGTTGAGATCATTATTCAATCAAAGCTAGAACACTATGAAAAACTTGGAAGCATTGGACGGCCGTTTTGTCCATATCGTGGGACTCAACTATTGAAATTACTATGATATCCATAAAAAACCCCTTCTCATAACGAACAGCTAATAAGTCAAGAGATTTTTTATTAAGATTCATTTTATTTGACATGCATGCAGTTTCGATAAAAATATAAATAATACGAAATGTAAGTACATATTTATAGATCGAAGAGGGAATTTATGTTAAACGATGTCGTTGATTGAGATCAAGAACTTATCAATTTTAGATCACCATTGAAAACCTAGAAGTAGCAAACAACCGTCTTGTCTTAGTATAGGACTACTTAGCAGTGAGCATCTCCCGATTCCGAACATGGGGTTTGAACAAAAATCCTTAGGTCACTTACGAGAACGCTTAACCTCTAAACTACTGAATCGGGATCTAACGATGTTAATGTTTAACTTCAAACAATTCACAAAATTGCTCAACCATCTTCGATTATCTTAGGTGGCTAACTGACTCACACCTACCGGTCAAAGTTTCTCACTAGAACTCTGAGAATTACTTCTCGATATCAGTCATTAATGTCAGCATAGAATTTCATTTACTTAATGATAGATATTTGTGTAATTTATAGACTTATTCTGTTTTTATGTCAGTGGTATTGAGTGCTGTTAGAGATAATATAAGCGGTTATCACTTTCCATTTGCCCACACCGTGTAAAGGTTCTTCTGAAGGTACCTGAAAAGGAAATTGCAGTAAAGGTGGTCTTAGTGATATGAGAACGTGACCACAATGCCCAAGGGACAACTGCTTGATATCGGTCACACACGACCTTTTTGTGAGTAGTTTTTGTGTTATCTCCATCCTTGTTGAGACTGGAGACGGATATTTGTGAGTAAGGTGAGGTGTGCATTTTTAGGGTCGACCTTTTCTAACCCCACCCCTCCTTGTGGGAAGGTAGCATCGCTGTTATGCTGGTTGTCTGAAGGAAACACCTTACTGCTGTCACAACTCTGTACAGTTAGCAGTACGACTTTGTCTTCGATCTTTGGATTTGTTGCTTTTAGTCTTACCGCTCTTCAACTGACCTATCTGGCATGGTAGGACCTTAAGGAACGATTGTTCCAGCTAGTATAGCTCAGTTACTTCATCACGATAGGCAATCCTGACCACCACATCAAGGTAGAAACAACGATCATGATTCTGTTTTTATGAGGGAATTGTTGATCGTTCTATCATCATAGTTCATTTGAAACTTGTATTCAAATAAACAATTTGATCATGAAAGAAACCAATAGATTTAATTCACATTCATTCTAATGACTTTGTTTATATGCAATATAGACAATATTTGCCGTAAACAGTGAAGTAATTGTAATTTATTACATATTCTAGTTATTTACATATAAGTAGATGAGTTGAATTTGTTTCCAATTCTTAGAATAATTATCATTAATTTTTTTCTAAGGGGGGGGGATTTGTAGAGAATGTTCTACTTTAGAAGTTGAATACATAAGTCAATCTAAGCTAGACAATCATTGAAAATCTTGAAGTTCTAGATGGTCGTTTCGTCCTAATATAAGATTCATTAACAATACGTATCTAAGATAATCATGTTGAATTTGTCTAATTACGATAATTTAATTTCATTGATTAAGATCATGAGTCAGTTGAAGCTAGACCACCATGGAAAACCTGGAAGCACTGGACGGCCGTCTCGTCCTATTACGGGACTACTCAGCAGTGCGCATCCACGACCTCGCCCCCTGCGAGACTCGAACCCAGGACCTACTGGCTTCGCGCGCGAGCACTTAACCGCTAGACCACTGAGCCGGCATCCAACGGTGTTAATGTCTAACTTCAACTAATCCACGAAATTGAATTCATGAGTCAATTAACAATAGATCACCATGGGAAACCTAGAAATACTGAATGACCATTTCATGCTAGTATGAGACTGTAGTATCGGTTATGTTAAGCCCATATACCTTATTCTAGCTTTCGGATAGGCCAATCTATTCATTTTACTTGAGTCATATTTTGACCTTATTGATTATCAATCTTGACTGTTTTTTATATGAGCGCATCGGTGTGTGTACACTTGTTATCCCATTACTCATCACATGTCTGTAACTTATTTCTGTGTGACTATAACTATTGATTAACGCTTGATTAAACGGAGAGTTGGCTTACCCGCCATTTCCACTGCGCGTTATTTCGCTTCTTTCTATTCCATTCGCTTCATATACAAGATATTTGTATTGAAAAGTTTATTCTCGTTATTTGACTTATTTAATTCTGTTATTGACTAACGGGATTTAAGTCGTGTATTCCCTCAGAAAATGAAGCCAAATCTTGACCAATAACTTGCCTATCAGCGTCTTTCACTTATCATTTACCCTTTGTTCGATAGCCCCGGTGCATCAAGCAATCTGGATATAAAATTCTAACTTCATAAAACAACACTACTAAATACCGAAATTGATCATAATTGTACAACGGGGAAAGCAAGATTCTCCGATACAATACAACATACACCAATCGAATCACACTTAACGGAGAAGATTTGGAAGATGTTTAAACCTTTACATATCTGAGCAACATTATTGATGAACATGGTGGATCTGATATAGATATGAAGGCGCGAATCTGCAAAACAAGGCCAGTATATCTACAATTGAAGAACATCTGAAACTTAAAACAACTGTCAACCAACATGAAACTCAGAATTTTCAAAATGAATGTCTAGATAGTTCTACTGTTTGAGATGAAAACATGGCGAACTACGAAAGCCATCATCCTGAACATACAAGTGTTTATTAACTGCTGTCTACATTACTCCGAGAAATGAAGACAGACATGAGAAAAATGAACAATAATTGGATAGAACTAGAAAGGAAGGCCGGGAACAGAGTGGATTGGAGAGTGTTGGTCGGTGGCCTATGCTCCATTGTGAATAACAGGTGTTAGTTAGTAAGTAAAGAAAAACTAGTACTTAAAACTAAAGTAAAACAGAAGCCTATAAACCCTCCAAAAAAAGACGATGAATATCGCTCTTAATTATGTATATCCGTTTATAAACTACATAGAAACGATTGATATCAAAGGAATATAAAGGTTGACTTTGACTCATTTTATTGACAATATTTTGAATCATCTATATCTTGACTGAGAATAAGATCTTCTAGTTATGGGATACAAATAAAACTGGATCCAATGGAACTATTTATAAATGGGATCAATAAAACCGATTCAATTCAGAGTTTAATCAAATCAAATTGGTTTGTTTGTATGTTTGTATTCTTCTCTTTATATTCAATTCAATTCAATTTCTATTTCAAGAATAATAAAATGTAAACTTTTAACCTTAAATAAATGTATTCTAAGAGTTACATGGATTAATTAAAGGTGATTAATATAAGTAGTTTATATTAGAAACCAATACTACTTATTAATAAATAGTTAAAGACTAAAGATTTTGGGTAATTTATAAAATATTGAAAGTAGACTGACCTGATTTGGGTATACATATTCACTATTATGTAATATATATACATATAATCTATATCAATGAATGTATAATTATATTTGATTCATAGTAATAGTATAGTATAGTGCCTTGATTAGTTGTTCCTTTTTGGGGGGTGGGGTGGTGGTGTTGGGGGTGGGATGTTTGTGTGTGTGTGTGTGTGTGTGTTGATTTTCACACCGAAGAAGTTGTTTTTTTTTTTTTTTTAATTTTCAAAGACTTAATAGGTTATTAATTAATAGTGAAATATTATTTCAATATTTCATAAAAATGATAAGGTTACATAAAAGAAAGTTATATTATCATTGGCTTATAAGGTCAATTACTACCGGTATTGTAATATAATTTTATAGATATCATAAATTTTAATGTTCATTGAATCTTAAATGTTCCGGTACTACTGAGAGTGGTGAGAGTATGCTCTCCCTGTCGAAATGCTCTCATATGACCAGGTGTATACAGCCACAACTAAGGAAGTCCCACTCATCACCTTCTCGTCATATTACTGTTGTTTACGATATTGAGAAGATGAAAAGCGAATGTAATACTCTTTAAATAGGTCAGTAGACACAAATACTTTATTTACCGGAGTTGGGAAGTCTTCATTTTAAACCAATAGTGTAAATAGACTTCAAGATCATGAAGGAATAAATGATAGATGAATCAACCATAGGACTGAATCTTCTTATATTTCTCCACTACCTTGTGTATCAAACTTTTATGTTGAAGACTCTACATGTAGCCCACTAAGAAAATCAAATGTTTCGATCTGGGAACACGGACAGTATTATAACTCACAGACAAATCAAGTGACTTGTATAGAGCATATGTATTTGGTACCCCCTTTTTTTTCTTTTACCAATATTTATATATTCAAATCAATAATAAATATATAAACTGTTCATTGATAAAATCAATGAAACCATCCAAGTATAGATCGCTTTTATTTAATACAATAATAAATCCCTCATATGTAAACATAACCATCAAAACAAACTAAATAAAAGTTGACAGCTATTTTGTTCATTCAGAATTGAACTTTAAATCGTCATATGTTGTGAAGACAGTCGGTATCGATTGATTTATTATTCTATCCTCAGTGTATTAATAATATTTTACTATTATTATTATTCTTTCAAATCCCGACAAGACTGAATTCCAATTTTTACTGCTTTCTATTCTAATCTATTAGACTTCATCAATAGTTTGTTATTATTGAAGTCATGATTAGTATTAAAGTTCAGCAAACGGATCACTTTTCAACGAATTTATTATCAAGCTGTACAATTGTATACGGGAACATGTCCCAGTGGGATTCTATAAAAATGAGACAAATACAGTTAGAAGTTCACAATTGATTGATCACTGGGTAACCAATGTCATGCGTGTCTAGTCCTTATTATTAGTGCAGATCGAATGCTATCGACCATGTTGCAATGTGGCCACCAGTCTAGGTGACTCGACACTGCGGGCACTATTGTGAGATTAGATGGTGATTGGAGGTAGTCGACACGAAACCCGGGTCCAGGGTTTCCTGTCGACTACCTCCAATCACCATCTAATCTCACAGTTAGAAGTTTCATCCTAGAATATTTAATTGACTCGAATCATTCTTTACTTTACTTACTTACTTACGCCTGTTACTCCTCACGAAGGAGCATAGGCCGCTCACCAGCATTCTCCATCCAACCCTGTCCCAACCAATCCTTTCAAGCTCTTTCCAGTTCTTATTCATCTTTTTCATATCTGCTTCTATTTCCCGACGTAATGTGTTCTTTGGCCTTCCACTTTTCCGCTTCCCTTCAGGATTCCAACTTAGCGCTTGTCTCGTAATGCAGTTTGATGATTTCCTCAATGTATGTCCTATCCATTTCCATCGTGTTTTCCTAATTTACTCTTCAGCTGGAAGCTGGTTTGTTCTCTCCCACAAAAGGCTGTTGCTGATGGTATCCGGCCAATGGATGTTGAGTATCATGCGTAGACAGCTATTAATAAATACCTGTACCTTCTTGATGGTGGTTGTTGTAGTTCTCCAAGTTTCAGCTCCGTACAGTAGAACTGCCTTGACGTTCGTATTAAAGATTCTGACTTTGATATTGGTTGAAAGTTGTTTTGAGTTTCATATGTTCTTCAGTTGAAGGAATCGAATCATTCTACTGATTCATAATTTGATTTTATGTTTGTGTATAACATTTGTCAAAATCTATCTAGATTTCTTCGTATACAAATCCTTAAAATATCAGAAACATTCACCATCTAGGAGCTTAAACCAGAACTATGCGTACAAAAGAAACATATTTTGTCATTATCGTTTCCATGGCCTGAATCTATTATTATTATTACATTTGTATATTTACCTATGTTTTTGATTGAGATTATGAACCGATCGCTGTTAGATCATCATTGAAAGCCTGGAAGTACTGGAAAGCCGTTTGGTCCTATTGCGGGACTGCTCAGCAGTGCGCATCTATGATCTCACTCACGGGATTCGAACCAAGCACCTATCAGTTCCTTTATAATTCGTTACTAACTTATTAAATCTATCGCTATTACTGATATTACGTAATCTAGTGTTGTGATCTTCTGATTGCATCATCATGATTATTCCTTATTTATATATTCTCATGGAACTAATACTTTAATATAAAATTATATATATATGTACGATTGTATAGCATGACAATAAATTTGTTGGGTAAAGATCCCTTCGCTCAAATTCATGTGCTTAATGTTTAAATGTAGATTCTTTAATCACTGGGATCATACATCATTAAGTACTGACAGACTAAGATGGAAATTTTCTGCAAAGTCCTTCATTTTTTCTAATAATCTTTTTACTAAGAACATATTATCAGAGTAACTACTGATCACTTGTTTCAGTAGTACCTTTTATTAAAATATGCCATTCACATTTTGAGCTGTCGATCGTTTTGATGTGAGTTGTTGTACATTAATTTTTATTCATTTATTTAATCAAATATCATTCACTCATAACTCTGTCAGGAATCCCTCTGAGGCTACTGTCGGTCCCAAGCCCGGATAATGAAGGAGGATTGGGAATTGGGTTAGCGACCCCATCTCGAAGAAAATTAACTCATTAGAAAAGCGCTAACCAGAAAGAATAATTCAAACCATTTAAACTGTACCCTAAGAGTCAGAAGTTCTTCATTTAAAAGAGTTATGACGTCTCGTGAGGAAAACCAGGGTTGATGCCCTTACTTACAACCAGAGCAACCATGGAGTGTTTGTATAATGTGGGAGACCAGGAGAGTCATTCAAGTTGCAACAGAAATGAAAAGATACAACCTGGAGGTGCTTGGAATCAGGGAAACACATTGAACACAAAGGGTTGAATAATTCACTCATTGTTGCAAATATCAATTTACTTTGTCATGTAAAGTTAGTATTGGAAATTACAGAAACTAGGTTTATATAACAATGTGAAATACTATTCTTACAGAGTATACAGCAAATATCATTAATGTGGTGTTATTATTAAGATGAATTAAGATTAGCGGGATCGTGGATGCGCACTGCTACGGAAGAGTCCCACAATAGGATGAAACGGCCTCCCAATGCTTCCAGGTTTTCAATGGCAGTCTAACATCAATCGGTTCATAATCTCAATCAAAATCTTGATAACCTCCACAACCCCAAAACTGATAAGATTAGTAATAGTCAGATTTAATTTAGTTCTTAAGAATGTTGTCGATCGTTATTGAGACTAAAACAAAAAGAGAGATAGAGATCATTTGTTTCAAAGTTTCTTCAAGTGATATTATCCTTTAATGACAAAACAGCTAAACCTTTAGTTAATTACATTTGTTGAGGATAGTTTGCGATCTACGTATTTATATTGAACAATGTCAATATGTTTGCTTGCTTAGAAAGGAAGCTACATCAGATTCACAAAGCGAATGCTTCTTAAACTCATCTCTGTGCATTAGGCAGTATGACTTTAAAGAGAAGAACATAAATGAATAACGAACTCAATAATAACAGCATCTTTTCAATTGTAATCAAAACTGTTCAACCGAACACACTTCATAAAATGATTAACACTAGTATATAATTAAGCATAAAGAAAGTATAAATAGTAAAAAATGGGCATCTCTCATAGGTTGGAAGCGGTTACGAGTTTACTTAGACTGCGAAAAGAATAAAGACTTGGTGAACAAAGACCAATAAGCTAGCTATTTGATGCGTCCCAACCCCGCTAACTAGAGGAACAAGTCCAAGCTTGAAATACGCAAGCATAATCCGCAAACAGCCAGGAAACGACCGATAACAACAGACGAAAGTCAAAGCGTATATATATAGCACAAAACCGTCCTTGTGGGGGGTTACAAAATAGCATACTAAAAGACACAATGGACCAATAGCATTTAAGATTTTCCCAAGTGGGGAGGTGAAAAGAGCGTTTTTGGCGCGAAAAAAAAGAAATTCAAATTTTCTAAATAAAATTACAAAATTAGGTCCTTTTCTAAATGAGTTCTGGATATCTAACGTCCCCAACAATCTCAAACGATTTAACAATTTGGTAGTCTATGAATGTTTGAAGTGTCATCTCGCATTCTACCTGAATCTGAACACTCCCAACATTTTGGATTAGCTTACTTACTTACTTACGCCTTTTACTCCTAATGGAGCATAGACCGCCGATCAGCATTCTTCAATCCACTCTGTTCTGAGTCTTCTTTTCTAGTTCCAACTCCGCCTAGAGTTCCTCCGGGGGCTACTGTCGGTCCCAAGCCCGGACAAAAGAGCAGGGTTGGGCATGGAGCTAGCGATCTCATCCCGTAGAAAACTAACTCACTAAAAATACGCTAACTAGAAAAATTTTGGATTAGCTGACACTATATTAATGGTTTGTTATTATTGCATAGATGTATTCTTCAGAATTTTTTTCATACTTTAACAATACTCGTTATTTAAACAATCATCTTTCATACACTTATTATCATACTGTTATTTTCTTTAATGATTCAATCTTTATACAACCTTTTGATGAAACTAGAAATTCTCAAACACTTCACAAGATTGTAACTATCTTCCGCATTCCTAAAATTGAATAACAAATGGAACTCAAAACAACTGTCTGTCAACCAATATCAAAGTCAGAATCTTCAATACGCACGTCAAGATAGTTCTACTGTACGATGCTGAAACTTGGAGAACTACTACTACCATCATCAAGAAGGTACAAGCATTTATATATAGTTGTCTACGCAAGATACTCAACGCCGATTGGCCGGATACTATCATCAACGACCTACTGCAGGAGAGAACAAACCAGCTTATATCTGGGGAGTAAATTAGGAAAAGATGTCGGACATACATTATGCAAATCATCAAACTGCATCACAAGACAAGCCCCAACCTGGAATCCAGAAAGGAAAGGGAAGAGAGGAGTGACAAAGAACCCACTAAATCGGGAATTGGAACCAGACATTAAAAGAATGAATAGCAACTGAAAAAGAATTGCCCAGAGCAAGGTTAGACGGAGAGTGCTGGTGGTGGTGGAGGGCCGATGGTCGTCCAAAAGGGGTACCAGGATTAAGTAATTAAGTTAAGTTGTTTATTTCAGTTGACTAATATATTTTGTTAATCGTCATAAATAAAACTGTCTACGTTTAATCAATACAATCAATAAAAAGATACGTTTGCTTGTTGAATTGTCTAATGATATTTATTTAATTATTTATTTTAACATATAGATATTGGTACAGAGAGGCACCAAATACATATGTGCCACACAGATCTCATTCGATATGTGTGAGGGCTGTGATACTGCTCGGGTGCCTAAATCGAAGCAGGTGATTTTCTTAAGGGTCCACATCCCGAGCCTATGACCTGAATATCTGATCCACAAGACAGTGGAGCAACGTAAGGAGATGCAGTCCCATGGTAGCCGGTGACCAACGATTGGTTCATACGCCATTTGTTCCTTCAGGATACTGGAGCTAGCCCATGTGCACCATTGGTTTGGGATCCGGTCAAATCGCCGGACATTCGCTTTTTGTCCTCTCATTTTCATAGACAGTGAATAGGACTTCCCTGGTAGAGGCTATATACGCGTGGTCATGTGAGAGCATTTAGAGATGGAGAACGGATGGTCCCCACTCTCGGTCGTACCAAGGCATTTGTGTTGACATTTGAATTGTCTAATAATAAGTGTTATACATTCATACTTTATTCCAATACTAATTTAGTTGTTTTCTTTCCTTTTCATACTGTTCAATCTCTCATTAAGTTTTATATTAATTAAAGATGCTGTAATGAATTGGATTTACATAAAACCATCTATTAATGTACATCATAAATGTAAATCAGATTGTCAAAAGAAAATAGAGAGAGAGAGAGAGAAAAGCAACAATACATTTGACCTAAAATGGTATTTGCATATTTATCATTCATGTTCAATATGATAACTATTGAATAGAATTATATATATATTATACCCCTTAATAATATATAACCACCATTTATACAATGATGTTTTCTACATCTAATCACAACTGAATAACTAATCATAAGTAATATGATGAAATGATCAATAAAAAACTGTATCATAGACCTTCCTTACGCCTGTTACTCCTCACGAAGGAGCATAGACCGTTCAACAGCATTCTACATCCAACCCTGTCTCAAGCAAACCTATCCAGCTCTTTCCAGTTCTTATTCATCCATTGCATATCCGCTTCTATTTTCCGACGTAATGTGTTCTTAGGCCTTCCTCTTTTCTTCTTTCCTTCAGGATTCCAAGTTAGCGCTTGTCTCGTGATGCAGTTTGATGATTTCCTAAATGTATGTCCTATCCATTTCCATCGTCTTTTCCTAATTTCCTCTTCAGCTGGAAGTTGGTTTGTTCTCTCCTACTATAGGCTGTTGCTGATGGTATCCGGCTAATGAATGTTGAGTATCTTGCGTAGACAGCTATTGATAAATACTTGTACCTTCTTGATGCTGATTGTTGTAGTTCTCCACGTTTCAGCTCCGTATAGTAGAACTGACAGTGTTGACGTTCATATTGAAGATTCTGACTTTGATATTGGTTGAGAGACAATTGTTTTGAGTTCCATATGTTATTCAATTGTAAGAATGCGGCTGTTCCTTTGCCAATCCTCGCTTTTACGTCTGCACTTGAACCCCCGTGTTCATCGATGATACTTCCCAGGTATGTGAAGGATTCTACATCTTCCTGAGTTTCTCCATCAAGTGTGATTGGATTGGTGTTCTTCGTGTTGTATTTGAGGACCTTGGTTTTCCCCTTGTCTATTTTCCGTACCATTGACTCATCTATCAACCTAAAATAGATTGATTCTTACATATTGATTGAGTACTGTATGATAGTACCTCAGGAAGTTAGACAGAATTGAATCAACCCTGTAGATTATGTTTGTTTGTTTCTTTTTTAACTTAAAATAACTAAGATGTTCAATAAGCGATGAGTGTTAAATTTCCTCTATTGAAACCTTGATATAGTATAATGTTAAACACATGTAAAAGAACGGAAGTGATTAGCAAGGAATTCAAATAAAATCAAAGAGAATAACAATAATTTGTACACAAATGTAATATGAGAACATGAAAAGAATGAAGATGTTTCAGTAAAAGAACTTCTTTCTTATGAACGAAATTATTTCTTGAATCTGTACAATCATATTTATAGGGAATTCTTTACATTTAGTCACTTGTTTCAAAATAGATCACTATTACAATATCATCTGGAATTACTGGACGACCATTTCTTCCCGGTATAAGATTCTTCGGTTGCGTTCATCCATGATCTCGCATGAAGGATTCAGACCAAGGATCTTCGGTCTCATCAGTGTATGCTGAACCGGTATCCAACGGTGTTAATATCACGTTTCAACTAATTCCAAGTTTACAATGGAAAATTCCAAATGATGGCTTACCTTTATTTACTTTCGCTTATACTTATTTACTTACTTACTTACGCCTGTTACTCCCAATGGAGCATAGGCCGCCGACCAGCATTCTCCAACCCACTCTGTCCTGGGCCTTCTTTTCTAGTTCCATCCAATTCTTGTTCATTTTTCTCATATCTATCTCCATTTCCCGGCGTAATGTATTCTTTGGTCTTCCTCTCCTCCTTCGACCTTGAGGATTCCATATGAGGGCTTGTCTTGTGACGCAGTTCGGTGCTTTCCTCAATGTGTATCCTATCAACTTCCAACACTTCTTCCTGATTTCTTCCTCCACTGGGATCTGATTTGTTCTCTCCCACAGTAGGTTGTTGCTTATAGTGTCCGGCCAGCGGATCTGAAGTATTTTGCGTAGACAACTGTTAATAAACACCTGTATCTTCTGGATGATGGATTTCGTAGTTCTCCAGGTTTCCGCCACGTACAGTAGAACTGTCTTGACATTTGTATTGAAAATTCTGACTTTGGTGTTGGTTGCTAATTGTTTTGAGTTCCAGATATTCTTCAGTTGTAGATATGCTGCTCTTGCTTTGCCAATCCGTGCCTTCACATCTGCATCAGATCCACCGTGTTCATCGATGATACTGCCCAAATATGTAAAGGTTTTTACATCTTCCAAAGCTTCTCCGTCAATTGTGATTGGATTGGTACATGTTGTGTTGTATCGAAGAATCTTGCTTTTCCCTTTGTGTATATTGAGACCTATTGCTGCTGAGGCTGCAGCTACACTGGTTGTCTTCTTATACTTATTTACTTTATTAAAATTGAATCATTTTGACCTTCATTCATCATATTGATTGACATGAATAATGTAAACAAATTTACAATTGACACTTCTAATAAACAAACAAACAAACGAACTTTTCTCTCATAAACTTTTATACTAAACTATTTTAAGGGATCAAGTAGACCTTATGAATTGTAAAGCATGAAACAATCTCTATTACTGGTGTATAATACATAACAATCTAAACTGTTACATTGATTCAAATGGTAACAAGGATAAGTTGAATGATTACAGTTTATGTAAGCACTTTTGGTATGTGTTGACATTGTTATGACATTAAATAGTAGAGATTCTACAAGTTACTTTATGACCTTTATTCGAAATACTTAATCGATTAGATATATGGTAGTTGATTTTACCGTCTCGGTTTAATAGTCGGCATGTAAATGATGGTGCTGCTTTTTACAATATATGTGTATTGTGGATTATTTGAAGTTGGACATTAGCATCGTTGGATGCCGGATCAGTAGTCTGAAGGTTAGATGTTTACGTGCGAGACCAAAAGTTCTGAGTTCGATTCCCGTGTGTGGATTTGTGGGTGTGCAGAGTTAAGGAGTCTCATATTAAAAAGGAACAGCCGTCCGGTGCTTTCAGGTTTGTAATGTTGGTCTAACATTGATTCATTCATGAGTTAAATCTAAAGTGAACAATCTCCAAAAACCTTTTACTGTTATATATATATGGATAGGAGTTTGTAAAACTTTTTATTTCAAAGTTATGATAACAGTATGGCAACTTTATTATGAGAGACATAAGATTCCATCCAGTCTCTGCAAGTATCATCATAATAATTTATTAAAATGACCTACATTAAGAATATAGCCAACGGTGTTTATTATTGAGTAGTAAGGAAGTAGGAAATATAAGTAGGTTATACATTTTTTATATGGAACTCCTCAATACTGCACATCCAAAAATCCACACACGGGAATCGAACCCAAAACTTTCTGTCTCGAGCACGAACGTCTAATCTTTAAACCACTGATCCGGCATCCAACTTTAACTAATCCACGATATGTATATTGTACAATGCAGCATCATCATCATTTAGCATGTAGGAAATATAAGTAGGTTTTTCATTTTAATAGTTGAGATCATCAACCAGCTAGAAAACCTGAAAGCACTAGACAGTCGTTTCATTCTATCATGGGACTCTTCCGTGACAGTGCCTATCCACAATCTCACCTCACAAGATTCAAACTCAGAACCTACCGGTTTCGCGCTCGTGCACCTAACCTGTAGACCATTGATCAGTGTTCAACTAATCTATCAAATGAATCACTTATTCTTACAGCCAGTTAAGAAATGTAATCCATGTGTTTTTCTTCTTCTGTTTCATAACAATCATCTATCTAAACTTCAAAGTAATAGGTAAACTTTGAATAAGGCGTAAAATCTATTCTACCTGTCATTGTTTGTTTACTATTTGTTTTTGTTTCTCCCGAGAAAAAGAACACATCAAAGAATAGCATAGTTTCCTTTGAAAGAAAATAATCACATTACCTCAGCTAATATGATATACATAACTGTTGTTGTTGTTGTTGTTTATTTATAATTTACACTTCAAAGGAAATGACAAGTTAAAACATGTGAATGGATTAGTGTCTATGGTGATTATTTTTCAATCATATGATTCTTATCAAAATTAAATAAGACATTATTGACTGATAGAAATTACTTTCAAGTAGTTCATCTATGATTTTGAAATGATTAGGTTGATTTTTATAATGACTTAGTAACTTAGCCCTTAAATGCCCTAGTACGATCGAGAGTGGAGAGAGTCGGTCCTATCTCTCTTTCTCTCTCTATCTATCTCACTCGAAATGGCCACACGTACACAGCTAATACCAGGAAAGTTCTACTCGTTGTCTTTTCGTAACGGGGCTGTTATTTATGAAATCGAGAGAAGGAAAAGCGAATGTTTGACACTTTGATCAGGTTGGAAGACATAGAGAACACACCTATGGGAGTTAGTTGGAAAATCCTGATTCCAAACCAACGATACACATGGGCTTCAGGATCCTGAATGTATTTCTGGTCACCGGCTACCATGAGACTGCATCTTCTAACGTTTTTCCACTGCCTTTTGAATCTGACCTTTAGGTCGAAGACTCCGGGTGTGGCCCCCGGAGAAAATCACGTGTTTCGGTTTCGGCACCCGAGCAGTATCACAGCCCTCATACAAATTGAATGATTTATGTGACGCATATGTGTTTGATACTTCCATGTATATGTTTAAATAAATAAATATGCCTGTTACACCTCATGAAGAATCATAGGCCATCCACCAGCATTCTCCATCCAACTCGTTCGTGACTAATCTTCCTCCTGTGTGAAGGTTTAGGACCGGCGGCAGAGCTAAAAGAGCTATAGACGGAGTTATTTCTATAATTATTTGTTTTTAAAATTATTTATATAACAAATCATGCCAAGTTGCCATATCATATCAGTATAATGCGATCAAATTTACAAAGGAATATCATGAGACATGAAATAATAGATGTAACAACGATCTTTAATAGAACCAAATGTTGATAAATCTTATTAGTATAAGGATTATAGAGATTGATGAATTTTATAGAAATCACAAATCAACCTAGATTAGATAGCAAGGTACTAACCGAAGACAATGGAAGACTATCGTGAAGTAACACTTATTGGACACCGACCCAGTGGTCAAGATATTAAACGTTTGCACGTTAAACTGAAGATAGTGGGTTCGATTCCCTGTGGCTGAATCACAGATGCGCGCTGCTGAATGAAGCATTTGTTCATGGATTCCTGGTTTTCAACAGTTGTTTAACTTGAATTGGTTGTCAATCTAAATTAATAAAATTATTAACCATATATAGAATAAAAGTATTATATAAATATCAGAAGGGTTTTTGTGGATATTATAATAATTCTTAATAGTTGATATCATGAGTCAACTGAAGCTAGACGACCATGGGAAACCTGGAAGTACTGGACGCCTATTTCGTCCTAGTATGGGACTCCTCAACAGTGCGCATCCACGATCGCACCTCGCGAGATTCTAACGCAGGATCTATCGATCTCGCTCGCCCCTTCTGACATTAATCAATATATGCTCACTAGTGACTGGCTTCAAGAGGTATATACAGGAGTTCTACTGAGAATCAGTGACAAGTGGAGTTCAACCGGGTCTGTTATGAGACATTAACTCACTAAAGACAATGGTGTTTGTGTCGCTCAATTTCGTGGACTAGTTGAAGTTAGATTTTGATTTAGTTGGACTCAGTTGTATAATCTCATCAGTTGTTTTTCTGCCTACTTTTAATTCAGTCAATAGTCCTTGTTTAGTTAGACTGTTTTTAATCGAACGTGTATATTTATAAACAATAAAATTTAAAGAAGTCATTACATTAAAATTGGAACTTCAATCTTTCAATTAGCGGTCACTAGTTTGAATCCAGTTTAACATATACTTGCATGTAAATGTAAACACTTAAACTCCACCTAAAACCCCTTTAGGGATTACTGCCGGTCCCAAGCCCGGATACAGAAGGAAGGTTGGGAATGGGGTTACCGACCCCATCCCGTAGGAAACTAACTCGCTAAAAACACGCATGGAAATGTATCAATTCTCTTTAGTTATATTATCACCTGACCGTTGTTGCTACCTTGACGTGGTGGTCGGGCTTGCCTATCGTGATGAAGCAACTGAGCTATACTGGCTGGAACAACCGTTCCTCAAGGTCCTACCATGCCAGACAGGTCGGTTGAAGAGCGGTAAGACTAAAAGCAACAAAACCAAGGTCCGAAGGCGAAGTCGTACTGCTGACTGTGCAGAGGTGTGACAGCAGTAAGGTGTTTCCTTCAGACAACCATCATGACAGCGATGCTACCTTCCCACAAGGAGGGGTGGGGTTAGAAAAGGTCGACCCTAAAAATGCACACCTCGCCTTATCCCACGGATATCCGTCTCCGGCGGTAAGGACTCAACAAGTACGGAGCTAACACAAAAATCACTCATAAAAATGTCGTGTGTGACCGACCTCAAGCAGCTGTCCCTTGGGCACTGCGGTCACGCTCTCAGGTCACTATGACCAACTCTAATCCAATTTCCTTTTCAGGTACCTCCTCCTCCAGAAGTTATATTATCAATAGTATCTAAGTGAATAACTCATACATCGTTTATTATTATTATTATTATTATTATTATTATTATTATTATCACAAACTGCTATATTCAATATTATATTTTGATCGAGTTTTCTTCTCTGAGCTGAATGGTTTGGTTGTGGAGCATTTATCGTTCTTTTGAATGACATTATCAGCGTAAACTTCAGGTAGAAGTGAGGTGTTCAAATTTCTCTACATGTGATTCACAACTTGTGCTGTACAACCCGATGTTGATTGGTTCTTATTGACCTCAAACCTAATCCGTTTCGGGTAGAGAAAGGTATCTACCTCAGTACAATGGAAGATGGTCGCGCAATTTCGTGGATTAGTTGATGTTAGACACTAACACCACTGAATGCCGACTCAGTGGTCCAGTAGGTTAAGTGTTCGCGCGCGAGACTGAAGGCCTTGGGTTCGAATCCCGCGAATGGTGTCATGCATGCTCACTGCTGAGGAGTCCCATACTAGGACGAAACGACCGTCCAGTCCTCCCAGGTTTCCAACGGTGGTCTAACATCGATCGGTTCATGATCTCAATCATAAACCTATCAATGTTTACTTCTTTATTTTGGTTCTATCTCCCATTTGTTTAGTAAGTTATAGAATTCCAGCGAATTTCTTGACGATAGATATTGAGTGATTGTCAATCAGATGTTAACAGATTAGGAATTATCAGAAGGGGTTGTGTGGAGATTTTAGAAATTTTCACTGGTTGAAATCATGAGTCAATTGAAGCTAGACCACCATGGAAAACCTGGGAACACTGGACGGCCATTTCGTCATGGTACGGGACTCCTCAGCAGTGTGTATCCACAATCCCGCCCCCCTGCATGATTCGAATCCAGGACCTGTCGGTTCCGCGCCAGGCGCTTAACCAACTAGACCACTGAGCTGGCTGGCATCCAACGGTGTTAATGTCTCACTTCAAACCATCCACGAAGTTTCACCACGCTACATCATTGTTTTCAGTGAGCTGATATCTTACAACAGACCTGGTTGAACTCCACTGGTAACGTGAGGCTGTAAACTATTCACACACATATATCTGAATAGGTTATGCCAATGAAATGATAAACACACAAGGGAATAGATAAGTTGTTGAAATATCTAAATGGTAAGAACAGATGGTCCAAATATTCAAATAGGTCGCATTACATTTAAAAATAAACTATTAGTCTAAATCAACTTAATGTTGATACCATTTTGTTATGTCATTGAATATATGTTTATATAAACATAAGGACAACTAACTTTAAGTTAATGATATTGATTTATAGGGTTATTGCCCAGGACAAGGTTGGATGGAGAATGCTGGTGAGCGGCCTATGCTTCTTCACGTGGAGTAACAGGCGTAAGTAAGTAAGTAAGTAAGTAAGTAAGTAAGTAAGTAATTTCAAGTAGTTAATTAAGTATATAGATTATCAACGTAGATGATGTATGTCAAATAATTCGGGAGCTTACTCAAGTTAGACGGGAACGATGTGACTAACAACTAACTTCAAAGTCACACTTTACGGTTCACCCTTTCATTGTATCAAGGTACTATGACTGCTCTGAAGAATGTATAACACAAAGAAAGTCATTACAGAAATATATTAGTAAACGTATGTACAAAAGAGAAGTTGCGATCACCAGCGTTTGGACTTGTTCATAGCATATGATTAACTGATGCATATTGATTATTTTTGACTATCCCAATGAGAATAATGAATAGTAACTGTTGAGATCTATTTTCTGAACTAATACTATACGTATATTCTTTTATTGTATAATTGTTAAGTAATTACACTATTCCTATTCATATCCTTCTTACCGTAAGGTTTAGTTTAATCTATAAACTATTATTATACGATCTATCATTCTTGAATTATGCCCTATCTATCCATGATTACTTCTCATATTCACAAGCACTTTTGGTTAAATTCACTTGATATTGTTTTACTTGAATCTTCCCATTGATGTTTAGGACTGCAATTAATCAGTCTCTTATTGGCATATGTGCATACTGTGCGTATGCCTTGATATTGTTTTAATTTACAAGCATTATAAGCAAAGATGGATAGTGGTTAGCAATGGCAATCAAGCTATCAGGACTCATTAGCTAAGTGAATAACGCGATGGCATTTGAAGTGGACGGTAGTAGGTTCGAGTCCCAGAGTGAACATCAACTCTGAGATGCAAGTACATTCAACTGACGAGTTCCAAATAGAACGAAACGCGCGTCATGGATTCCACTGTTAGCCACTATCCATCTTTGTTTATAAAACTTTTGGTTAAAGCTTGTACAAATGTGTATTTTCTATTTAATGGTTTGATATGGTCTGTTTGGGTTGTTTATAAATCCAATATGTTTAAAATATATGATTCATATCATAGAGACTGATATTGATGTTCTAGATTGTAATAGGCAACATTAGTCAAAGAGAAGGATTGATAATGACTCTAGACTACTTGTACGCGTCATTGGTCCGATCGATAACTCCCCTATTTTCTAATTGGCGGTATCATTACATCATATATGAATAGAGTGACAAAGTTGCAAGTTATACAAAAAATACAAAAAGAAAATTATCTCAGATTTCTTCCGTTTTTTTGAACAAAATATAAATGTTCAATTATGTTTTAGAATAAATTTAAACATGCATAGGGATAACACTTTCATCTCTATCAATAGTGATCATAGTGATAACGTATTTTAATTGTTTCATTTGCTTGTTGTTGTTCTCGTTGTGTTTTGTTTCGTTCTTTTTTTTGTTTTTTTTTAATACAAACACTTTTTGTTGCTATGAGGAAAGAAAAACAGAAAAGACTCTCTCATAGTATGATATTAATGAATGAATGAATGAATGAATAAATGTAAATGTAAATTCACAATAGAAGATAACTAATTAACAACAGATGGTTCATTTTTCACAATGTACTAAGTGTATAAATGATTATAAAACAAAAAAGGAATTCATTCGTTTATATTTTAGAGAAAAAAAAAAAGAAAAGAATTTATATCATTATGAAGATAAATGATAGTAGTGTGGTGTATTCTACTGATATTGATCAATATAAGTAGTATGTATGATCATCCGAAAAAGAAATTCCTAAAAGTAGAAGATTAACAAGATCAAAACAAAAGAGTATAATAAATAAACATGCATAGTGGTTGACAGTGGAATCCAAGATGTGTGTTTCGTCCTATTTACGACTCGTCAGTTGGATGTAATTGCATTGGTATGAAAATCAAGGAACAATCAAGTCTCAGACAATTGATAGACATTATGTAAATAAAGTATTTAGTGTTTGGTCTTCAGATTTTACTAAGATGTTCTTTAATTTTGTATTCAAATACATTCGATTGTCCTTATTTGTGTCCTTGATCACTACAGTAGTTTATCAATGAACCGGTATTAAATGGAATGACTTTATAGTTATTGAGTAGTTCTATAGTTGAAAAAGATAGTTCGTTAAAAACCAACATTAGATTGAAATCAACTAAAAAAAAGAACAATATAGAAATCTTATTTTATTGTAGTTTGGAGAATCGACTTAAGTGTACATCCATCGTCGATAAACAAGGAGGTTCAGATGCAGACATCAAGGCGAGGATTGGCAAAGGTAGAGCGGCATTCCTTCAACTGAAGAACATATGGAACTCAAAACAACTTTCAACCAATATCAAAGTCAGAATCTTCAATACAAACGTCAAGGCAGTCAGTTCTACTATACGGAGCTGAAACTTGGAGAACTAAAACAACCACCATCAAGAAGGTAAAAGTATTTATACTCAACATTCATTAGCCGGATATCATCAGCAACAGCATTTTGTGGGAGAAAACCAACCAGCTTCCAGCTGAAGAGGAAATTAGGAAAAGACGATGGAAATGGATAGGACATACATTGAGGAAATCATCAAACTGCATTACGAGACAAGCGCTAACTTGGAATCCTGAAGGGAAGCGGAAAAGAGGAAGGCCAAAAAACACATTACGTCGGGAAATAGAAGCAGATATGAAAAGGATGAATAAGAACTGGAAAGAGCTTGAAAGGATTGGTTGGGACAGGGTTGGATGGAGAATGCTGGTGAGCGGCCTATGCTCCTTCGTGAGGAGTAACAGGCGTAAGTAAGTAAGTAAGTAAGTAAGTAAGTAAGTAAGTAAGTTCATCCATGACCTGATACATACAAATATTAAAAATAAATCAAGAACCTCTTGGTTACAAGTGACGTATTAAACTTTTAGATCGATCATTCAACAACGATCGATTCACATATTTAACTTTATTAATGATAGATTGATGTCATTGCTTGATGAGATATATTATATATCTCACTTGATTTCTTATTTGATGGAAACTCACTAGTCATGTTTTCATTCAATGGATTTTAAAGTAAGAAAGATTAGTTCAGTGAAGAGTTCTCCTTATTTCGGTGAATTCATTTTCATTTTTAAGGGGAAGATGGACGGTGAAGCAGATGGCTGTAAAGAAAGAAGAGTATGAAGATAGAGAAAAATTAAAAATAAAATAATCATAAGACATCAGGATCATGGTAGAAGAAGGGGTTGTACCAGTCGTTTTTGCACACACAATTCTGGTTTTTCCAGATGTATGGCTAATGCTTCGGCAATGTAAAGAGGATGCAGTCTAATTGTTTTTAGGAGACTTCTGCTTACCTTGTAGATAACTTTAAACGCAGAGTCTGTCTGTGACCTGTGTTCACAAGGTGTTCAATTACTGAGCTTTTTATTGTGCTGCTTCCTCCTCTTTTTACCTATACCGGACAATGTCCTCGAATTTTTGGATAAAGTACGCATCGAACGACCTATTTACCTAGCTTCACATGAGCAGGCAAATTGATAAATGCACATTGAGTTGGTCAGATGCGATGATTTATCTTTAAGAGTATTGGTGAACATTGATCGGCTGGAGAATATTATTTGCAATGTTGCTGCGGGGAATGTTCTTTTTAAAGAATCGGAAATTCTCCTCTTTAGGGTGCGTGTAGCTCTGTCATCCTTGAATTCGATGTTTGTGTACAAAGTTTTCTTTTCTACTGTAGTTATCTATGCTTTCGGCTTTATGTTCTTATCGATGAATATCGAAGGACATCCGTTTTTAATAAGTATCTTCAAGTGGTGCAATTCTTCACCTATGATTGTGACTACAGACTCGTCGCATTCTTGTTGCAAGTGTTATTATCAAGTCCCTTTTTTGACTAATGGGGACCCAGCTGTAGAAACTTGATAGTTAGCCATTCCACATGGGTTTCCTGTAGATAAATCTTTTTAGAGAACCATCTTTCTTTCTTGTCATTCCCACGTCAATAAAGTGAATATTCTGTTTGTTTTCAACTTCTAATGTGAATTTTATTGTTAGGTGACAATTATTAAATGTCTTCAGAAGATGACTCAAGTCATATTTGTTGTCACAAACGATAAAGATATCATCTACGTATCTTTTATCAGTATTATTATCATCCTGTAAAAATAAGTATATATATTGTGGTGGTCGGTGTTCGATATATTCCTTAAACTCCGTATACAGTTCGTCTCGGTAACCGTCACCAAATAATGTTCCAACGGTATATTAATCAGAAGGCGAATACGAAGTGTTAATTACGTTCATTATGGGACCACACACAGATATCCGAAATTACAGATGCGTTAAGCAAGCATGAAATAGTTGTGCCGAAAGGCAAACAGGCAAGCGAGCGGGCGAGAGAGAGCAAGGGCAAGAGCGAGCGATCGAGTAATGAATATGAATAACATGGACATATATATATACATAGTGAAATGAATGAATCATCGAGTCAATTAGGCGGTTAATAGTAAAGCTAGTAGCGTGAATAAATGCGTAGGCAGTAACGCTTGTCGAGCATACACGTTCATACAAGGATAACAATAATAAAGGTACATACATTTGCAACAGTAATAAGGATACAATAAGTTATTATAGTGCAGGTGACTTTGTTCGTTTAATAAGTTAATAAAAGGGCTTATAACCGAATTAGGTGAGAGCAAACTCAATTCAACGTGAGTTACTTACTTACTTACTTACTTACGCCTGTTACTCCCAATGGAGCATAGGCCGCCGACCAGCATTCTCCAACCCACTCTGTCCTGGGCCTTCTTTTCTAGTTCCATCCAATTCTTGTTCATTTTTCTCATGTCTATCTCCATTTCCCGGCGTAATGTATTCTTTGGTCTTCCTCTCCTCCTTCGACATTGAGGATTCCATATGAGGGCTTGTCTTGTGACGCAGTTGGGTGTTTTCCTCAATGTGTGTCCAATCCACTTCCAGCGCTTCTTCCTGATTTCCTCCTCCACTGGGATCTGATTTGTTCTCTCCCACAGTAGGTTGTTGCTTATAGTGTCCGGCCAGCGGATCTGAAGTATTTTGCGTAGACAACTGTTAATAAACACCTGTATCTTTTGGACGATGGATTTCGTAGTTTTCCAGGTTTCCGCCCCATACAGTAGAACTGTCTTGACATTTGTATTGAAAATTCTGACTTTGGTATTGGTTGCCAATTGTTTTGAGTTCCAGATATTCTTCAGTTGTAAATATGCTGCTCTTGCTTTGCCAATCCGTGCCTTCACATCTGCATCAGATCCACCGTGTTCATCGATGATACTGCCCAAATATGTAAAGGTTTTTACATCTTCCAAAGCTTCTCCGTCAATTGTGATTGGATTGGTACATGTTGTGTTGTATCGAAGAATCTTGCTTTTCCCTCTGTGTATATTGAGACCTATTGCTGCTGAGGCTGCAGCTACACTGGTTGTCTTCTCCTGCATTTGTTGTTGTGTATGCGATAGAAGAGCCAGATCATCTGCGAAGTCTAGATCATCCAATTGCATCCTAGATGTCCACTGTATCCCGTGCTTCCCTTCAGATGTTGATGTCTTCATGATCCAGTCGATCACCAGGAGAAAGAGAAAGGGTGAGAGTAAGCAACCTTGCCTGACACCGGTCTTTACTTCGAACGACTTTGTCAACTGTCCTCCATGAACGATCTTGCAGTTTAATCCATCATAGGAATTCTGTATGAGATTGACTATCTTCTGAGGCACGCCGTAGTGTCGAAGAAGCTTCCATAGGGTTGTTCTGTCCACGCTATCAAATGCTTTTTCGTAGTCGATGAAGTTGATATAGAGTGATGAATTCCATTCAATTGATTGTTCCACAATGATCCGTAGAGTTGCGATTTGGTCTGTGCACGATCTATCCTTACGGAATCCTGCCTGTTGGTCTCGAAGTTGGGCGTCTACGGAGTCCTTCATCCTGTTTAACAATACCCTGTTGAAGACTTTTCCTGGTATTGAGAGAAGAGTGATTCCCCTGTAGTTGTCACAGTTGCTGAGATCGCCTTTCTTTGGTATTTTGAACAGAAGTCCTTCTTTCCAGTCTTTTGGTACCTGTTCCTCATCCCAGAACTTTCTGAAGAGAATGTGGAGTATCCTTGCAGTTGCCGCTACGTCTGCTTTCAGTGCCTCTGCTGGAATGCTGTCTAGTCCTGCTGCTTTGCCACTCTTGATTTGTCTGATAGCCATGCTGATCTCTTCAATTGTTGGTGCGCCAACATCAATTGGGAGGTCCGTGAGTGCTGCTTCGATGTTGGGTGGGTTCAGTGGGACTGGTCGATTCAAGAGTTCTTTGAAGTGTTCTACCCACCTGTTTCGTTGTTCTTCAATGTTGGTGATTATCTTGCCTTCCTTGCTTTTCACTGGTCGTTCTGGTTTACGGTGATTTCCGGAGAGTTTCTTTGTTGTTTCATACAGTTGTCTCATGTTTCTTTCTCTGGCAGCCTTTTCCGCCGTCATTGCCAAATCCTCCACATATTTACGTTTGTCAGTTCTGATGTTCCTCTTCACTTGCTTGTTTACTTCTGTGTATTCAGCCTGTGCCTTGACTTTTTCTGCTCTTGTTCGACTGGTATTGATTGCTGCTTTCTTGTTCCTCCTTTCTTAAATCTTATCCAGTGTATCGGCCGTGATCCAATCCTTGTGATGGTGCTTCTTTTGGCCCAGAACCTCATGACATGTTGAAGTGATTGCTTCTTTTATCTCTTTCCAGTTGCTCTCCATAGTAGTTTCTTCTCCATTGAGTAGATCATGAAAGGCTTGGAACTTATTGCTGAGGGTTATCTTGAATTTATTGAGTTTGTCATTATCCCGAAGAAGAGACGTATTAAATTTTTGTGATATTGTCCTCTCCGTTGTCTAGTGCCTCTTGAGTTTCAATTTCATCTTGGCGACCAGCAAGTGATGATCTGATGCTATATCTTCTCCTCTCTTGGTTCTCACGTCCTCCATCGTCCTCCTGAACTTTTTGTTGATGCAGATATGGTCGATTTGGTTCTGTGTGGTGTGATCCGGTGAAGTCCATGTGGTCAACGTGAGTTGCTATAATATATTTGTGATTGTACAGATTTGAAAATGAATTCGCCAAAAACAGGAGAACTCTTCACTGAACTAATCTTTCTTATTTAATGTCTTAATGGGTGTATTCCATTTATTAAAAGATTTTCAAGTAATCATTATGAAGTATTTGACTTATGAGTACACAAATGTAATTCAAATGGAACGTTTATGAAAGTGGATATTTATACCGTCATTTGATTATGAGATGGTGAAAATTTGTAACACAACTGGATGATTTTGATATAGTTTTGTTCTTTGAACTGAATGATTTGGTCATGGAGCTTTCATTGTTATCCTGAACGAAATCATCAACACAAACTCCAGATAGAAGTGAACTGTTCGAATTTCTCCATATGTGGTTTATAGCTAGTCCTGGTAGACTTTGAGGTAACAACCATGTTATTTCTGAAACAAAAAATAAACTGAATTTTAATGAATTCAAAAACTGTCTTGGTAAAATCTGAAAACCACACAGTAAATACTTCACTTCTACAGTAATCATCCTATGTCCTTGTTCTATTTTCTTATACATCTACCGCCAGGCATTTCACTTTCGATTGATGATACATACTACCAATATTATCCATGACTACCTATATCTGTTGACATCAGTAGCCTATACCATAAGATAACATATTAAAACGACATGAGCCCTAAAGATATGCGTTTCAGTAGGATAGAAATAATCAGTTCTTCTAAGATCTGTATTAAGTGTAACAAAGATGAAATCTAGACGAATCAGAGTTTATTAATGTTAGTGTCCTACTAAGTAGATGCCAACAATCATTCAGTTTTCTTTTCTTTTTCCATTAGAATACCGATATAGAAATGTGAGTACTTTGTTTCTTTACAAGGATCTATGTTTCAATTCACTTGATATTAGTTATTTGGATCTTTTAATTATTGTTTAAGACTACAATTGATCAGTCTCTTATTGGCATATGTGCATACAGTGCGTACCACCTCGATATTGCTTATAATGCTTGTCAATTAAAGCAATATCTAGGCAACCCGTACAAGATGCATAAATGACAATAAGAGACTGATCAAATGCAGTCCTTAACAACAATTTGAAAATTCAAGTAAATAATTCCAAGTGAATTTAAACTTCGCCCCAATGTACAAGCTAGTGGCTATCAGGATTCAGTATCTAACTGGGTAAACGCGATGATATTTGAAGCGAACGGTACTGGGTTCGAGTCACAGAGTGAACATCAACTATGAGATGCAGGTATATCTAGGTGACAAGTCTCAGATAGGATGCAAAGCGCGTAAAATTGGATTTCACTGCTACCCACTATTCATCTTTGCTTATGAACTATATTTCACTTCAATTTATAATGAATTCAACTTCAACAATTTCCAAAAATTATTGGATTGTATTAATGAAGATTAATGTGTTTATGACTTCATTTCTCAGTCTAATACATTTTAACTGACCTAAAATAAAGAAGAAAAGAAAAAATGAATAAAACATTTAGATTTAAAATCTTGTTAACAATAAATTTTAATCACAGCATTAATGAAAGGAAAATGACTTCTGTAGGATACTCTGTTTACAATTTGATTACATTCAGAGAAAGAATAAGTAGTAGTAGTAGTAGTAGTGGTAGTAGTAGTAGTAGTAGTAGTGGTAGTAGTAGTAGTAGTAGTAGTAGTAGTAGTAGTAGTAGTAGTAATAGTAGTAGTAGTAGTAGTAGTAGTAGTAGTAGTGGTAGTAGTAGTAGTAGTAGTAGTAGTAGTAGTAGTAGTAGTGGTAGTAGTAGTAGTAGTAGTAGTAGTAGTGGTAGTAGTAGTAGTAGTAGTAGTAGTAGTAGTAGTAGTAGTAGTAGTAGTAGTAGTAGTAGTAGTAGTAGTAGTAGTAGTAAAGTATTCATGTGCATGGATTCTGTATTGAATAATACCACATATGAGGACAGTCGATTGTATTTGAACACAAAATTACAGAAGATCATGGTAAAATCTGAGAACCAAACAATAAATACTTCATTTACAAAATGTCTATCAATTGTCTCAGACTTCATCGTTCTTTCGTTTCCACATCAATCACTCTCTAGTATTTAGATACATCCAACTGATGAGTCGTAAATAGGACGAAACGCATATCCTGGATTCCACTACTAGCCACTATGCATGTTTACTGATTATACTCTGTTCTTGTTCTCTTTTGTTTTGATCTTGTTAATCTTCTGCTTCTAGGAATTTCTTTTTCGGATGATCACACATACTACTTATATCTACCGATATCAATAGCATACATCACAATACATATAGTATTGAGGAGTTATTGCGGATACTTTGTTAACGATTGTGTATACAAATTTATAAGTATCTGTCAGGATAATTTGTTTGTTAAGACAGAGATGAAGAGGCTACTCCGAATAATTGTGAGTAAATTACGAATTATCTTCATTCAACAGTATCTAATCTGTTCCCTAGTGGATTTTCTAAATGAGGTGATCAATAAATGATTAAGTTGTAGTTTGCGACAATTTATTATTGTAATAGTTGAGATCACGAATCAGTTGAAGCTAGACAACCATGGAAAACCGGGAAGCACTGGACGGTCATTTCATCCTATTGTGGGACTCGTCAGCAGTGCGCATCCGCGATCCCGCCTCTCGGGATTCGAACCCGGGACCTATTGGTCTCCCATGCGAAATCTTAACCTCTAGACCACTGGGCCGGTACCCGACGGTGCTAATGTCTGACTTTAACCAATCTAGAAAATTTAGCTACACGTCCACCATTGTTTTCAGTGAATTCCCATCTGACAACAGACCTGCTTGAACTTCACTAGTTTCTTTTTTATATTCGAATACAGTTAAGCAATGTGTTAACGAATTGGTGTATAACAAATTTATTTATTGATTTAAACAAATAAACATTGGTACAAAAATGCACCAAATAAATTTGCGTCACATAAATCATTCCAATTATGTGAGGGTTGGGATACTACCCGTGGTGCCCAAACCGAATCAGGTAGTTTTCATGAGGGGCCAAACCCTAAGCCTTTGATCTAAAGGTATAATCCACAAGGTAGTGTATGAACATAAGGAGATGTAGTCCCATGATAGCCGGTGACCAACAATTGGTTCATACCCTATTTGTTTCCTTAGGGTCTTAGAGCCCATGTACATGATTGGTTTGAAATCAAGGTTTTCCAACTAACTCTCCTAGGTGGATCCTCCATATCCACCAACCTGGTTAAAGCACCGGATATTCGCTTTTCATCCTCTTCATTTCGTAAATAAATATTCGACTCCATATCTTTTATTATAATTGTATAGTAGTTAGATTATGCTTTAAAGTTGACCTTATACTTGACAAGAATAAAGTAGTTTGATTATATTTGTGTTGAATATTAAATCATTTCTACTTATATTCAGTTCGAACTTGGGGAACTATATTGATCTTTAGTTAAAATATAATTCATAATCATCAATGTCAAACGTCTATATTCTGCAACAAAGTAAGTGATTTGATAAACTATAATCATTATAAAATAAATTATGAATGTATCAGTTAATAGGTCGAGCATATCCAAATTAGAATGTGCTAGGAAGGTATACTGACACTAAACATTACAATAAAATGGAAACATGTGCTCACTTGTGACTCGCTTCTAAAAATAATTCTAGAAGTTTTAGTGAGAAACGGTAACCAGTGGAACTAATCCGTGTCGAGTGTGAGGCAGTCATTTACCAAAGAAAAAGGAAGATGGTCGAGGAATTTCGTTCGCTGGTTAATTTTAGATATTAACAACGTTAGATACCGGCTTAATGATGTAGAGATTAAGTGTTCATGCGCAAGATGAAAGGTCCTGTGTTCAATTTCTGTGTATGACATCGGAATGCTCGTTGCTAACGCTTCCCCCCCCCCACTGTGACTAAACAGTCGTTTAGTGTCCACAAGTTTATAACAGTAATCTAACATTGATCGATTCATGATCTCAATCAAAAATCCAACAGTAAAATCAATAACAATCGGTATAAATAAATACATATGCTTATCAGTGACGTAAGTAATCAAATGCTTACTTTATATTTGTTAGTTTGTCCTCTTTCATCTATTAGTTGTCATAGTAAAACTGTTATCTTTTTTTGTTGTTAATAAAAAGTCCCTTGGAAACTCAAATACTTTAATCGAATTTTCGATGAATGAAATAAATCAATAAAGTCGATTAAGGGGAAAAAAAATAGCACATTGACAATTACTCATCAAAAAATTAGTTTCTCAATTAGAGGATACTTTAACCATAGAAAATAAAATTAAAACGTGTGTTTATTTTGATTGAGATCATGAATCAACTGATGTTAGATCACCGTTGAAAACCTGGAAGCAGTGGACGGCGGTTTCGTGCAATTGTATGACTCCTCAGCAGTACGCATCCACGATCTCACTCACCGTGAGATTTGAACCCAGGACCTACTGGTTTCGTACGCGAGCGCTTAATCATTAGACCACTGAGCCGGCAGTCATTCAACGGTGTTAATGTCTAAGATCATTCATCAAAGTGAATAGTTTAATGATAAACCTTTTATTATCATTCTGAAAAAAACATCATCATATATACGCTACATTCATTTTCCAGCTTCTCCATTCATCATTCAGCTTACCAAGTTAGACATCAAACTTAACAAGTATTCCAAAATATTTATGAAATAATGAATAAGAAAACAATAGTTATTATCAATGTTTTATCAAATAACATCAAGTTATAATGGTAGAATAAGGGAGAGTGAATGCGCACTGCTGAGGAGTGCCACAATAGGACAAAATGGTCGTCCAGTACTTCTAGGTCTTCCATGGTGGTCTAGTTTCAATTGACTCATGATTTTAACCAATGTGAAATTTTTTTAGTTTAAGCGTTATGTTATTTGTTTCATTCAATTTATTTTATATGAACGTTTATTGAAACAACATGAAGACCTGGTTGAATATCTGGGCAACCTGTTTCTGTCATTTGAATATTTCAACAAGTTATTTGTTACCTTGTTTGTTTTAACACATCATTGTGTCCAATAATAGCATAATCTATTCAGATTGGTTGTACAAGTTACAAAAGAGCTCAATTAGATATATCGGAGTTGTTGAAAATATACATTGAAAAGGATGAACATGACTTAGATGTTCACTTCTGGGGGTGTTAACATCAAACTGGCGATCAATCAATAGTTCTCGTTAAGATAGACCAAGAAGTAAGAAACAAGTAACTTGTTGGAATACTTTGTGTTGACAGTTCTATATTGTACCAGAAATACAATAGTGAATAATGATAATACTTTGAATAGACAATAGTTATTTCTTTTAGTTTTCTTTCTTTTAAACAGAAAAAAACACATTTACTTCATAAAGAAGCCCTTCATTTTGACATCACCTTGAATCCATCATTTCTTTAGTGGCTTTGCTTTGTTAATCAATCAATTTTTGTCAACTTTATCATATAAATCTCAATAGTGTTTAAAATCAGAAGATAATAAGAAGTGTCAAAGCTACTACAATACGATTAATTTGAATGGTTAAGATCATGAGTTCATTGAAGCTAGTTCACCATAGAAAAACCTGGAAGCACTGAATGACCGTTTCGTTCTATTATGGGACTTCTCAGAAGTGTACATCCATGATCCCGCCTCGGAAGATTATAATCCAGAACCTATAAGTCTCGCACACAAGCACTTAACCATTTAACCTCTAAACCACGAATCTAGTGAGACAAGATCATGGATACTCACTGCCAAGGAATTTGATAATAGGACAAAACAAACGTCCAAGTTTTTCTATGATGATCTAGCTTCAATGAACTCATGATCTCAATCAGTGTACTTACTATCATACCCCTTCTGACATTACTGTTTCTCTTTTTTTTTTTTTCTTCTTCTTCTCATAGTTACATTTTGTCTAATCTATTGGTATCTTAATACATTACAGGTTAATGTATGTTTAGACAATGAATGAACAAAATTACCTGTTTTTTTTTCTTTCTTATTTAATGTTTATATTATATAAATGTCATTCAGTTTATATAGATGTGAAAATGTTAATTTTAGAATTTTCAAGTGTGTGTGTGTATGTGTATGTGTATGTGTATCTGAGAGGGGAGGGGTGTAGGTCGGAGGGAGAGGAGGGGAAAGATTTACAAGTTTCATATTATCCATAAATTCTGACATGATTTATAGTTCCCTTCATTTAACAATGTAATTATAAAAATAAAAAAAAACAATTTATAAAATGTCTAATATATAAAAGTGTAGTTTTAGTTCAATGTGAATTCATAAATATAAGCCATTCACAAGCATTCACTATTCAACTCTGTCCTAGACAATCCTTTCCAGGAATTACCACATACTATTCATCCTATTCATGTCTGATTCCGATTCCCGGCATAGTACGTTCTAGGGCCTGTTTTGCGTCTCCTTCAAGATTCCATGTTAGTACATGTCTTGTGATGCAGTTTGATGATTTTCACCTCTCTTATCGTTTCCCGAATTCCTCTTCAACTACAAGTTCATTTTGCTCTCATACAGTAGGATATTGATGATGGTATCCCACCAATAAACAGATATTCACTATCTTACATAGACAATTTTTTATACGTACCTGTGCCATTTCTATGATGGTTGTGGTAGTTCTCCATAATTCAATTGCATAAACCACTCACAAGCATTCTCTGTTCAACTCTGTCCTAGACAATCCTTTCCAGTAATTACCACATGCTATTCATCCTATTCATGTCTCTTTCCGATTCTCAACATACTGTGTTCTTTGGTCTTCCTCTTCTCCATTTCCCTTCAAGATTCCATGTTAGTACATGTCTTCTGATGCAGTTTGATGATTTCTACCTCTAGTGTCGTTTCCCAATTTCCTCTTCAGCTAGAAGCCCTCATACAGTAGGCTGTTGATGATGGTATCCCACCACTTAACAGACATTCACTATCTTATGTAGACAATTTTCTATACATACCTGTGACTATTTCATGATGGTTGTGGTAGTTCTCCATATTTCAGCTCCATGCAGTAGGACTACTTTCACATTCGTATTGAAGATTGTATCTTTGATATTGGGTTGACAGATTTTTGTTTGAATTTCATATATTCTTCAACTGTAGGAATGTTGTCCTTGAATTGCTAATCCTTGCCTATATGTCTGCATCGATTACTTCATGTTCATCAATTATGCTTTCCAGATACGTGAATGATTCCACCTCTTCCACAGTTTCTCCATCAAGTGTGATTGTATTGGTGAGGTATTCGACTATATATAATACAAATACTAATCTAAAACTAAATTTTTAATCTCTATATTCGATTTGTAATATTTATAGGATTTAACATGATAAAACAATCGTTCATTCTCATATTCAACCTTTCTTTGTAAAATGGTCCAACACATAACTAGTATTGAACCTACTCATTTGTTGAACTTTACTGGTTAACATAATTCTCTTCATCTTTCACATAGTAAATGGTTACATATACATTTTCATTTGAACATATGCAAACATATGGCAAACTTGGCTCATCAAAAGGTAATCAATCTCTTGTAAACACAAATAGTTTTCATCCTATATGGAAGTTGTTAGGTCCTGATAAGATAATAATGAATAGTAACTTTTGGGATCCATTTATGTTAATGAACTAAACTATTCATATTCGTGTCCCTCTTATTATGAGCTTTATTTTGACCTATGAAGTGTTATCATACCATTTACCATTCTTGAATGATGCCCTGTCTATTGATTACTACCTCCCACATTCACAGCCACATTTGGCTAATTCTTGTATCAATGTTGTTTCATATTTTATGGTACAATGTGGTCTGTCTGATTGATATATAAACCCAATATGTTTGAAATAAATGGTTTATATCACAGAGGCTAAGATTAATGTTCTGGACTTAACTGGCTGGACTAGACGGGAAACAGGATCGATAAGGATTCTAGACTGCTCGCATGTGTTTTACGCGTTCTTGGTCCGATCGATAATCCACTGCTCTCTAATTGGCGATCACAAGATATAACAGAAATCATCACAAGATTCATCAGAAGAATTTCAAGATAGTTTTTATTGTTATTGTTAACATAATCATTTCATGTATGTATACTTAATGAATCAAGAGAATAATGAATGTGTACTGTATGTAATTAGAACTTCGTAATAAACAATATGGACTCATTTAAGCATTAAATCAAATAAATAAAAGTTAACCTTAATCCTTTAGTTATATGAATATAACAATAAATAATGGAAATGTTAAAAGAATGCTAAAGCATATATATTCTAAATGAGTTACTATTTAAAGGGTATATCTATAGGAAATCAAGTAATCAGTTTCTATGGATAGAAATTGATTGATTGTATGCTTCTATATCAATCAAACATGAAGATATTAAACTCCAGTCAACAGCAATATCAGAATCAATTACACTAGAACAGGCCCCCAAATGCCCTGGTATGGCCAGGTGTGGGGAGAGTCCACTCTCCCTCTCGAAATGCTCTCACATAACCACGCATATATAGCCTCTGCCAGGGTAGCCCTACTCACTGCCTTCTCGCACCACGAGTGTTGTTTACCAAAATGAGAGGATGAAAAGCGAATGTCTAGCGCTGTAGCGGATCCCAAATCAATGGTGCACATGGGCTAGCTCCAGTATCCTGAAGGAACAAATGGCGTATGAACCAATCGTTGGTCACCGGCTACCATGAGACTGTATCACCTTACTATGCTCCACTGCCTTATGGATCAGACCTTTAGGTCGAAGGCTCGGGGTGTGGCTCCCTAAGAAAACCATCAACTTCGGTTTTGGCATCCAGGCACTATCACAGCCCTCACACATATCGAATGAGATCTGTGTGGCACATATGTATTTGGTGCCCCCTTGTACCAATATCTATGTGTTAAAATAAAATAAATAGAACAATAAACACTAGAACAGATTAGTTTTATCACTGTGATATATAATTCAAGTAATTACTCATGGTATCCAAGATATATCATCAATCTCTTTGTAAACACATGAGGACAATCATTGGAAAGCGATCAATTGGATTTGATAAATAATTATAGCAACCTTTGCGCATATCTCACTCTAGCTAACATGTTAATCGTTTGAATATCGCTCGAAGAATCATTCTCTTCGCCATGTATCTTTGTAATCGAATCCTATTAATAGTTTTTGCTTTGCCTTGCTGTACCCTTAATCAATTTGAATATAAATGTGTCACTGTATTCTCTTGCATATACACATTCGCCTGTCTGCTTCAATTTTGCTAGATATGCTTATAACTTTGTTGTGTGTGCTATCCGCTATTAAATTGTAGTTCTCGCTTCTTATTGCCTTCTGAATTTAAACACCGTTTGGTAACGCCGGTGATTGATTAATGAAGCAAAGACATTACAGGTTTCCTAGTTTTTGTCAAACAGAAACTCGTCTCCTATTGGAATACAAAACTTTATTGAAGAGAAGATGGATACAAATTTTGATAATTAGAAATTTGATTTTATTCCTACTGCTTTAAATTATATGCTTGTTGTGTTTAGGAATCACCGGGTAAGTAATAGACAGGTTAGAAGTAAGGTATTAGGGAATGATGGTAAATCAGTTGATGAGGTTGTGAATCATTATCGACTGAGATAGTTGGAGCACGTGTTGCATATGCCTGAATACTGATTACCACGACGTGCAATGCTAACCGGTGTTGGGGATGGTTGGAAGAAAGTTAGGGATGGCCAAACCAAAACGTGGCATCAGTGCTTGAAGTCACTAACTTCTGGTCTGAGCCATGTTGGTAGATGCAGACGACTTGGTTGGGGTTCGCGTGATTATCGTAACCAATGGTTGGAGACTCTGTGTGACATGGCTCACAATCCATCACAATGGCGTAGGTATATACACTTTCTGTCTTCCTTTGAACTAAGAGATTAAAATCACTTCAAATCTTTCTTTCTACGAACTAATTCTTTCTTCCTTTACTATTTCCTTATACACAATCTTTCTTCCATATATTACCACCACTGAATTAACTACTTCTAAGAATCCGGTGTTCATCTTGTTGTGCTAATGAGGTATGGCAACTTGGATCGATGCATATCTATGCCTGGTCCTACGTTATAGCTGACTGACTGACTATGCTTAGGAATTCATTGAAGTGACTATACCGTTTTCGCAGCTAGTGATAGATGAATACGTTTTAACATAATAGAAATATAAATTCAAAGCTTTCAGTAATAAGATTTGATGTGTTCTAGTCTACATTTCAAAAACTTGTTGAACAAATAAGAGTCATTATCATTCTGCTTTTATGCCCTATTTGTTCTCATTTGTATTCGTAAGCGATTGTTAACATTTCATATCTTTAAAATCATATCATCTAGGCAGTTATTTCATTGTGTTAAATGTACTTTATTTTGTAACTCCTACTGAAACTGGGCACAATCTATTCGACAGTAAATATCTTGGATCCTCGAAATCACTTCCTAGACATCATTGGTTACTTTTTTAAGCATAAATTCATTTTCTTAACTAAGATTTATCTAAATTCTGTTTGATTTTTCAGTAAAAATGATTGGTTGAATAGATTTAGGAATGAAAGTGTTTATACATATTTAGAAATCATTATTTAATCGGATCTGACATATGGTTACACAAAGTTGGTTACGTCGGACCGTTTTTTTTTTATTGTTTTCTAACACAAGATAAAGAATATACTACTTATTTAAACCTCTAAATGTTATGAGATAATAACTTATTGATGACAATGATAAATGTGTCACTCCATGTTGATGGATTAGTTGAAGTTAAACATTAACACGATTAGATGTCAGCCGGCTCAGTAGTCTAGTGATTAAGCATTCATACATGAGATTGATAGGTCGTAGATCGAAATGTCATGAGGCGAGATCATGGATGCACACTGCCACAGAGGAGTCTCACAATCCTAGTGCTTCCAAGTTTTTCTATAATCGTCTATCTTTAATTCACTCCTTATCTCAATTATTAAAATTTTTAATAAAGCAAAACAAAATTAACAATTAATCAATAATAGAATGTGCTGAAATTCCAATTAAGGACAAAATTTAATTACTATGAATAACATCTTAGTAACATGTGATCTCTATGTAAAAATTACAAACAAAAAAAGGGACGGGAATGTAACAAGAAAATGTAATCACAATGAAATAAAACAAAAAAAACTTTTTTTTTCTTCTGTTTATTAAAAATATTTATTAATTAGAAAATAATCAATATTAAATAAATCAATAAATATTGATTATTTTGAAAAAGCAAACTGATTTGAGTTATTTTTTGTTACTAGATTATGAAGATCTTGATATCTGAATGAAAAGTATAGAATATAATGGATCACTTGGGATCAATGAGAAGATTGGAATTTAGGAGATGATCTAGTTCTAAGCAAAGGTGAATAGTGGCTAGCAGTGGAATCCAGGACGCGCGTTTCGTCCTATTTGGGACTCGTCAGCTGGATTTACTTGCATCTCAGAGTTGATGTGCACTCCGGATTCCACTGCTAGCCACTATCCACCTTTGCTTATAATGCTTGTAAATTGAGGCAATATCGAGGCATACGCATAGTATGCACATATTGTCAATAAGAGACTGAACAATTTCAGTCCTAAACATCAATGGGAAGATTGAAATAAATAAAAAAATAACAATATCAAGTGGATGATCTAGTTCTTTTATCCTATACACATATACAAATGAAGATGAAGACAATTAGTGTAATAGCAGTTAATAAATCATTAGGCTACAAAATACACAAAGGAAAAGGCAAGATCCTCAAATTCAACACAGAGAACACTAACACAATCATAGTTGATGGAGAAACTGTGGAAGAGGTGGAATCATTCACGTATCTGGAAAGCATAATTGATGAACATGAAGTATTCGATGGAGACATATAGGCTAGGATTAGCAATTCAAGGACAGCATTCCTACAGTTGAAGAATATATGAAATTCAAACAAAAATCTGTCAACCCAATATCAAAGACACAATCTTCAATACGAATGTGAAAGCAGTTCTAATGTATGCAGTTGAAATATGGTGAACTACCACAACCAACATGGAATAGTCACAGGTATGTATAGAAAATTGTCTACATAAGATAGTGAATGTCTGTTAAGTGGTGGGATACCATCATCAACAGCCTAGTGTATGAGGGCTTCTAGCTGAAGAGGAAATTGGGAAACGACACTAGAGGTAGAAATCATCAAACTGCATCAAGAGACATGTACTAACATGGAATCTTGAAGGGAAATGGAGAAGAGGAAGACCAAAGAACACAGTATGTTGAGAATCGGAAGGAGACATGAATAGGATGAATAGCATGTGGTAATTACTGGAAAGGATTGTCTAGGACAGAGTTAAATAGAGAATGCTTGTGAGTTGTTTATGCTCCTACATGAGGGGTAATAGTCGTGTGTGTTGTTACTAATTAATAGGACAAGAAATTGATCAGTAAGTTGTATTTTGACTATGTAAATCATCATATTCTGTATTTACATCTATTTACATTGTAAGTTTGTTGATTGAATTATTGGTTAATTTTTTTAAACGCTTTCTTCAAGAAATAAACTATTTGAATGGTTGATATAATGATTCAGTTGAAGCTAGACCACCATGGAATACCTGGAAGCACTGGACGGCCGTTTTGTCTTATTGTGAGACTCCTCAACACTGCTCATCCATGGAACAGCCGTCCAGTGCTTCCAGGTTTTCCATGGTGGTCCATGGTGGTCAAATTACTATAACATCTTTTAAAGAAACTATTGTAAATTGGCCTCTTCGGAAATTGTGTACGTTTTATACACACTTCTGTAAACTGGAAAACACGTTTAAACTAAACAAATGGTAGAACATTATTCCTTTACATCATAGCTAGAATAGAAACTTTTTTAAAGGTCTTGACTACGGTCTTGACTAAGATATAAACGTAGTTGTTTAGTCATATAGATTTTTACCAATATAAACAAGCTTATTTATTATTTACTTTATTTATTTTAACACATAGATATTGGTACAAGGAGGTACAAAATACATATGC
This sequence comes from Schistosoma spindalis, assembly GCA_946903255.1. Lineage (NCBI taxonomy): Eukaryota > Metazoa > Platyhelminthes > Trematoda > Strigeidida > Schistosomatidae > Schistosoma > Schistosoma spindalis. The sequence goes on from OX336418.1 coordinate 46,653,681, forward strand.
GCCACACAAATCTCAATTGATATGTGTGAGGGCTGTGATACTGCCCGGCTGCCCAAACCGAACCACGTGGTTTTCTTAGGGGGCCACACCCCGAGCCTTCGACCTGAAGGTCTGATCCACAAGGCAGTGGAGCATCGTGAAGAGATGCAGTCCCATGGTAGCCGGTGACCAACGATTGGTTCATACGCCATTTGTTCCCTCAGGATACTGAGCCCATGTGCACGATTGATTTTGCATCCGGCTATAGCGCTGGACATTCGCTTTTCGTCCTATCATTTTCGTAGACGGATTCGGTCCCGTGTCACCCAGCTTCACAGTCAGAGACGTTACCACTGGGCTATCCGGGCCGCAACCGACCCACTGTAGGATGTAATCCGTCAGGGAGCATCAGTTCCCTAGAGAGTACAGGCACACCTTACTGACGAATGCCAAGTAGCACGAAATCCGGATCTAGGGTTTCCTGTCGACTACCTCCAACCACCATCTAATGTCAGATCCTCAGAACAAATGTTTTATTTTTTAAATTTTATTTTGAAAATTTGAATTTCTTGTTTTCGCACCAAAAACACCCGTTTTCAACTTCATGTCATATTTCCCAATTGGGAGGACCTTAAATGCTATTGGTTCATTCTATCTATTAATATGCTATTTTGTCACATTTTCCGAGTACACTTTTAGACTGCATATATAAGCTTGAGTTGTGCTCGTTGTTGTTTTTCGTGCTTCTGGCTGGTTGTGAAATACATTTTCCTCTTCTGAATCTAGATTTCTCTCTCTGGTTAGCGGGACTGGGACGTATTGAAATAGTTAGCTCATTTTATGTCACTGAGCTTTCCTTCGGTTCATAAATAAGGTGAACTCATAATCTCTTCAAACATAACAAGAAGACCTTCAAAAAATGCTCTTATTAATAATAATAATATGTTTTCAGTTAGTTATCAAAATGGGTTTTGTGGAGATTGTGTTAATTTTAATAGTTAAATTCATGAGTCGATGTAAGCTAGACTACCCTAGAAAACCCAAAAGCATTGAATGGCCTTTTTGTTCTAGTATGAGACGCCATATCGAGTAGTGATAGTTTTCTACCTCAAAGAATGGATGAATAGTTGTGCAACTATTCATAGATCAATGTAGATTACACATTAACACCATTAAATACCAATTCAATAGTCTAAAGCTTAAGCATTCTTACGCGAAATCGATAAATCTTGAGTTCATGTAGTGACTGAAGGATCAGGGATTCATAATGCTAAGAAGTTTCATACTAGAACAAAACAACTGTCCAATTCTTTGACGTTTCCAATAGTAATCTAGCTATAACTGACTTACACATTCAACTATTAAAACCAGTTAAGACTAAATTAATTTATTGATATTAAGAAAATAATGTTACCTATATGAATGACATTCAAAATTAAAGTTTAACTCATCTATTCATCTGATTATTTCAATGAAATGAATTGTATAAATGATGTTTGAATATACTTTAATCATTAAATCTATACATTGAATAACACGAAATAGCTGATGGTTATTTTGATCATAATCATCATCTTCAAAGTATATTCATCCACAAATGAAACTTATGAAATCTGTGAAAAAAAAGAAAAGAAAAAGAAGAATAACAACATTGATTTGCATAGCAACTAAAATTTTAAAAAAAACAAAAAAGAAAGGAATTTTAAAAGATACAATATAACAAACATGAATATAGATTTACCAATGATCAGAAGTCTACAAATGAGATTGACACTTTGATAAGGAACCTTTTTTTTAAAAAAAAAAAAGAAAAAATAATTATGTTATTTAAATGATTCCCTTACCCCCTCTCCTCCCCCCCTCCAACCAGAAACAAAATTAGAGAAATAAATTCCATCATACAAGATTTTGTTGTCTTTATGATTGATAGAAAAAAAAGAGAAAAAAAGAGAGAAAAAGAAAATGAAGATGAAGAAGAAGAAGAAGAAGAAAAAAAACAAAAACGATTCATGAATTCACTGTTAGACTAAACAAATTAAATGTGATAGGTATGTTATCATGTATGAAGTGTAAATTACTTTCATTTCAGGTATGAAATTTTAAATAAAAAAAAACAAACATTTGAGGGATGAATTTTTCTTTATTATTTTTTTCTTCTATAAAAAAAAAATTCAATTTCCATATCTTGTAATCATAAGATTTTACATTTATCAAATGGGTTTAGTATGGAAATCTTTCTTTATGATAATAAAGTAATAGATTCATTATAGATGTTGATTGGATTCGGGTTTTGTACTATTTGACATTTGTCAGCAAGATGTACCTGTAATTTTGTTGAAACTAATGCTATCTGATGGATTTGGATCCTGTGTCACCTAAGTTCATAGTCAGAGACGTTATCATTGAGCTAACTGGGCCTCAACTAATCACCTGTAGGACTCAGATGTATTTGCAATTGATTGGTCAGTCGATGGTGATCAATGTCATTTGTGTTTGTGCAGATTAAATGTTATCAAACAAGTTCATTTGATTTATTTCACATTTTCTATCAGAATCAGTAGGGATAAATTTTTATTAAGAATGTACTGTCGGTTATTATATTAAGTCCATATACCTTATTCTAACTTTCAGACAACTCAATCTATTCATTCTACTTGAGTTATATTTTGACCTTATCAATCTTCACTGTTTTTATATGAGCGCGTAGGTGTGTTTACACTTCTTATCCCATTGCTCATCATATGTGTGTAACTTATTTGTTGTGTAACTATAAATATTGATTAACTCTTGGTTAAATGGGGAGTTGGCTTATCCGGCTACTGCACTGGGCGTCGTTTCGCTTCACTTTATTCCATTCGCTTCATATACAAGATATATGTATCCAAAAGTCCATTCTCGTTATTTGACTTATTTAATTTCGTTATTGACTAACGCGATTTAAGTCGATGATTATATAAGAGAATAGATGACATATATATTTCGACAACGATCATTCGTACGATCAAAGTGGAGTCATATCTCGGGCCACTAAAGTGGAGAGCCCTTCGACGAACATCATCCGATCTAAATGACGACAAGATATTTGTTTATGAATGTTAAGAAGAAGAAGAAGAAAAGAAAATCAAGAAATACCAAACAGCTCAAAAGTTTCATTCATTCGATTAAAAATAGAGACATTCAATGAATAAACTACATTTCTTTATTTAAACTACTTGTTTAATGTAAACATGATCAAATGCCATTTGTTGATAAACGGTGAATACATACATAGAATTCAAGTATACACTAATGTTGAGAATAAATCGTTATAGTTGTACTTAGAATCTATAACTGGTGAAATTCCATTCATTCCTTGTTAGAATCCATTAAAGTCTTAACAAAATGAAAATTACATGATATAGTCTCAATCATATACAAACTGTTTTAGAGTGAAACTTGAAGACTTTAGATATAATTATATGAAATATCGACGTTTTTATACTTGAAAGTTTATAGTTGTTCAACAAATAATAGTTCCTAAAAGATTTTTAGGTGTAGGAGTAGATTGGAAGAAATCTAGCAGCGGTCAGACCAAAACATGGAACAAATTTATGAAATCACTGACAAGTGAACTGAGTCAGTCACGTTAGTAGGTGTAGACTACCTGGTTGATGACCGCAAGATGATAGCAACCGATGGTGTTAGAGACCTTGAATGACATGGCTCAAAATTATTTGCAATGGCGCAGGTGCATGCACTCTTTGTGTTCTCTCAAACTCTAATCTTCTGAATTCTTCATGTCCTTTATTTTCTTTCCAAATCTATTTCACTGGATTATACTCCTTAAATAACATCATCAAACGTTAATGTTCCCTGTCACTACTTATACTTTCACTACCTCTACCACTATGGGATTTGAATTGATAACTGAATCTCTGTGTTAATGTGGTATGGCAACTCGAACTGATGTATGTACGGACGGACGAAGTTCCACGTTGTTACTGACTGACTGACTCCTAATAGTTCATCAACAGATATCGATCAATCTTGTTAAGATATTTTTCTAAGTAACTCGTTATCGATTACTGGCTTCAACATTATCTGGTCAAATAGACCAAATTATGTAATTAAACTGTTTGTTTTACAGCAATCAAATTCACACTTATTTAAACAGTAATTATTACCAGCTTATGTTCTGACAATAATTAGCTTTAAGCCCAATAAACTAGTGAAAAATACCTATCTTGTATAATGCATTTCACTTAAGTATTAACTAAGCTAATGGTTACAGTATATTCGTGTATAAAGCAAACTGGTAGTTACCAATCTGTAATAAAACATAATATATTCAGTAGTATTCAATGAGTAGACAAGTAAACAGACAACTTTATTGACTCAAGTTGTTTTTTTTTGTTGTTTAAATCCCAAATGAATAGAATAATTGTACTATTGATGTTTCGTGACTATAGTGTATGACACTTCATCAGAGTCAATTCGGTTATTTACTTGTCATGAAGTATTAAATTATATGAAGTCATGAAACGTTAAAAATACACTTTTTTTCTACTCAGTGAAAGAGAACAGAAAATTATGTTTAGTATTAACTTACTATCTAATGCTCAATTTATTTGAAACAATCAAGTCCAACTTTGTCATTGATACGTATAGGACTTACTTTATCTAATAGTATTATACACCTTTTGTGATAAATGCTTATACACTGAAAATAATGTAAACTACATAGATGAGTAAGATTACATCACAAGGTGGTCTGCTTGAATATCTAGGCTACCTGTTCCTGCCATCTATGAATCGCATAACTTATTCAGGTGAATTTGCGCAAAGTTTACATTTCTCTATACAAGTTATAAAAAAGAGCTCATTCATAGACATCGAGGTGATTGGAAATATACATTGAAATTGATGAACATTATTCATATGTCGATTCCTGGACTGCTAACATTTAACTAGAGATCAGATAATATTTGTTGTCAGGATCGATCAAGAAATAAGGGAAGCAAACTTGTTGAAATACTTTGTACAGAGAATTCTATATTGTACAGTTATTATTGGTAATAATAATAATAATACTTCATTCCTTAATAATTCAATTAATTTGATAAATGATTTTATACAACGAACTGATTTTCAATATGAGGTTGTGGTGATTAATACGTTATTGATTAAGATCGTGAATACGAACCGCTGAGGAGTCCCACAATAGGACGAAACAGCTTTTCAGTTCTTGTAGGTCTAAAATCATTCGATTCATGATCTTACTCAAAAAATTGAAAAAAAAATTGATTTTTATTTGTAATCACATTAATATATCACATTTTATAATCAACAGCATTCAACTAGGTATGTTCTTTGTAATTGATGAGTAAGCAATCAATCACACACAGTGGTGGAATTCCTCCATTTATGTTCTTTTATTTGTGAAACGAACAATAAAATCGACTACTTATTTTTTCATGTTTGACCACCAAGTTTTTCTTTACAATTTTCATCATTAAACAGTACAGTAATGACTATATGAGTTTTATGCTAAAGTAAATAGAAAATAACCACAAGCATATGATCTGATGTAACTTAACTGTATAGATCTAAAGACTACTAATCCACAGTTTATGATGATTGTTTTGAAAGTGAATAGTTTTTGCACATATATATAGTTAAAATCATGTCTTATAGCACTTCATTGAAAATAAGTCATGTTATGAATTAGAGATAAACAGTACGTATTTCATTACGTCTGAAACAGTTGAAGTTCATTTCCGATAGCACTCTGATTTATACAGATCATATTCATCAGTTAATAAGAGATAAAACAGAATGTTTTATGGTCAAAGATGGAACCATCATGGTAACCTATACAGAAACTATTTATAAATTGTGACAACACAACTGTTCATATTAGGTTACCTTGACAGAATGATCAAATGAGCTCATTGCATCATTTCACTGGTTTCATTTCTTTGATGATCGTACCTACAATTTAATCTAGAAAGATAATAAAATATTCTTAATTAAACTATTTAATTTTATGAGAAGGGGATTCTGTGGAGATTTTAGTAATTCAATAGTTGAATTCATGAGTCAATTAAAGCTAGACCATAATGGAATTATTTGAAGCTGAACAATTAAACTATTAGATATTAACTCAGTGGTCTACAGGCTAAGTGTTTAGATGTGACACCGATAAGTCTAGGGATCGAGTCCCACGAGCGAAATCGTGGATGCGCACTGCTGAGGAACCCTATACTAGAACGAAACGCCCGTCCAGTATCATGTCGTTGTACATTGATAGGGTACAAGACAACTAAGTATAACACAGTTCTTCTAGGAGGTTCATTTTAATTCACCCCGCGAAATCATATTTCAAAACTTCAAACACCATATTATGATATGTTTGAAATTTCGCAATTAATTAACATAAATGTTAATTAATTATTAATATTAGATGAATAATGGACATTCATACTATAATTTTATAACAAAATGTTTTAACCAGTTATGTGATTTTTTAAATGATGATTAACACAACTTTAAATATAACCATACAGCATTTCTTCAATTAAGATACGATAATCTTATATCATTTTCATTAGGATTACATATTTCTCTACGAATAAATGAACCGATGAAAGGAATGAAAGTGTTTCAGTATATTTCTGAAAGTGGGGTTACTATCATCAACTTGATTTGTTAGACTATCTCAACAGTTTTTCTTGACCATTGCTGATACTTTAACGTGGTGTTCGAGCTTGCCTATCGTAATGAACTAATTGACCTATACTAAGTGGAACAATCGTTCCATAAGTTTTTACCATGACAGACAGGTTGGTTGAACAGCAGTAATACTAAAAGCAGCATATTCAAGATCCAAGGGCGAAGTTTTAATGCTAACCGTACAAATGTGTGACGGCAGTAAGGTGTAACCTTCAAACAACCAGCATAACAACGATGTTGTTTTCCCACAAGCAGAGGTGAGGTTAGAAATGATCGACCCTAAGATGCATACCTCATATAATCCCACGGATTTCCAGCTCGAGTGGTAAGGTCCTAACAAGTATGGAGCTAACACGAAAACTATTCACGAAAAGATCATGTGTGACTGACCTCAATCAGTTGTCCCATGGGCACTGCGGTCACGTTCTCAGATCACTGAGAACACTCCTAACCCAATTTCCTTTTCAGGTACCTCCAGAAGAACCTTCCCACGGTGTGAGCAACCGGGAAGTGATAAGTGCCCTCATTATTAATCTCAATCTTTACTTTCTCTCAATTAAGTTTATAATTTATTGAAAGATGTTGTATAAAACCTTACTCAGTAAATTCACAGAAACGGATTTACTATTTTCTTCATTTAAACAATAAAAGTGCTTAAATTCAAAGAAGTACCCCTCATTTTTCATATTTAGTTTAAACCATATTCATAATAAATTCAAATTAAGATTCAGAGAATATGAAACATTATGTAACCGAGGTAGTGAGAACATTAGCGACATACAAAACCTTATTTTTTAAACACTCACTACAATAGAATGAAACGCACGTTTAACTGGATTCCACTGTTTGTTACTATTCATCTTTATGTATCATGCTTGTGAATGAAGGTAATGTCAAGGCAATACATACAGTATTACACATAAGAGATGGATTAATTGCAGTCCTAAACAACAATGGAAAGATATAAGTAAACAATAGCAATTGAATTTAAACTTCACTAGAAGTAATCAAGGAAACGTTTCTATTCTATGAAATGATCATTAATGTTAACAGTGTATACAAACTATCAATGTTTATGATCAAGTTCTGTTTTATGTTGAGAATAGATTAGAAATTCAATTACATAATGTATAATTACAATATTAAAAGAAGAACATATATACATTTACAAAATTCAATATTAACCTTACATAACTAATATTTAACTCTGTTATATTGATAATGATGTAACGCCCTCCCCCCCCACCTTAATAGTATTGAGAAACATAGTTACATGAGTTCATTTAGTTTTATTTATTCTATTCATTCAAACGATTTAATAATGATGGTAAACTTTATGTACATTAAAAACTAAACAGATTACATCCATTTTACCTTTTCTTTTGTTCATTATTTACACTCATGCACACATACACATACACACACACATACACAAAGAGAGAGAGAGAGAGAGACGGAGAGTGAGAGGATTTACACTGTTTAAAACCAAAACTGTATCCAAGTAAAATTTGAGTAGTACATTTCACAAAATCTAACTTTTCAATAGATACATATTTAAAATAAGAAGAAAGTTATCACCATTATCATCATCATTGAATGGTTTATTTATTTTATTATTCATATCATTATTAGTATAACTAATAGTATTGATTAATTCTCTTGCTCTTAAATATTGCTTACGTCTTTGATGATGTTGAAGATGATGGTATTGTTGAAGAAGATGATGATGATTGGACGAATAGAAATGAACTATTTTTATTTAGTTATGGAAGTATTTATTTAATTATTATTCATATTATTATTATTATTATTATTGATCAATTCTCTTGCTCTTAAATGTTGTTTACGACGTTGTTATTATTGATGTAATCGTCTATGATGTTGTCGTTGATGATGTTGAAGATGATTGTATTGTTGAAGATGATGATGATTGGACGAATAGAAGTGGAATATCTTTACTTGTTTATGGGAGTACTTACTTTATTATTCATATTATTATTGTTATCATTACTATTATTATTATTACGAATATTATTGATTAATTCTCTTGCTCTTAAATGTTGTTTACGACGTTGATGTTGTTGTTGTTGTGGTGGTGGTTGATGAAATCGTCCATGCTGTTGTCGTTGATGTTGTTGTTGTCGTTGTTGTTGTTGTGAATGATAAAATAATTTATTATTATGTTTAATAGAACAACATTTATATGATATAATATTATTAAATAATAAAATTTTTAATTTTTTTCTAAATGCATTACTCATAAAACAATAAATTAATGGATTTGACATATTATTTAAGTAATATGTATTATATGCAAGTAAATTAAATTGTACTAATTTATTAGCTGTTAATAAAGCTGGTGTAAATACAATAATATATACAACAGCTACAACAAATAATACACTAGCTGAACGTATTTCTCTCCATAATGTACTTTCTGTTATATTTTTTATTGATAAATTCATTTTTATTCTATTAGTAATACTTTTACGATGTTGATTTAAATGTTGAATATTATCGATTAAATGTTCAATATTATTATGATCATCAGTAGTATTATCAGTAGTATGATCAGTAGTACTATTCTTATTATTATTATCATTATTATTATTATTATTATTATTAGTAGTAGTAGTAGTAGTAGTATTGTTTAAATCATTTGATGAAATGGGACTTTTTCGATGGATATTTAATATTTTTGTATTATCCATTATAATAGGTTTATATGAAATAGTATTCATATTCATATTCATATTATTATTATTATTATTGATTATTGGTGTATAACGTTGAGCTCGATGTGTTTTAATAACAACTCGTAAAATTAATGAATATAATATAATCACTGATAGAATTGATAATATAAAACTAGCTGTATTCCCTTTTTGTAATATATCATATGTTAATTTATCTATATATGTAGCATTTGGTATTTCTGGTGTATCACAACATTGTTTTATATATGGTTCATCATTAGTTATACCTAAACTATGATGTAATGCACCAAGTATACCATATATAATACAAAATATAGCTAAACATAATGTTAAATATTTAGCACGTTTCATAGTTAATATACGACGTAATGGATGACATATAGTAAGATATCGTTCTAATGCAATTGCTATAATTAATAATGAACTAAACATTATATTACATATATTTAAAAATGCATGTGTTTTACACCATATATCTGTAGATGGTTGTAAATGTATATATTCCATATAGAATGTTAATGGTACAACAAAACAACATACCATTAAATCAACACATGCTAATACAAGAATAAAAAATGTTGGTGTACCAGTAGTTTTAGTAAATAATTGTTCATTAGATTCATGAATTTGTATTATATGATGAATAGGATGATCATTATTATTATTATTATTATCATGAAGATAAGTGGATGGTGTTGTTCTTGTTGTTGTAGAACATAATTCATTTGTATTTAATATACTTAATTTTTGATTATAATAAACTTGTCTATATTTTAAATGTAAATGTGGCCAAAAATGTTGTTGAATATAAACACCTAATACAAGTAAATTACCAATTGTACCTAATAATGATACAGAACCAAGTAGAATTAATGTACATAACCATATTGGATCAATATTTGATTCAATAATTTCATCATATTGAATTGTTGAATTTAAAATATTCATGAATAATTTATAAATAGATTTAAATTTATTTTACAAATAAATTAAAACATTTTAATATTTGAAAATTATTCAATTCAGTGAATAACATATGATGTAAGACACTTATATATATATATATATATGTGCATGTATATTAATTGACCAATCAGAATGCATCTATATTTTGATTGGTTAAATATATACTCTGTAATTTATTTTGATTGGTTAAAATAATGAACCAATGAAACCAATAGATATAATAAAATAATGAAATTAAAATCTTGACTAAATGATTATATATAGTCAATGGTAATAATGCATAAAAAATAAATTTTATTTCAACCTGATGGAGTATGAAATTATATTTCTAAAATTTATTAAGTTAATGTAAACTACTTATTTAGAATAAATAAATCGGCGACCTGCTTGAATATCTGGGCTACCTGTTCCTCCATCTAAATATTTCGTCAACTTATCTGTTTTCTTGTTTGTTTTAACACACTATTATGTCTATTGAGCTCACAACTTATTCAGGCGCGTTTACGAAAAGTTTACAACCTTTCGCTGTACGGATTACAAAAAGGTACAACCAGCAACATCATGGTGGCTTGCAATATGCATTGAAACGAATGAACATTATTCAGATGTCGATTATCGAACTCCTAACATCTAACTGGCCATCACTCAATATTTGTCGTCAGGATCGATCAAGATAAAAGAAAAGGGAACTTGTTGAAATACTTTATGCTGAGAATTCAATAGTGTACCACAAATATAATGTTGAATAAAGCTTATAATAATAATGATAATAATAAAATAATATTTAGATACAGTTTGTTTACTAGTAAACATGAACTGGGACAAGTGTATGAACTGTCATGAAATCATTATGGTCTTTGTGATGGTAAAGAAGATTTGTAGGTCAGGTGGATGATTTTGATGGAGTTTTGCTTTTTTTTTTTTGATGATGATGATACTGATGATGTTGTTCAGAAGAACGATAAAAGCTCTACGAGCAAACCATCCAATTCAGATAACAAAACTCCATCAAAACCGCTATGGTCTTCCAAGAAGCTTTATATTAAAGGGAAGTTTGAGTATTAACTATAAATCCTATGTAATATTTCCTAAAATCTCAATGTCCATAGAGAAAATAAATTTATTTAGATGAATCCTTGGTAAAGTCTACAGAATGAATATTAATTTTTTTCTGGTTAACGTTTTTTTAGCGAGTTAGTTTTCTACGGGATGGGGTCGCTAACCCCATGCCCAACCCTCCTTCTTTATCCGGGCTTGGGACCAGCAGTAGCCCCCGGAAAGGGACTCCAGGCGGAGTTACAGAATGAATAGACATGTTAAATTTTACTTTTCCAACATTACTTTTTATTATTAGTGAAGATAAAATGAAGGATGATAAACAACTACTTTCATTCCAAGTTAACACATATACAACATCAAAAATGATTAAAATACAGATATTTGAGTGAATAATTGTAATTCAATCAGTTTACTCCAAGTTTTAGGTAACTTACCATATAGAATAATTCTGTCTGATAAAAATCAGTACAATACCTCTTATAATTTGACTTTCAGTATACACTGTACTTTCATTCATTAACACATCAAATAAATTTAAACATTTTACAGATGATCTACTGTCTTCGGTGCCTCTACTTTTGAATAAGCCAGACACAACAAATGTTGATATTTATGATCATTTAAATCGTTCAAATCGATAAAAAACTTTTTAATTAAGTGGGGCTTAGCAGAACCAGTCACAGTGATATAGATGACTTTATTCTCTATTTTCATTCAGACTTCGATGTTTGAATTTAGATTCATATTCTTTTCTCACATTATATTCTCTAAGTACATATATTCTAAGTACAGTATATGCTCTAAAGCTCTTGGGAATTTCATCTTACGATGTTGTTATAGTGTGATTACTAGAACAAATTCACATATATGACAAATTTCACTGACTTATTCACAGAATACGTAAATTTTAAAATGACAATAAGGCTGGGTGAACTTTAACTAATGACAATTAAATCAAACATATTAAAGCTAATAAGTTATAAAAGATATACCTGTGTGAGATGATTATTGAGTTAATGGATTTGAATCTGGTTATGGATATAGAAGATAGAACAAGCTTCCTTTAAACATATAAAACTTGAATTTTTACGTCTTCTTGGATACAATGGAAAATGGTCGCGCAATTTAATAGTGTGTGGGGTTATACATTAACACCACTGTATGCCGACTAAGTGGTTCAGAGTTTAAGCGCTAGAATGTGAGATTGAAGCCCTGTGTTCGAATCTCTCATGCGAGATCGTGGATGCGCACTGTTGAGGAGTCCCACAATAGGACGAAACGGCCGTCTGGTGCTTCCAGGTTTTCAATAGTGGTATAACATCAATCAGTTCATGATCTCAATCAAAAACTTAATAATCTCCACAACCCTATACTGATATTTAAAATTTCATTTTAAACCACTACAAGTAATATTAAGTCTGTATTAAAATGTCAGTTAAGTAAAAAGTTATTTCATTTCTGTTTGTCCATCAAATCCTAGATGTGATAAAATAGCTTAACGAGTAATTTAACTTATATGTAATTCTCGGCAGAGAGCATCCACGATCCAGGTTTTCCATGGTGGTCTAGCTTAAAATGATTTATGATTTCAACTAGTGAAATTTCTAGAATCTCCGCAAAACCTCTTCTTACTTCCATGTATCTAAATAAATGATTGCTCTGGTTGTCAGAAGAGGCATCAGCCTCGTGAGGTATCATAACTCTTCTAAATGAAAACCTTCTGACTCCCTGGGCAGAGTTTAAATGGTTTAAATTATGTTTTCTGGTTAGCGATTTTCTAGCAAGATAGTTTTCTACGGGATGGAGTCGCTAGCTTCACATCCAACCCTCCTCCTTTATCCGGGCTGGAGACCGGCAGTAGACCCCCTTCTGATTATATATAATCGTTCAAAATGTTCCAATCAATTTAACGAAAACAAAGAAAATAAAATGAATACAATTATATGCCATAAAGTAGACTAATTGTATACATTAACACAGACTAGTAATAACTCATTTAATGACATTTCATGTTAATAATGAACAAGAATAAAAATCAAAGTTAGTTAACTATCATTATTTACCCATCACTGAAATAAAATCAAATGTCACTAAGCAAATATAGAAGAAATATCAAAAAAATTGATCTTAGATCGAATAATGTTAATTTTTTTTTAATTTTTATAATGGCTTGTTATGTAGGTGGGTGTAGTAGTTATATACTTCCCTTCCCTTCCACTCCCTTCCCCTTCCCCTCCCCCCCCCTCAAAAAAACAAAGATCATATTTTCATCAAGAATATAATTTATTTAAGCTTAAACTTAATGTATCTTACCTGCTGTGAATAAAACTAAGAAAGAAATATTAGAAAAAGAAAAACTAACTTAATTGTGAAACAGCTAGGAAAAATCAAGAAGCGTGGATCAATATTACCGTATATATGTCTATTTAGTAATATGCAATAGAAATCGGTTCTAAAATATCATGAATCGATTGAAGTTAAAAGTATGAATAATTTAATAATAAAAGAATGGTTCAATTGTAACGAGATCATTATTCATCTTGAAGATTTTCTTTCTGAGATGATGATGATGATGATTTGTAGTTCAAGTGGATGATTTCGATGGTATTTTGTTCTCTGAGAACACTGTTAACAACTATTCTCCTTCAAAATCTCAATATTTTTTAGAACATGATTGGATTATAACAGTGAACAGGAATTTGATAAGGTATCAGTTTAACAGTAGATTGGAGAACGTTATGGAAACTTCTTCGACACTACGGAGTTCCTGAGAAGATTGTCAATATTATCTGGAACTCATATGACGGACTACAGTGCAAGGTAGTGCATGGAGGACAGCTGACAGATACATTTCAAGTAAGGACCGGAGTAAGACAAGGCTGTCTACTCTCTCCCTTCCTGTTTCTTCTGATGGTCGATGGGATTATGAAGACCTCGACATCTGAGGGAAACCACGGCATACAATGGATAGCTCAGAACCAATTAGACGATTTGAACTTCGCAGATGACCTAGCCTTCCTATCCAATACACACGAACAAATGCAGACAAAGACAGCCAGAGTAGCAGCAGTCTCTGCGTCAGCAGAACTCAACATACACAAAGGGAAAACCAAGGTCCTCAAATGCAACACGGAGAGCACAAATCCAATCACACTTGAGGGCGAAACTCTGGAAGATGCAGAATCCTTCACATACCTCGGAAGCATCATCGATGAACACGGAGGTTCAGATGCAGACGTCAAGGCGAGGATTGGCAATGCTAGAGCGGCATTCCTTCAACTGAAGAACATATGGAACTCAAAACAACTTTCAACCAATATCAAAGTCAGAATATTCAATACGAACGTCAAGGCAGTCAGTTCTACTGTACGGAGCTGAAACTTGGAGAACTACAACAACCCCCATCAAGAAGGTACAAGTATTTATCAATAGCTGTCTACGCAAGATACTTAACATCCATTGGTCGGATATCATCAGCAACAGCCTACTGTAGGAGAGAACAAACCAGTTTGCAGCTAAGGAGGAAATTAGGAAAAGACGATGGAAATGGATAGAACATACATTACGTAAATCACCAAACTGCATCACGAGACAAGCATTAACTTGGAATCGTGAATGTAAGTGGAAAAGAGGAAGTCCAAAGAACACATTACGTCGGGAAATAGAATCGGATATGAAAAGGATGAATAAGAACTGTTAAGAGCTGGAAAGGATTGGTTGGGACAGGGTTGGATGGAGAATGCTGGTGAACGGCCTATGCTCCTTGACGAGGAGTAACAGGCGTAAGTAAGTAAGTAAGTAAGTAATCACTTTAACAAGAGAGAAGCATATCTACAGCTGAAGAATATCTGGAATGCAAAGCAGCTGTCAACTAACACCAAAGTTAGAATTTTCAATACAAATATCAAAACAATTCTACTGTATGGAGCATAAACCTAGAGAACTACAAAAGTAATCATCCATCAGATACAAGTGTTTATAAACAATTGTCTATTCAAGATATTTCGGATCCATTGACCAGACACCATTAACAACAACTTACTAATGAATAGAACAAATCAGATTTCAGCGAAGGAAGAAATCAAGAAGAAGCTCTAGAAGTGTATAGAACACATACTGAAAATGTCATCGGACTGAGTCACATGACAAGCCCTCACTTGAAAATCCTCAAAATCCAACAAGAATCGAAACACTAAACAACCCATTACACCCAGACATGGAGACAAACATAAGAAGAATGAACAACAGAGTGAGTTAGAATATGCTAATCGTCGACATATAACCCATAAGGAGAAATAGGCATAATTAATTCCATAAATCCATTACATAATTATCCATATTTATTTAATAATTAGATCATTTAATTTTATATCTTTCTTTAAAGTACATTTCCCCTTAATTTTTTTTTTAAAAAAAGAAAAAAAAAATTACATTTTAGTCTCAGTTCATTTATTTGAATAGTTTGCTTCAATCAAATTATCGGTTAATGTACAATAACAAACAAACAAACAAACAAACATACATACATACATACAAACAACCAACCAACCAACCAAACAAACAAACAATAAATAGAGCGTAACTTCCATAAATGTGTATTATATGACTGAAAAACAAAAAAAAAACAAAAAATACTGAAATAACTAAAGTTGTTTATCAGAAGGAGTTTTGTGGAGATTGTAGTGATTTCGATCATTAAGATCATGAGTCAGTTGAAGCTAGATCACCATGGACTCCTCAGCAGTGCGCATCCACGACCTCGCACTGCTAAGGAGTCCCACAATAGGACGAAACGGCCGTCCAGTGCTTCCAGGTTTTCCATGGTTGCCTAGCTTCAACTGACTCATGATCTTAATGATTAAAGTTGTTTAATGGTTAATGGTTAGTCATTGAAGTAAATTTAGAATTTCAATCGAATACATTTACAGAATACTGAATTATCAGAAAGGTAATTTAGTTTCTAATTAATTGTGTTGTCTATTGATAAGAATAGAGTATTATTTAATATTAAAGATCATTCTATGTTGGGTAATTCAAAGTCAGAATTTTCAATACAAATGTTAAGACAGTTCTATTGTATATGGGGCCGAAACCAGGAAAACCATGAAAGCCATCATCCAGTAGATATAGGTGTTTATTAACAGTTGTCTGCACGCAAAATACTTCGAATCCGTTGGCCAGACACTATTAGCAACAACCTACTGTGGGAGAGAACAAATCAGATCCCAGTGGACGAAGGAATCAGGAAAAAGCACTGGAGGTGGATAGGACACACATTCAGGAAAGCACCCAACTGCATCATAAGACAAGCCCTCACATGGAATTCTCAAGGCCGAAGGAGGAGAGGAAGACCAAAGAACACAGTACGCCGGGAAATGAAGATAGACATGAGAAAAATGAACAAGAATTGGATGGAACTAGAAAAGAAGACCCAGGACAGAGTGGGTTGGAGAATGTTGGTCGGCGGCCTATGCTCCGTTACGAGTAGCAGGCGTAAGTAAGTAAGTATGTTGGGTAATAGTTTTATCTGAATGGCTTTATATTGGTGAAATGTAATCGATAAAAATAAGTGACATGAGTAAATAGTAGGTCAGTTATACGGTTCTTTAAAGATTTCTCATATATAGGTAAGTTTTTAGATGATCTGAGTCAGTCAGTCAGTCAGTCAGTCAGTCAGTCAATCAGTCAGCTACAATATAGGATCAGGTACATATGTCCATCGGTTCAAGTTGTCATACTTCATTGGTATAACAAGATGAACAGCAAGTTCATAGAAGTAATTACTTAAATGGTAGTAATATATAAAACAAAGATTGTGTATAAGGATACAGTACAGTGTGATGGCTAATATGCGCGTCTTTTTTCAATGTTGACTAGCATTTAGCTGGATCGCACTGATTTAACTCCGCCTGTAGCTCTTCCAGAGTTACTGCCGGTCCCAAGCCTGGGTAAAGGAGGAGGGTTGGGCATGGGGTTAGCATCCCCATCCCGTAGAAACCTAACTCGCTAAAAAAACGCTAACCAGAAAAAATAACTCAAACCATTTAAACTCTGCCCTGGGAGTTAGAGGTAATATGACGCTTCATGGTGAAAGCCGAGTTCCTTCGGAAGCCACGAGGCCGATGCCCCTTTCTAACAACCAGAGCAACAATTTTTATAGGTACATGGAACGTCCGGACAATGTGGGAGAACGGGAAGACCAGTCAAATAGCAACGGAAATGAGGATATACAACTTGGCAGTACTGGGAATCAGTGAAACCCATTGGACCCAAGCTGGACAACAAAGGCTAAATACGGGAGAGATGCTGCTATACTCCGGTCACGAAGAGGAAAATGCTCCACACACTCAGGGAGTTGCTCTAATGCTATCCAAAGTAGCACAAAATGCACTTGTAGGATGGGAATCTCACGGATCCAGAATCATCAAAGCATCATTCAAAACAAAGAAGGAGGGGATCACAATGAACATTATCCAATGTTATGCACCCACCAATGATAGCAACGACGACGTTAAAGATCAATTCTATGAGAGGCTGCAATCAATCATAGAGAAGTGCCCAAGAAAGGACCTCACCATTCTGATGGGAGATCTAAACGCCAAAGTCGGAATGGACAACACCGGATATGAAGACATCATGGGACTACATGGACTGGGAGAGAGAAACGAAAACGGGGAAAGATTTGCAAATCTGTGTGCATTCAATAAATTGGTCATAGGCGGCACAACATTTCCACACAAACGTATACACAAAACTACGTGGATCTCACCGGACCACACCACAGAGAACCAGATAGATCACATTTGCATCAATAAAAAGTTCCGAAGGACAATGGAAGATGTGAAAACCAGGAGAAAAGCGGACATAGCTTCAGATCATCACCTGGTTGTGGCCAAATTGAAACTGAAGCTAAAGAAGAACTGGACAACTGGACAAACAGCACCACAAAGGTTCAATACAGCCTTCCTTCGAGATACTGACAAACTCAATGAATTCAAGGTAGCTCTCAACAACAGGTTCCAAGCCTTACAGGACCTACTGAAGGAAGAAGAAACTACTATGGAGGATAGCTGGAAAGGTATCAAAGAAACATTAACTTCAACGTGTCAAGAGGTTCTGGGCCCCAAGAAGCATCATCACAAGGAATGGATCTCTACAGAAACACTGGACAGGATCAAAGAAAGAAACAACAAGAAGACAGCAATTCACAACAGTCGAACAAGAGCAGAGAAATTCCAAGCACAAGCAGAGTACATAGAAGCAAACAAGAAAGTGAAGAAGAGCATTAGAGCTGATAAGCAAAAATACGTGGAAGAACTAGCAACGACGGCGAAAAAAGCTGCAACAGAAGGAAATATGAGACAGCTTTACGATACGACGAAGAAGCTTGCAGGGAAATACAGTAAACCAGAGAGACCAGTCAAAGAAAAAGAAGGAAGACCAATCAGTGAGATTCAACAACAGCGCAACAGATGGGCAGAGTACTTCGAGGAACTCCTGAATAGGCCGGCTCCAATGAATCCACCGGACATCGAAGCAGCACACACAGATCTTCCTATAGATGTTAATCCACCAACGACCGAAGAAATCAGAATGGCCGTCAGACAAATCAAGAGCGGGAAAGCAGCAGGACCTGACAATATACCAGCTGAAGCGTTGAAGTCAGACATCGAAGTAACTACAAGCATGCTTCATCTTCTATTCAAGAAGATTTGGGAGGAGGAACAAGTGCCGATGGATTGGAAAGAAGGACACCTCATCAAGATTGCAAAGAAAGGAGATCTGAGCAAGTGTGAAAACTACAGAGGCATTACACTACTGTCAATACCGGGTAAAGTCTTCAACAGAGTGTTACTGAACAGGATGAAAGACGCAGTAGACGCTCAACTTCGAGATCAACAAGCTGGATTCCGTAAGGACCGGTCGTGCACAGACCAGATTGTGACACTACGGATCATCGTCGAACAATCAATTGAGTGGAACTCGTCACTCTACATCAACTTCATTGATTATGAGAAGGCATTTGACAGTGTAGATAGGAGGACGTTGTGGAAACTTCTTCGACACTACGGAGTTCCTGAGAAGATTGTCAACATTATCCGGAACTCATACGATGGACTACAGTGCAAAGTAGTGCATGGAGGACAGCTGACAGACGCATTCCAAGTAAGAACCGGAGTAAGACAAGGCTGTCTACTCTCTCCCTTCCTGTTTCTTCTGGTGGTCGACTGGATTATGAAGACCTCGACATCTGAGGGAAACTACGGCATACGATGGACAGCTCAGAACCAATTAGACGACTTGGACTTCGCAGATGACCTAGCCCTCCTCTCACATACACACGAACAAATGCAGATAAAGACGGCGAGCATAGCAGCAGTCTCTGCATCAGCAGAACTCAACATACACAAAGGGAAAACCAAGGTCCTCAAACACAACACGGAGAACAGCAATCCAATCACTCTTGATGGCGAAACTCTGGAAGACGTGGAATCATTCACATACATGGGAAGCATCGTCGATAAACAAGGAGGTCCAGATGCAGACGTCAAGGCGAGAATTGGCAATGCTAGAGCGGCATTCCTTCAACTGAAGAACATATGGAACTCAAAACAACTTTCAACCAATATCAAAGTCAGAATCTTCAATACGAACGTCGAGGCAGTTCTACTGTACGGAGCTGAAACTTGGAGAACTACAACAACCACCATCAAGAAGGTACAAGTATTTATCAATAGCTGTCTACGCATGATACTCAACATCCATTGGCCGGATACCATCAGCAACAGCCTTTTGTGGGAGAGAACCAACCAGCTTCCAGCTGAAGAGGAAATTAGGAAAAGACGATGGGAATGGATAGGACATACATTGAGGAAATCATCAAACCGCATTACGAGACAAGCGCTAACTTGGAATCCTGAAGGGAAGCGGAAAAGTGGAAGGCCAAAGAACACATTACGTCGGGAAATAGAAGCAGATATGAAAAAGATGAATAAGAACTGGAAAGAGCTTGAAAGGATTGCTTGGGACAGGGTTGGATGGAGAATGCTGGTGAGCGGCGTATGCTCCTTCACGAGGAGTAACAGGCGTAGGTAAGTAAGTAAGTACAGTAAGAAAGAAAGGTATGAAGCGATTTTATTTTTATAGTTTAAAAGATGACAGAGAGTGTCTTTACCTACGCCATTGTGATCGGTCCTAAGCCATGTCATCAAGAATCTACAACCAAGTAGTCTGCATCTACCAACATGGCTCAAACTAGGAGTTAGTGACTTCAAGCACTGATGCCACGTTTTGGTTTGACTACCCCTAACATTCTTCCAATCATCCATAACACTGGTTATCATTGAGCGTCGTGGTGATCGGCGTTCAGGCTTACGCAACACGTGGCCCATCCATCTCAGTCGATGAAGATTCATAACCTCATCAACTGATTTACCATCATTCCCTAATACCGTGCATCTAACCTCACTATTACTTACCCGATGATCCCAGAAGATACCAGAAATATTTTTAAGGCATCTGTGGTGAAATACTAGTAGCTTACGTGTATCTTCTACTCTTAAAAGCCATGTTTCGCAGACGTAACTTAAAAAAGAACGAACTGCCGTACAATATAATCGTCCCTTAATTGATAGACGGATATCTCGATTTCGCCATAGATGACGTAAGTTGGCAAAGGCCAAGCGAGCTTTTCGAATCCGTGCTGAGATTTCGTCAGACACCGGCCCATTAGAGTCGATCACACTTCCAAGATATGTGAAGTTGTCAACGCGTTCGACTACTTCACTCCCTATCTTTAGTTCAGGTGTTGACGCAGACCAGTCCTGAAGCAAAACTTTACATTTAGAGGGAGAGAAGCGCATTCCAAATATTCTGAGATTGTTTCTCAGAGCTATCAATAGACTGCATTTTATCACTGTCTTCCCTAAACAGGACTATGTCATCTACGTATTGTAAGTCGTTAAGTGAACCTCCTGGTAGGAGATCAATATCCGAATTAAGCATTGAGTAAAAAGCAAATCAATTAATAAAACTGGGATGATTACATGTACATGTTACCTATATATAACCATAGAGAATAGATATAGAGATTCACAACAGAATAAATATCTATATAGGTTTAGTTGCAAAAACGTTATCTTCTCTTTAAGTCGTATATTTTGTATATTGATGACTCACTATAGGTGAGTTATTGCTGAACATTGAATTCATATAAACACCTTTCTTGTACAATGGTATTTACAGTGTTGTCATCCATGAACATCATGGAATAAAACAAAGTGAATATTCTAGATTATGTTCCTGAGAAATAATTTATCATAATAACAATTATGTGCCTAACTTCATCGTACTCTATTCCTTATTACTTGTCGAATATGATAAAACATAGTTGTCGGACATAAATACCTCGATAATATATAGACAATATTAGTTACTACTTAGTAACTAATCCATATGTAAATATCTTATTCCTTCAGAAAGATAGTCGTTTGACCGGTCATTCAGTGATAAGATGACGAATTTTATTACAGAATGATACAAATTCAAATCTAACACAAAGTATTAGATTTCTATTAAAATGATAGAAATACCTTAATGATCAGTATTAAATATAACTAAACCTTTATGAGAGACATGATCGGTTACATTGATCTAACGGTTAGTATGTAAAACATTTAAATATACATTACTTTGATAAGCTGAATTGATTGTATTTATTCAGCACAAACGTTTACATGAATAATAATATATAACAGTTCTCTAAACGTTTAATAATCAATTTGAAGTTTTTTCAATAGCCCCCAAACGCTCTGGTACGGCCGAGAGTGGGGAGAGTCTACTCTCCCTCTCCGAATGCTCTCACATGGCCACGCGTATATAGTTTCTGTCAGGGAGGTCCTATTCACTGCCTTCTCGCGGTATTACTGCTGTCGGCGAAAATGAGAGGACGAAAAGCGAATGTTCAGTGTTTTAACCAGATCCCAAACCAATGGTGTACATGGGCCCCAGTACCCTGAAGGAACAAATGGCGTATGAACCAATCGTTGGTCACCGACTGGCTACCATGGGACTGCATCTCCTTACGATGCTCCACTGCCTTGTGGGTCAGACTCGGGGTGTGGTCCTCTAAGGAAACCACCTGCTTTGGTCTGGGCACCCGGATAGTATCAAAGCCTACACACATATCAAATGAGATTTGTGTGGCGCATGTGTATTTGGTACCTCCTTGAACCAATATCTATGTGTTAAAATAAATAAATAAATAATCAAAAGTATCACTGAGTGACATTTACTTCTGCAAAACCGTCAAACCAAGTACTTTCACCAGTTATTTTTATCATCTTTTTACCATTGTGATTCATTTCATTTGGCTAGCAACTTCTTCGTGTGCAAACTTGTCAACAGATTTATGACATGAAATGAAGGGAAAAATACATGCGATTTAATTGTTTAGATGTTTCAATGTGCACAAAGATCAGTGTTAACTGTGAAATACTGTAAATTCATCTTGATTGATGATATTTTAATCCGTCCATTGGCATTTAAAGTTCATTCATCTGTATCTATATGATTAGTGTAACTGAGTAATGATTTCTCAAGAAATTTCATTTTGAAATATTATCAGATTACTTTTTGACGGAGTTATTGTTCTATGAGATGAATGGTTTGGTTGTGGAGCTTTCATCATATTCTGTGTCACTCTTATGAAACGGTAGTCCAGTGCTTCCAGGTTTTCCATGGTGGTCTAGGTTCAACTGACTCATGATCTCAACTATTGAAATTACTATAATATCCACGAAATCCCTTTCTGATATTGATCAACATATGCTCATTACTACCGGTCTTCAAGAGATATAACCTGAAGTTCTAGTGAGAAGCAGTGACTAGTGGAGTTCAACGGAATTCGTTGTGAGATATTAGCTCACTGAAGACAGTGGTTTACGGTGGTGCAATTTCGTGGATTAATTAAAATTAGTCATTAACACCGTTGGATGAAGGCCAGCTCAGTGGTTTAATGGTTAAGCGTCCGTGTGTGAAGCCGATAGGTCCTATATTCCAATCTCGCTAGGTGGGATCATGGATAAGCACTGCTAAGAAGTCCCACAATAAAAAGAAACGGTCATCCAGTGCTTCCAGGTTTTCCATCATAGTCTAATAAGAGACAGTTTCTGATATAAATTATCAATACTATACCATTGTCATAAATCCTTTTATATATGAAAATCAATAATTAGTCGTATTTTAAATAAAATCAAGAATGAGAACTTATTATCATTTAGTAAATTTCATTGTAACTCCATCTGGAGCACTTCTGAGGTTACTTTCGGTACCAAACCTGAATAAAACAGGAGGGTTGGGCATAAATTTAGCAACTCCACCCCATAGAAAACTAACTCTCTCTCTCTCTCTCTAGAAAAACCGCTAAACAAAAGAAACGAATTCAAGTAAGTAAATTCAATTATATAAATTTTTATTTACTTATTTATCTTTTATCCTAAAGATGTCTATTTGTGAAAAACAAAATGTTGCATGCTTAAGCTCTTAAAATCTTCACAAAAAAAATGATAATCAACATTACACTTCATTGAACTCTATTGAAGTATAATGTTACCTACCTACCCCCTCCCACACACACACACACCTTCGTCACTCCATATTTATATAAAAATACATAATACACTCACGTATTTTATGATTGTTTATTGACCTGTCAATTTAATTTAACTAAAGGATTATTCAACTTGATTACACTTTTAGTAAATCAAAGTTCTATGAGAAAAATGAAAAGAAAAAAACAAGAAAAAAAAGAAAAAACTTGAAAAACAATTGAATTCATGATTCTATTGAAGTTAGACAAACGTGGAAAACTTGGAAGAACCGATTTGTTCTATTGTGAGAATTCTCTGTGGCAGTGAGTATCCATGAGGGATTTAAAACTTAGACCTATCAGTCTTGTGTTCTATCGTTTAACCATTAGATTACGGAGCTGGCATCCGATGGTGATATTATTCAACTTTAAATTGATCCAGGAAGTTGCGCCACCGTCTACCATTGTCATCGGTGAGTTACTATTTCAAAACTTCATTGGTCACTGATTCTCATTAGAAATCCAGGAGATCCCTCTTGAAGACTGTCACTAGTGAGCATATGATGATTATAATCAGAGAATGATTTCTGTGAATATTATGATAATTTATTAATTGTATTCATGAGTCAATTAAAGTTGAACCACTATAAGAATCCCGGAAGCATTCAAGGCTCACTTCGTCTTAGCATCCGCGATTCCTCTCATGGGATACCAAACCAGGACTAATCGGTTTCATGACTCATTCATTCAACTGTTAAATATCTATGAATAGTCAATACAAATAAATTGTTTAAGTCACCTAAACAGTGAAGATATACAATGAACGTTTTAGAGTTTTATCATAAAATATTTATTATTAAACTTCGTACAATTATAACTCAAAACATTGACTGAATCTGTATAAACTACTTCACATTAGAATAAACTAAACAATTAATTGTACAGTACAACTTTTGATATTGTTAAACTTGGTTAAATGGAGTTGGCTTACCCGCCATCTCCACTATGCGTCGTTTCCCTCCTCTCTGTTCTACTCACTCCATAAATAAAATTTATGTATTCGAAAGTACATTCTCGTTATTTGACCTATTTAATTCTGTTATTAAGTAACGCGATGTAAGTCGATGATTATATATACGAGTATAGGCGACATATATTTCACTAACAATCATTCATACGATCTACTTGGGGTTAGAACTTGAGCCACTAAAGTGGAGAGTCCTTCGAGATCATCGTTCGATCTAAATGACGACAAAATAAGCCTCATTTAGTTCTAAACAATAGGTGTTCATTCTCAATGTCATTTCAGCATCTCTCAAAGGTTGTCCATAAATTATAGACTCACTAAAATATTTAATATATACCAATGGAACTATATTGAGTTTTAAAGCTATTCACATTTGATATATAATATTTAGACAATCATCATTAGTATATATATGCTCCCAACGTTTTCGTGCCAATAACTGTCATTAAGTATTTGTCGATATTCAATGGCAGTTCAGGTGAATGACTTTTAACTGTCAACATAGTTTTCACTATAAAGTATATAATGAACAATTGTACTGTTGCATACAAACAGTTTTAATATCTGTTTCTATTATGATTTCAAATGGTTGAAAAGAAATTCAGGGAATTCATGAGTCGATGTAAGCTAGAATACTAATATAAACCTGAAAGCATCAAAGGGTCGTTTCGTTTCAGTATGAGACTCTTCAGAAGTGCGCATCCACGATACCGCACGAAGGATTCAAACTCAGGACCTTCGGTTTTGCACGTGAACACTTAACCTCTAGACTAATAGTGTTAATGTCTAACTTCCATCGATCCATGAATAGCTGCGCTATGATTTATTCATCGTATTATGTATAATACCTGTCTTCACCTAAAATGGAGTCGTATACTAGGACAAAAAATCTATCCAATGTTTTCAAGGTGATCTAACCTATATCAACTTATACATACAACTATTAAAATAACTACAGTGTTTACGAACCCTCATTCATAATTATTATTTCTTTATCATTGAAACTTGTAGATCTATATATTCATTTTAAGTAATATACTTATTATTGCCCCTAAATGCCCTGGTACGGTCAAGAGTGGGCAGAGTCCACTCTCCCTATCGAAATGCTCTCACATTGTCACGCGTATATAATATCTGCCAGCCAAGTCCTACTCATTGCTTTCTCTTGGCGGTAAATGTTGTTTACCGAAATGAGAGGACGAAAAGTGAATGTCCGGCGCTTTAACCGGATTCCAAACCAATCATGCACATGAGTTCCAGTGTCCTGTAGGAACATATGACCTTTAAACCAATAGTTGGTCACAGTCTACCATGGAACTGCATCTCCTTACGATGCTTCACTGCCTTGTGGATTGGACCTATTGGCTGAAGGCTCCGAGTGCGGCCCCGTAAGAAAATCACCTCCCTCGGTTTGAGCACTCGAGGAGGTATCCCAACCCTCACACAAATCGAATGATTTATGTGGAGCATATCTGTTTGATACCCCCTTGTACCAATATCTATCTATTCAAATAAAATAATAAAAAATATAAATAGTATACTTATTATTAATAATCATTTTGTATAAGTACATCAGTTAAACAAAATTTATTTTAGTTTTATTAAAGTACATTATAACTTTGATTATTACCTAGTACATTATATATATATATATATATATATATATATATATATATATATATATATATAGAGAGAGAGAGAGAGAGAGAGAGAGAGAGAAGGAGGGAGGGATATATATATAGAGAGAGAGGGGGGAGGGAGGGAGGGATATATATATATATACATATATAATAGAATAAGTAAATAAAAACAAATATATTATTAGGTCATTCTCTCATATTTCCCTTTATTAAATAATAAATTAAAATTCTGTAAATAAAATAATAAATTAAATTAAAATTTAAAAATAAATAAATAAAATATTTATTTCAATGGTTAAGATTATGAGTCAGTTGAAGTTAGACCACCATGAAAAACCTGGAAACACTAGACAGACGTTTCGTTCTTTAGATGGTGATTGGAGGTAGTCGACAGGAAACCCTGGACCCGGGTTTCGTGCTACTTGGCACTCGTCAGCAAGGTGTACCTGTAATCTTTGAGAGAACTGGTGCTCCCTGGCGGATTCGATCCCGTGTCACCCAGCTTCACAGTCAGAGATGTTACCACTGAGCTATCCGGGCCGCGACCGACCTCCTGTAGGACTGAGATGTAATCACAATTGATTGATCAGTGTCGAGTCACCTAGACTGGTGGCCACATTGCAACATGGTCGATAGCATTCGATCTGCACTAATAATAAGGACTAGACAAGCATGACATTGGTCACCACCCAGTGATCAATCAATTGTGAGACGTTTCGTTCTATTATGAGACTCCTCAGCCAGCGCGCATCCACGATCTTGCCCTCTGCAAGATTCGAACCCATGACTTAATGGTTTCGCGCGCGAGCACTTAACCACTAGACCACTGAGCAGGCATTCAACGGTGTTCATGTCTAACTTCAACTAATCCACAAAATTGAGTGACACATCCACTACTGTCTTCATTGAGTTACTATCCCACAACAGACCACTGGTCACTACTTCTCACTAGAACTCCAGGATATACCTCTTGAAGCCAGTCACTAGTGAGCATATTTTGATTAGTGTCAGAAGGGGTATTTTGTGGATATTATAGTAATTTCAATCATTAAGATCATTAAGATCAATTCTCTACCACCACCACCACCACTATCCCCAATCCCATCCCATCTCATCTCAACCCCCCCCCTCAGTGATTATTGTTTACAAAAAATAAATATATATTGAATAATTTTATTAAAAAAAAAAAAAGTTACGTAGTCAAACTTTTTCTCATAGATACTTAATTCAAACAATTTGTAATTGAATGAAAGCGATATATATATCTATATGTAAACAATAAATTTATAATTTTAATAGATGAGATCATGAGTCACTATGGAAAACCTAGAATTAACTGTTAAAATTACTATAATATCCACAAAATCCTTTTCTGATGTAAATCAACATATGATCATTAGTGACTGGCTTCAAGAGAGATTTCCTGAAGTTCTAGTGAGAATCAGTGACAAGTGGAATTCAACAGGGTTTGTTTTAAGGTAGTAACTCATTGATGACAATTGTGGATGTGTCGCTTAAGTTCGTGGATTAGGTGAAGTTAGAAATTAATACTGTTGGATGACGGCCGGCTTAGTGGTCTAATGGTTAAGCGTTTAAGTGCGAGACTGTTAAGTCCCGGATTGGAATCTCGCGAGTCCAGATCGTGGATGTTCACAGCCATGGAAGAGTCCCATAATAGTACGAAATAGACTTCCAGTGATTACAGGTTTTCCATGGTGGTCTAGCTTTAATGGATTCATGAACTCAACTATTAAAACTACTATAATATCCACAAAACCCCTTTTGATATCAATAAATTTGTAAATGATTGATCACTAAGTGGTTGGTGATCAATGTTATGCTTGTTAGATTCTTCATAGTGCAGGTCTAATACTATCGATCAAGTTGCAATGTGGCCACCAGTGTAGCCCACTTGAAATTGCGTGCAATATGTTGAAATAAGATGGTGGTTGTAGTAGTAGTAGTAGTCAACAAAAACCCCGGATCTAGGTTTCGTGCTACTTGGTATTCATCAGAAAGTTGTATCTATAATCTTTAGGGAACTGTGACAGATTCGATCCCGTACAACTCAACTTCACATTCAGAGATGTTACCACTGAGCTATCCGGGCAGCGACTGAGACAAGAATAATAAAGAAAATTAATGTAAATTGTTTTTGAATATATAGAAGGGATTTGAATTTTTGTATGGCTAAGGCTTCAATAAACCTTAGTAGACTTCCCTTTTATACTTGTGTACAATATCACAAAAGCCGAGTAAACATCAATCTTATGACCTATTCCAATTATGAGTGATGTGAAAAAAACACTTCTCTTGTCTTTGATTACTTTTCTATGTTTTACTTATTTCATTCCATCTTTTAAACATTAAACACTGTTATTTTAAAGGTCGTCAAATGAAAGTAGTCAATAGGAAACTCTTCATTTAGATTTTATGCTATTTTCTACTCGTCCTCTAAAAGAACCAAGAATTTGATGAAACTGTTGCCTTTTGTAGAATTCTAACTGATATTCGTCAATCTTACAGTCTGTAACGTTATCACTGAGCTATTCATCGATTGATTTAATGATTACTTATCAAAAAAGACTGGAAGTCCTACTCTTTCAACTTTTGCATTTAGAAAAGGTTGATTTATTTAAACAATTACTGGCAATTCCATTACTTAAGTACTTACGCCTGTTAACCCCAACGGAGTATAGGCGGTCGACCAGCATTTTCAAACACACTCTGTCCTCGGCCATCCTTTATAATTTCAGCCAATTGTTGTTCATTCTTCTCATGTCTGTCACCATTTCTCGGCGTGATTCGTTCTGTGGTCTACCTTTCCTCCTGTGACCATGAGCATTCCAAGTAAGTGCTTGCCTTGTGACGCAGTTCGGTGACATCCTCGATGTGTGTCCTATTCACTTCCAGTGTTTCTTCCTGATTTCTTCCTCCGATGGAATCTGGTTTGTTCTCTCCCACAGTAGGTTGTTGTTGATAGTGTCCGACCAACGGATCCGAAGTATTTTGCGTAGACAACTGTTATTAATAAACAGCTGTATCTTCTGGATGATGGCTTTCGTGGTTTTCCAGGTTTCGGCCCCATACAGTAGAACCGTGTTGACATTTTGTTGAAAATTCCAACCTTGGTGTTGGTCGCCAATTTTTTCGAGTTCCAGATATTCTTCAGTTGTAAAACTGCTGCTCTAGCTTTTCCGACCCGCGTTTTCACATCTGCATCAGATCCACCGTGTTCATCGATGATACTGCCCAAATATGTAAAGGTTTGTACATCTTCCAAATCTTCTCCGTCAATTGTGATTGGATTGGAGAGTATGGTGTTGTATCGGAGAATCCTGCTTTTATCTTTGTGTATATTGGGACTTATTGCTGCTGAGGTTGCTGCTACACTGGTCGCCTTCTCCTGCATTTGCTCTTGCATATGCGATAGAAGAGTTAGATCATCCGCGTTGTTTAGATCGTTTAGCTGCATGCAGGCTGTTCAATGTATCCCGTGCTTCCCTTTATATATTGAAGTCTTCATGATCCATATGATCACCAGCAAAAAGAGAAAAGATGAAAGAAAGCAATCTTGCCTGACACCCGTCTTTACTTTGTACGAATCTGTCAACTGTCCTCCATGCACTATTTTACAGTTTAATCCATCATAAGAATTCTATCTGATATTGACTGTCTCCTCAGGCATGCCATAGTATCGAAGAAGTTTTCATAGGGTTGTCCTGTTCACGCTATCATATGTTTTCTCGTAGTCAATAAAATTGATGTAGAGTGATGAATTTCATTCAATTGATTGTTCCACAATGATTCGTAGTGTGAATTCCATATTCAACCCATTTTTTAATTTTACTATTCAGTTTATTTATTATATATATTCTCATATGGATACATATTTCTTATATGAATAAGCGTTTAAATTACGTTCGAACTAAAGTAATAAATTAGATTCATTTCACTTATAAACTAACTTTCTTACATAAATAACGAATATATAATACTGAATTAGATTAATGAAAAGCTATAAAGAATAGTACCAGAATTTGCTCTAATAAATCAATATGTATTAGTTTTAGGGTTGTGAAGATTGTTAAGTTTTTGATTGAGATCATGAACCGATGATCGCGCAACTTCGTGGATTAGTTGAGGTTAGATATTAACACCATTGAATGACAGCTAGCTCATTGGTCCAGTAGGTTAAGTGTTCGCACCGGAAACTGAAGACCCTGGGTTCAAATCTTGCGAGTGGGATCGTGGATGTACACTACTGAGTAGTCCCACGATAGAACGAAATGACCATCCAGTGACTCCAGGTTTTCAATGATAGTCTAACATCAATCGGTTCATGATCTCAATTAAAAAAATTAGTATGTCTTTATCTTTTGTCAGATAAAAACAATATTTACAATGTCTCTGAAAAATTATATTGTACCTGAAAGACATATACAGTTTTATGCTTATTTAATAAATTCATGGTTTTCTAGAATCAGTAGCTTAATGAATACATAATTGTACTTTTGAAGCAAATGGTATTGAGTTTGAATATCTCTGTAAATATTTAACAGAGACCAAGTGTATTCAGCAGACAAACCCTACCCGCGCTCCTCCACCCCCACCCCTCCAAAAAAAAAAACAAACGAAACTTGAGGCTTTTATTCCAGAATTTATCTATTGAAATGTTTTATAAAAAGCGTTAAAGTTCATTGGAATAACTTGAACTTATGATTTGGATCAAACTATCCAGATCAGAGAGCTAAACTTCATCAAAATCATCCATTTGAGCTACAACTCTTCGGAAAGAAATTTCACTTGTACTTACCTTTCAGCTATTTCTTATTCTAATTAATAGATGTCAATAGTTTTGACATATAATTATGAACTCCTCTTCTGAATATAGAGAATGTACCATTTAATTGTTTGTAAATAATCTTGAAAAAAAAATAATACCAATTAAAGATTAATAATTGATATTCATATGGTATTGTTTACTTGTATCTTTACCTTGTTATTTAGGATTACAATTGATCAGTGCATCCTTTGCAGATTACCTTAATATTGCTATAATTTACAACCTGTATAAATTAACATGGATAGTGGCTATCCGTAGAATCTAGTTTAATGTACGTTTCATCTTATTTGAAACTCATCAATTGGATTAACCTACATGTCAGAGTT
Organism: Schistosoma spindalis; assembly: GCA_946903255.1. Lineage (NCBI taxonomy): Eukaryota > Metazoa > Platyhelminthes > Trematoda > Strigeidida > Schistosomatidae > Schistosoma > Schistosoma spindalis. The sequence goes on from OX336418.1 coordinate 46,685,541, forward strand.
GATATTCACTTCAGGACTCGAACCCAGGAAGGTATTGTTATAAATCATTTTTCTTTAATATATTACAAAGCCTATAATGAATTCAACTAAGTGTGGTCTTATATCATAATTATTTATGCATCTAATTTATCATTATTATTATTATTATTTACTATTCTATGAATGATAAACCGTTATATCAATGAAGTTCAATAATTAAAGTACATTTCATATTTTCTTTGTTTATATTTATCATTATGGTACCAGGATGAATGAATAAAACAAACAAAATCCATTGAAAATCATTTTGATAAATCTGAATTGAATGAATGTTGAAAACATTAAAGAATAAACAAACACAAACATTCATATAAGAAATGGTTTTTATATGAATATGATTAGTAATTACAATCGTTGAGATGATACATGAGTCAATTAAAGGTAGACGATCAATATGGAAAATCTAGAAATATTGGATAACTGCCTCATTCTATTGTATAATTCTTCAGAAGGCAGTTAGTCAGTAAGCTGTAACATAGGACTAGGTACATATATGTATCAGTCCAAGTTGCTATACCTCATTAGTATAACAAGATGAACACCGGATTCATAGAAGTAGTTAATTAAGTGGTGGTAATATATAGAAGAAAGATTGTGTATAAGGAGATAGTACAGGAAGAAAGAATTAGTTCGTGAAAAGAAAGATATGAAGTGATTTTAATCTCTTAGTTTAAAGGAAAACAGAGGGTGTATACAAGGAAGCCATTGTGATCGATTCTGAGTAATGTCATCAAGAGTCTCCAACCATTGGTTAAGATGGTCAAGCGGACCCCAACGAAGTAGTCTGCATCTATCAACATGGCTCAGACTAGAAGTTAGTGAATTCAAGCACTGATGCCACGTTTTGGTTTGACCGTCCCTAACTTTCTTCCAACCATCCCGAACACCAGTTAACATTGTGCGTCGTGGTGTTCAGGCATATGCAACACGTGGTGCAACTATCTCAGTCAATAATGATTCACAACCTCATCAACTGATTTACCATCATCTCCTAATACCCAACGTCTAACCTCACTATTATATACCCAGTGATCCGACCAGATGGGAGCAATATTTCTAAGGCATCTGCGGTCAAATACTAGTAGCTTACGAATACCTTCTACTATTAAAGGTCATGTTTTGCTGTCGTAAACTAAAACAGAACGAACTGCCGCTCAGTAAACTCGTCCTTTTATTGACGCCTTCGCCATAGATGACGTAAGTTGGCAAAGGCCAAACGAGCTTTTCGAATCCGTGCTGAGATTTCGTCAGATACCAACCCATTAGGGCTGATCAGACTTCCAAGATAAATGAAGTTGTCAACGCGTTCGACTATTTCACTCCCTATCCTTAGTTCAGGTGTTGACGCAGACCAGTCCTGAAGCAAAAACTTGCATTTAGAGGGAGAGAAGCGCATCCCAAACATTCTGGCATTGTTGCTTAGTGCTACCAAAAGACTCTGCATTTCATCAGCGTCTTCACTAAACAGGACTATGTCATCTGCGTATTCTAAGTCGATAAGTTGACCTCCTGGTAGGAGATCGATGTCCGAGTATTCAGTCGATGAAAGCGTTATTTCCTTTAGTAGATCTATGATGAAGTTGAACAAAAATGGAGAAAGTGGACGGCCTTGACATACACCACTTGAGGTTGCAAAAGCGGATGACAGTTCGCCATAAGCTCTGACTCGACTAGTAGTATTCCAGTAAAGAGCCTTCATAAGGTTTATGTACTTCTGAGGTACGCTTTTCAATGACAGACACTTCCACAAAACCTCTCGGTCTACAGAGTCAAATGCTGCTTTTAAGTCAAAGAAGACCATTATTTTCGGACGCCGATAAGTATGCAGCAGTAAACATCCATGATCCACGATAGTAACTCACTAAAGATAATAGTGGATGTGTCGCTTGATTTTTCGGATTAGTTAAAGTTACACATTAATACCATTGAATGTTGGTTCACTCGTGAGACTAATAGATCCTGGGTTTGAATCTTACGAGACCAGATGGTGGATGGGCATTGCTTAGGAGTTCCATACTAGGAATAAACGTTTATCTAGTGCTTTCAGGTTTTCTATGTTTGTCTAGCTTCAATTAACTCATGATCTCAACTTTTAGAAACAGATATTCTTTCAAACTCTAGAAATTCACTTTTAAAAAATCATCCTTGAATGTAAATCAAACCAATCCTTACATAATATATATGTATAGATATGAATTACCAATGAATGGATAGGTATATATAGACGTTATTATTTAAAGTTAAATACCCATGACCAAGTTAACAATGACAATACCCAGCTATAATTATACAGTTAAATCAGTCAGTTTATTTTACCACCCAGGTTACATTTGAGAACCATTCTACCACCTACAGTTTTAATAACTTAGTTATATCATGGGCTCTTACACAGATTAAACCTTCAATTGCTTCACTCTATTTTTTAAGCAAAATGTTTTCATTCTTTGGCTTTAAAGAATTCATTGTTTATATAAAGATAGAGCTGAGTAAATGGCAGTTGATAAGTCTTGAAAATTTGAACGCTATACTCGGTTCCTAAACTATTCCTGTAACCCCCCAAGCTAGAACTATACAGCAACCTGAACACGAGAGAAAAGGCGCAAAGTATACGAAAAGTACTTTACTCCAAGGTTCATTAAAATGAACCTTGTTACAGAAAACATAGGGTTTCTAAAATATTCTAAATGGTCTTGGGTTGCTCGAAGATTCTGGAATGCTACTAAACATAGTAGCAGTATAACAACCAGCCAATCAGAACTTCTACATGTGACCTTTCCCATCCTTGATGTTTCTGGCTAAAACTTCAAGTGAAAGTTGATTGGATGAAATGCTTCTTAATGTTTTCCTGATCCTTGCTTGTCTTTTGCGAGAAATCTTCTGGATCATCCCAACAGCAGTCTGATGTTTAAATTAAATTGATTGATAATTAGAATTCATTAAGAGAAATTAAAAGACAATTTACAGTTTAAAGTTGGTAATTCAATACTGACAGAACGAATTACAGATGAACCTACCATTTATTATAGGAATGGTCCTATTGATATAATCATAGTATCATAGTGTGTACTACTGATGTCGACAGATATAAGTAGTATGTATCGTTGAGACTGTAAGTTATGGGCAACATTTGAGAGACGCCAGACTGACCTTGAGAGTGTCCACCTTATAACCAGGACCAAATGAAGGTTATAAACCTGTGTGAGGAATTAAAATTATGATTTACAGTTAATGATTCAAGTTAAAAATGAAATTTAGGGTCTGCATCACGAACTGACATCAGCTATAATGTCAAAACTCTATTTATCTGAATGAATGAGTGAATTTCACGTCAAAATCCAAGACCTGTTTTCTTATACTTGATTGGTTCGTTCATAAATTATAATCTCACTTAAAGAATGATTGGTATAGGAAACGAAAGAACAATCAAGTTTGAGATGATTCATTAACATTTTGCAAATGAACTATTAACTGTTTGATTCCCAGGTTTTACTAATTGGCGTTTTTTTAGTGAGTTAGTTTTCGACGGGATGGGGGCGCTAACCGCATGCCCAACTCTCCTCCTTTATCCAGGCTCAGGACCAGCAGTAGCCCTAGGAGGGACTCCAGGCGGAGTTAGGTTTTACCAAAATGTTCTATAATTTTGTATTCAAATACATTCGATAGTCCCCATTTGTGTCTCCGTTCACTACACTATCATACTAACAAGTTAGTTTCTTTATTTTTCATACCATTTGTGTTGTGATTGTCATAGATTTTGAAAATATTCGGTGTATTATATGATGTGAATTTTCTATAGCTTAGTGTTTAGCAATAATTCAATGGCTTGTAAGGTAATCACAAATACTAATCTAAAGGCATTTTACACATAACAAAATCGACTTCAATTGAAGACTATAAATCACTAAGGATTTAATTTTTTTTCCATTTTGTGATCAGTTAATAGTCCTTATACATAACTTCTGCAGATATTCTGATCTCAAATTGATCGTGTTAACTTTAGCCTCCGAATGCCGAGAGTGGTAAGAGTTAGCTCACACTCTCGAAATGCTCTCAATTGACCACGTGTTTACAATCACTGCCAGGGAAGTCCTAATCACTGGCTTCTCGCGACATTAGTGTTGTTTACGAAATCGACAGGAAGAAATGCGAATGTCCGGTGCTTTAATCGGGTCAGTGGACATGGATAGTCCATCTAGGGGAGTTGGAAAACCCTCATTCCAAACCAATGGTGTACATGGACACCAGTATCCTAAAGGAAAAAAATGAAGTATGAACCTACTTTTGGTCACCGGCTAACACGGGACTGCATCTACTGATGTTGCTCCATTGTCTTGTGGATCAAACCTTTTGGTCGTAGGCTCCGAGTGTGGCTCCCTAAGAAAACCACCCGGTCAGTATCACAGTCCATATACCATTCAAGTGACTTGTTTAGCGTATATTTCATTGGCGCCTCTTTGTATCAATGTTTATATGTTTACATAAATAAAAACTATTTGGTGATCACTTTAGACTATTGAACTTCCTAAAGGATCATATGTATAGATATGAGGATTTCTAAATTTCAATAAAATAACTATACAGTACAATTTGATTTTCAATATTGATCTAAAAACAAAATCAGTCAGTCAGTAATATAAATAACTTGAATAGAAGAAAAAGAACAATTTCAACACGAAAGTACATTTTGGGGGGGGGAGGAGGGGGACAGGGTTTTTCTTTTTTCTTTTTCTTTTAATCGACTTAAGATGAATATTTTCAATATAGAATTATTATAATTTACAATTTCAATATTTAAAGAAATTTGCGTGAATAATCCACATTTTACATTCAAATAACTTGACTGATTTGTTTGACAATAACAAATGGTGAGACAATTTTCTAATATATATGATCAATTGGTAACAATCGTGCATAGCAACTAACTTAACGACATAAGTTTAACTTAGCAACACTTTAAAAACAAAACAAAAAAAAGAAATGAAATTTATGATAAGTTTGACAATATTTGATACAATCAGATAAATCTATTGAAATAGCCTGAAATTTATAAACTTTTAAAAAGATAGAGATTAAGCATTTCATGCATGATATCTAAGGTTCTGAGTTCGGTTCCAATGTGGATGGTCGTGAGTAAGCACGTAAGATGGTTTTCCTACAACGACAAAATGGTCTTCAACTGATTCCAGATTTTCAATGTGTGGTCTAACATAGATTGCTATACAATCACGATGTTTATCAACGATTTTTGAATAAAGCTGTTATTAGATATGAATGTTATAGCAATTGAAATTGAACACTTTCAAGATTATATCAAGAATCTGATCTAACTTTCTTCAAAGAAAAATTTAAATTAATATTATTAAGTTTTTAGTTGAGATCATTGATCGATTAATGGAAGACCACCATGGAAAACGTGGAATCATTGGTCGGTTGTTTCATCCTAGTGTAGGATTACTCAGCAGTGTGTATCCACGATCGCGCCTACAGGATCGGAACTCAGGACCTTCAGTCTCGTGCGCGAAAGCTTAACCTCTGGACCACTAAGCCGCTATCCGATGGTATTGACTTCTGACCTCAACCAATCCATAAAATTGCACGACCATCTTCTATTGTAATAAGGTAGATACTTGTCTCTACCTGATATACATTAGCTCCACTGGTTACAGCTTCGTATTAAAGATAATCAAATGGAATCGTAATCTACCACACTGATTAAACAGCTCCCAATATTCTAATAAAAATATCTCTTACATATAATTAACTAACTTTAACAATATGAGAATTAATATCAGAAGGGGTATTGTGGAGATTTTAAGCGTTCACACGAGAGACGTATAGATTCTGGATTCGAATCTTGCGAGGTGGATTCGTGGATATGAACTACTGAAGAGTCTCAGCACTGAGAAATCGAATACTCTCAGATTAAAAAAATATTTTCTTTCTGTAATGTAAACTGTTAATAAAGAAAATCATAACAAATTTATTAGATAATAAATGATGTTTATGAATATCAACAACAAAACATCATGGATTAATGGTTTATATCTAGTCAGTGACTATTTTGGTTTGTTTTTGTTTTTTTGTTTTTAATTTCTTTTTCTCATGTATCACTTTAATGTTAAATAGAATTTCTTTTATAGATTGTCTATGTAAATGTTATTTGTCTATTTTTTTATATCACTAAGGGAATACTTGTTTATTAGTCATATGATACATAGTGACAGTATGTGTGTATGGGTGTATGTATGTGTGAGTGGGTGTATGTGTGTTTAAAACTGGTTTCGAATTTCACTATTAATACTCGTGATCAATCATAAATATTATGTTTAAATGATTCAAATGGATAAGAAGTATGAATGAAAAGAAGAAGAAGAAGAAATCAGATTCAGTGTTGGAAACCTTACATTCAGTTACATTCCTGAATGATCATAATCATTACTGATTATAGTTTGTAGATCATAATAACTACATGCTTTAAACTAATATAATTCTTCATGATTTATAACATCCAGTATTCAGAGGTGTCAATGTTTAACTTCAATTAATCCACGAAATAGAGCCACTGCCCATCATTATCTTTAGTGTATTACTGTCACATAACAGACAGGATTGAACTGTACTCGTTATTTGTGACTGAAAATGATTTAAATGTTTATTTACGTATTAAATTTAGTTCTTTGTATATTGAACATAAACTTATCATTATAAAGACAAGGATAGTTTGACAAACAGCCAGTGTAACAGCAGTCTCTGCATCAGTAGGCCTCAACATACACAAGAGGAAAACCAAGGTCCTCAAATACAACATGGAGAACACATGATGGCGAAACTATGGAAGATGTGGAATCCTTCACATAATTGGGAAGCATCATCGATGAACACAAAGGTTGAGATGCAGATGTAAAGGCGAGGATTGGCAAAGCTAGGGCCGCATTCCTTCAATTAAAGGACATATGAAACTGAAAACAACTGTCTCTCAACCAATATCGAATCCCGAATCTTCAATACGAATGTAAAGACAATTCTGCTGTATGATTCTGAAACGGAAAACTACTACTACCATCATCAAGAAGGTAAAAGTATTTATAAATAGTTGTCTATACAAAATATTCAACATCCATTGGCCGGATACCATCAGCAACAGCCTACTGTAGGAGAGAACAAACCAGCTTCCAGCTTACCAGGAAATTATAAAACGACGATAGAAATCGATAGGACATACATAACGCAACTCATCAAACTGCATCACGAGGCAAGCCCTAACTTGGAGTCGTGAAGAGAAGCGGAAAAGTGGAAGGTCAAAGAACACATTACGTCTGGAAATAGAAGCGGATATGAAAAGGATGAATAACAACTGGAAAGAGCTGGGAAGGATTGACCATGACAGGGTTGGATGGAGAATGCTGGTGAGAAGCCTAATCTCCTACACGAGGAGTAAGAAACGGAAGTATGTAAGTAAGTAAGTTTGACAAACAAAGTAATTATTATTTAAATCAAAAGATTGATAGATATGTACAATGTACATATATAACAAATACACTTCGATAGCTTCTCTGAATATCTTTAGAATATCAAGAGAATAAGAGGAAACAAAATATCTGACTGGAGATGCTGAAAGTTTTCTAATTGCATAGTTGTTTCGTTCAAGTTAAATATTTAGATAGACAAGAATTCCTTGATGTTACTGAACAAAAACTAGGAACATTTCGTCCAATCAGTATACACTGAAGATACAGAAGAAACTTCTAGAAGGATGAAAAACTATATAATACACTCTAGTCAGATATGTACTTACTCTTCTATCAAGAAGTCAAACATTGGCAATAAATCTATGAATATGGTTATTATCAAGCATTTGAGTAGCATAATAATCACTAAGGCCCATTCAGAAAATGTTAACTATGATCAAGATATTCAAGTGTCGAAAAGTAACTAATCTTATTTCATGACGATAATCCATCTCCATATTATATTATTCTTCACAAGCTAACCGGTTTCCTAATCATCCTTATGACATACCTTCAACGAAATCAAATACACGTTTCTGCAAATGAACAGTGAAACTATACGTCCACATTCATAGTGCAGTTATTGTAACGTAGTTCGAAATCAATTAACGAATAGTCATTTCATGAACAAACTTCACATGGATTCCCTTCGGTGGCTACTGCCGGTTCCAAGCCCAGATAAAGGAGGAGGGTTGAGCATGGGGTTAGCGACCCCATCCCGTAGAAAACTAACTTGATAAAAAAAACACTAACCAGAAAAAATTATTCAAAACATTTGATGAACAATCTGCTTAAAGCTTGAATGCAATCCTGGTATCCAAAGTTAATATATTCAATTATATGTGGTTCTATCGTAATACAAGTTATTTACACTATTTTATTATCAATAATAATAACTAAAAAAAGATTTGTTAGAAGGAATGATATTTCTCTACATATTATATTCTTCTTTGTTGTAGGTTAACGTTAATCTTCCTATCATCTCTTAATAGTTGGGGAGCTAGGTCCAGATTACCGGTGATAGGTGTGGAGTTATAGGAATAAAGTTTAAATGCGTAGAATAACTAATTACATTGATTCTTGTCTTGCTATTGTGTTCGTTTACTTACAATTGCGAGTCATAGACCATGTTCAAGCGAAAGAAGCCTCATTTCAATTTATCATGCTAAAATTATTACAATACATATTGAGTCTTGCCCTGGTACGGCTGAGGGTGATGATAGTCAGCTCTCCATCTCCAAATGTTTTCAAATGGTCATGAGTATACAGTCACTGTCAAGGAAGTCCTACTCACTGCCTTCTCGCGACACTATCCGATACTTTAAACGGTTTAGTGAACACAGTGAGTCCAAACAAATGGTGTACATGAGCACCAGTATCTTGATGGAACAAATGACGTATGAACCACTTGTTAGTCACCGACTACCATGAGACTGCACCTCCTTATATTACTTCACTGCCTTGTGGATTAGGCCTTTAGTTCAAAGGCTCCGGGTATTTCCCTCTAAAAAAAAACCAACTCATTTTGTTTGAGCTTCTGCAAAATATCATAGCCCACACATCAATTAAGTGACTTTTGTGGTGCATATGTATTCGATACCCTCTTTTTTAACCAATATTTCCATGTTCAAATAAATCATAAATCATAAATAGTAATCAAATAATTTAAACCTGATGAATACATCCCAGACACTAAAACCATCGGATGCCAGTTCAGTGATCTGGTAGGTTAAGCATTTGCGCGCGAAACTGAAGGTCCTGGGTTCGAATCTTGCGGAGGAGATCGTAGATACACACTGCTGAGAAGTCCCGCAACAGGACGAAACAGCCGTCAAGTGCTTCCAGGTTTCCAACGGTGGTCTTACATCAATCAGTTCATGATCTCAATCAAAAAAATACCAGACAAATCGATTTTATCTTTTTTGTAATCCACCAACATTTAACTTCTTTTTAATCACTTAACAACCATCATTATGTTAACATTTACAATCATCTTGACATTCATCTATAATCATTGTGCAATTCATTAAATGTTAACAACATTTTAAATGATTCCAATAAATAACCAATCGATTTTTATTCAGTTTTCTTTTTCGCCATCCAAAAAAAAGAGAGAAAAACTCCAAAAAAAACTTGAAAAAAAATAAAGAAAAGAAAAGAAAAAAAAGAAAAAACAGAGAAACTCAGACATTTTATTTGTTCTTTTCTTTTTGTTGTTGTTGTTGTTATTTTTGTTTTTCTTTTTTTTTCTTTTATGATGTATATGTGATATTTACAATGTAATCAGTTGATTTGTTTATTGTAGGTAAATAAAATACAAAAAAAGATAGTAATAATCATAATCATAATCATAATAATGAGAAAACCGATTTGTTTAAATAAAATGTGATCGGTTTTTCTTATTATAAAGAAAAACGTAGGTTGACTACTGTTTATTGAATGAAAGAAAAACAGACAGACAGATAGACAAACAAACTGATGTGAACAGAGAAACAAGAAACTTTGACTAATTACGGAAGCTATTGGGGGGGGGGTAACTTTATTTCATTTCATTCAAAGGTTGTAAACACAGTAACATTTCAATCATTAAGATCATGAGTCAGTTGAAGTTAGACCACCATGGAAAACCTGGAAGCACTGGACGGCCGTTTCGTTCTATTGTGGGACTCCTCAGCAGTGCGCATCCACGACCTCGCCCCCTGCGAGATTCGAATCCAGGACCTACTGGTTTCGCGCGCGAGCACTTAACCACTAGACCACTGAGCAGGCATTCAACGGTGTAAATGTCTAACTTCAACTAATCCACGAAATTCAGCGACACATCCACCATTGTCTTCAGTGAGTTTCTATCCCACAACAGATCTGGTTGAATTCCACTGGTCACTACTTCTCACTAGAACTCCAGGATATACCTCTTGAAGCCAGTCACTAGTGAGCATATGTTGATTATTATCAGAAGGGGTTTTGTGGAGATTGTAGTAATTTCAATGATTAAGATCATGAGTCAGTTGAAGCTAGACCAGCATGGAAAACCTGGAAGCACTGGACGGCCGTTTCGTTCTATTGTGGAACTCCTCAGCAGTTCGCATCCATGGCCTCGCCCCCTGCAAGATTCGAACTGACTCATGATCTTAATGATTGAAATCACTACAATCTCCACAAAACCCCTTCTGATAACAGTAACATTTATTTTCGTTCCTAATCTATTTTACAGAACATAAGCTTTCATTTGATGTATGATTTACTGATGTAGCGTTTTCTGTTTCAAAGCTATTGTCATTTAAACGTACTACCTTGTACTCTATTTTTTCACTTTAATTCCCAGTTTTGGAAGTAATTGTATTTTCCTAGTTATTGTACGTTGTAGTCGGGTTAGTCACCTATTTATTCATGTACCACCTTTTAACACTAATCTGAAATTGGAAAATCGGGAACCAGATCTGAATTACGGATAAATTGAGTAGTGTTCCAGTGGACTTGTCTTCTCTCACTCACGCGCTTTTCAGCCAATCAGGTGATAGAATAGTTCTCGTCTCTCGACCCTAGTTCGAACTCATGCGTACTAGCCTCAAGGTTAAGCCAGTCAGTCTATCTCATCAACGTCTTAATCTAGATTAGATAGCATCAGTACCAAAAGTGTTAGACAGATCAAGGACATAACATAAACAATGAACACTGTGATCATAAATATATAGATATTAATAAAACGAACAGTTAGTTGTATTTGTTACTATGACATTATTTTCATTATGAGATGATGGAGAAGATTTGTAATTCAGATGGATGATTTTGATAGAGTTTTGTTTGGTTGTGGAGCTTTTATCGTTATTCTGAACGGCATCATCAGCACAAACTTCAGGTAGAAGTGAAATGTTCAAATTTCTCTACATATGATTCCGAGCTTATTGTATATACCTCGATTTTGATTGGTACTTGTTAACTTCAAAACCTGTCATGAATATAAGCTTTCTTCATACAAAAAGTTTGAATCATCATTCAGATAATATTCAAGGAGTTCATAGTAACTGGAATATTCACTTGAATAATCACTAATTTGTTATGTCATCCATGTTTGTCATTCTTCTTCAGAAGACCATCCATAATGAAAATATTTTGATGAAGTTTTGTTCTTTGAGCTAGATGGTTTGGTTGTGGAGCTTTCATTGTTTATCTGAATGATAATCTGTCATGATAGGTTTTGAGGTCAACAAGAATCAATCAACATCATGGTGTACACGACAAGCTGTGAATCATATGTAGAGAAATTCGAACACTTCACCTCTACCTGAAGTTTGTGCTGATGATGCCGTTCAGAATAATGATGAAAGCTCCACAACCAAACCATCCAACTCAGAGAACAAAACTTCATCAAAATATTTTCATTATGGATGGTCTTCTGAAGAACAATGACAAACATGGATAAAATAACAAATTAGTGATTATTCAATTGCTATGAACTCCTTGAATGTTATCTGAATGATGATTCAAACTTCTTGTATGAAGAAAGCTTATTCTCATTAAAGTCAAATAATCACTGGAATGTAAATGTAGACATTTACAAACTTATTAAAGTATATTTTAATGTTATAAAGGAGCCTAACTACTACTTATATATAAAATAACATTAAAATAATACAAATATATGTAATCTAACTTACCATTATACTGAGAATTTTACATACAGTAGACCAATGGTAAAAACTTACTCATCACTTGTCATATTGGTGAACTATGGAGCAATTTTGTGGATTAATTGAAGTTAGACATTAACATCGTTAGATGATGGCTCAGTAGTCTAGATGCTAAACAATCACGTACAAGACTGGTAGATCCTAAATTCAAATCTCATGAAGTGGGATCGTGAATATACACTGCTGAAGAGTCCCATACTAGGATGAAACGGCCGTCTATTACTTTCAGGTTTTCCATAATGGTCTAACTTCAACTGACTCATGAATTCAACTATAATATTCACAAAACACATCTCTTATCATGTAGACATTTGTAGAAATATGGACAGTGGAAGAAGATGAATTCAAAGATCAATATATTTCGAAATTATTAACTAAAGTGTTTACTTTCCCAGTTTTAGATCACATAGTCTAGTGTTTTCACTATTCCATTTAATTGTGTAAGGTATATGTCTATCTAAACGGTTAAAATATTAAATTCAATATAACAGATAGTTTGTTGTATTCAATGTAGTCTAATGTTCACCAGTTTAATTCTAAAGTACCTTAGATTTGATATTATCTTAGACAAGAATTAGTTATGAATGTAGATTTTGGGCATTCATCAATAAATTACATTTAAAATCTTAAAGGAATTGATACATCTTATTAGATCCAAATTATTGTTAACTACTCTAAAGATTTAGATTGTTGCCTCTAAGCTATCTCAAACATAACTCACTTTATTTAAGAGTTAATTATGTTTATTGTGTAGTAACCAATATGGTCCACCAGGGTGCTTGGTACCTGTGTGGTTACGCCACAGGATTGAGCTGTACTATTCAGATTGTAGCGTTATAGCCTATACGGTGTCCGGCTCCCCTGTTAAATGGGCTTGGGCTGTACTGTTTGGGTTGTCGCGTGAAAGTCTGGACGGTGTCTGGTTCTCCTGAAAACCGATGTAAAATTACCCTGGCCCACAAGGGTATATTATATAACTGTGAATAACCAATATGTTTGTATAGTTCTATTGAAGAAGTTCTGAAGTTTGTTTGATCTATTAAAAGTGATTATTTGATTGTTACAGTTAGATAATCCCTTAGATCTACAGAAAAAAAATGCATTTGATTACTTCAAAATGATGTAACAGTGTAGATATATCAGTATATGATATCAGTTACTGTTTAGTGATCAATCAACTAACATTTAGTGTATGAAAATCATCATAATCTAGTGATAGATATATATGTATAAACCACATGTTGTATGCTTCATTTCATCTACCGGTAACCTATTTTTTTTCCCAATATTCATTAAAATTCAATCTATAAACTTATTTACCATATTAATTCTATTTATAGATATTTGTTATAAATGAAAATGGATGGTGGCTAGCAGTGGAATCTAGGGAAGTGCGTTTCGTCTTACATGGAACTCGTCAGTTGGATGTACCTTCACCTTAGAGTTGATGTTTACTCCAGGAGTCAAACCCAATGTCTTTCACTTCAAATGCCATCACTTTATCCACTTAACTACTGTATTCTGATAAGACAAAATGCACGTCAAACTAGATTTCATTGCTAGCCACCATCAATCTTTACTTATTAAACTTTTTGACTTAAGTCAATATCAAGATAATCCCTACAGGGTGTACATATGCCAATAAGATACTAATCATTTACAGTGCTACACATCAATAGAAAGATACAAGGAAACAATACTAAGTGAATTGAGATATCTTTTACATTTTCTTAGTACTTCAAAGATAGATTTTTCATTGTTGTTAATTCAAGTATGAAGTCATAACTAATGAAGTTTGTTTAACCTTTTTATTACTAAGGTCATTATTATTGATAACAATCAACATAGTTCTACAATAAGTTCGACATGTGAATTAATCAACATCAGTTTAATAGTTTAAAACTGAACTGATATCAGTAAGTTGTTGATTTGATCTTAAAAAGATTCGTTGGTATCAACAGCTTAGAAACCTTAGACCAACATTAAACAGTTGAAATCTTACAATCATGAAAACTGTTTACTTTTTCACTGAATTAATCTCTTTAATTTCAAGTAGATCTTTATCAAATTTGTTGTCTATCATCATTTTGTCGTTTATATAAACAACATTGGCAATGTTTCATTATTCATCTTCTATCATTTGGTATGTTATTCAGTGTATACTCAAGAGATTTCCCTAAATGCCTTCAAGACATATATATATATATATATATATATATATATATATATATATATATATTCGTAAACATTAAAAAATGTCAATAAATTTAATACAAACATCATGTGATTAGCAGTGGGATCCAGGATATGCGTTTTGTCCTATTTAGGACTCGTCAGCTGGATATACCTTCACCTCAAAGTTGATGTTCACTGATTAATTACAGTCCTAAATAACAATAGGAAGATACAAGTCAAACAACATCAATTTTGAGTCACCACAGATTTTAGATATTGAAATTGCAGTTAATATACTATTATGTAATAGGATTCAATAATTGAACTACCTTCTTATCTTCAAGTAATACAATCATACTATTTGAATATTCTATAGCTTTACAAAGTAAAAACACCTAATGACACTGTCAGTGAACTAAGCAAAAGCTCTATCTTGTTAAAGATAACTAATAAAATGAATTACATAGGCTATACTCATGGAACCTTATACTTACATGATCGTGAACACATCCCAAGTTTGTTGGTAAAATCTGTCACAAAACACTTTAGCAGCATTATATTATCTTAATTTGTAGGTAGCAGACGTCACATTAAAATGAATGAAGTTTTCTATTTTATTGCCAAGATCCGAAAAAAATCTACTTAAAGAAGAAAGAACACAATTTCTCTTCACATCTGAAACCATCTGAATTAACTACAGAAGACCCCACTTGTGTATTTACATGGGGTATGTTCACTTTATATGTTTGCGTTGATTTATCACTAGATTACCATATACATAAAATTGAACATTATAAGCCTTATACTGGCTAGATTTATTCATGTTTATTTCTTGCCAAGCTTTATTCTTAATCTACACTTTCATCTCTCTAAATTACACATGAATCTCTAGTAATAATTGGTAGTAGTAGTAGTAGTAGTAGTAGTAGTAGTAGAATTGTCTATTCTGCATTTTACGAGATATAGTATTTATTTTCTCAATTTTTAATGATATAGTATAATAGTTGGATTCATTATTTGATAAAAGTTAGAACACCATGGAGAACCCGGAAGCACTAAACGCCCATTTCATCCTAGTATAGGACTCTTCAGAAGTGCGTATCCACGATTCAGTTCACAGGATTTGTACCCAGGATTTTCAGTCTGGAGTTTATCCTGCTAGAAGCCATGACCAATGGAGTTCGACCGGATCTGTTGTGAGATAACAACTCACTAAAGATAATAGTGGACGCTGGTGCAATTTAATGGATTGGTTGAATTTATACATTAACACCGTTGGATACCGGCCGGCTCAGCGATCTACAGATTAAGTGTTCATGTACGAGACTGATAGGTCCTAGATTCG
Organism: Schistosoma spindalis; assembly: GCA_946903255.1. Lineage (NCBI taxonomy): Eukaryota > Metazoa > Platyhelminthes > Trematoda > Strigeidida > Schistosomatidae > Schistosoma > Schistosoma spindalis. Next base: position 46,701,299 of record OX336418.1, read on the forward strand.
ATTTCCTTGTGCGGGATGGTGGATGTGCACTGCTGAAGAGTCCCATGCTAGGATGAAACGATCGTTTGGGGCTTCCACGTTCTCCATGGTGGTCTAACTTTTATCAACTAATGAATCCAACTATTAAATTAGATTACTAAAAATTGAGAAAGTAAATACTAATATATAGTAAAAATGGAGAATAAACCATTCTAGAAAAACTAGATTAAGTTCAATCACGAAATAAGATTGTTTTGCTGTATGGTTTAACATTCAGTTTACTATAAGACCATAAACAGAATCTATCAAGATTTCTCAATTCAAGATAAGTATTTTCATGAATATCTAAGAAGAATTTCATCAATGATTGAGATATATTTATCAATATAAACTATAACTATAATTTCAATGGTTAAGATCATGAGTTAGTTGAAGCTAGACCACCATGGAAAACCTGGAGGCACTGGACGGCCGTTTCGTCCTATTATGGGACTCCTGAACAGTGCGCGTCCACGACCTTGCCCCCTGTGGGATTCAAACCCAGGACCTACTGGTTTTAGGCTCGAACACTTAACCACTAGACAAATGAGCCGGCATCCATGTGTGTTAATGAATAACTTGAACTAATCCCATGAAATTGAGCAACACATCCACCATTGTCTTCAGTGAGTTACTATCTCACAACAGACCTGATTCAAGTCCACTGCTCACTACTTCTCATTAGAACTCCAGGATATACCTCTTGAAGCCAGTCACTAGTGAAACCAGTAGGTTCTGGGTTCGGATCTCGCGTGGGGGCGAGGTCTTGGATGCTCACTGTTGAGAAGTCTCATAATAGAACGAATCAGCCATTCAGTGCTTCCAAGTTTTCCATGGTGGTAGTCTAGCTTCAACTGACTCATGATCTTAACCATTGAAATTACTACAATCTCCACAAAAACCCCTTCTGATAACTATAATTCTTATCCTATAGTTTTAAATCATTTGCATAAACCTAATTGACATTTAGTATTGTTTAATATATTCATTATTCAAATGAGAATCTTATTATTTAAGATTTAAAATGTTTCAACATGAGGTTTGATCTTCGTTTCTTTTTTTTTCTTTTTTTTTTTCTCTTTTTCTTCAACTTTCTGACCCAATTGTTTCTAATTGATCTCATTTTATTCACCAATTCAACTAGACATGAATAATAATTTATATGTAAACTAATATAGTTTAGTTGATGAATGAAATATTACTTAGTATCTATATATATATATATCTATATAAACACTTTCCACCCAAAACTGACATTGAACCTAAAATGACAACTAGAAACTAAGTCATTATAACTAATAACTTTGTTCTAAGTTGTATCGCTTTATCCATTGCTCACACCCACATATATATAAAGAGATTGAGGGAAACAGAGCAAGAGTTATCATTCCAATCTCATCTTGGTCATATACACCAATTCAATGTTTCCTATTATGACATTGATTACATAGGAAGGTACATTATGTTTTTTGTTTTTTTTTGGTTTTTGACAAGATTTACGTAATTCAACAATCATTCTATACATGAAATTCATATAAAGTGAGAGTAAATTATTGAAAACTGTGACAGGACTTTGATCTTTTAGACTAAAACAAGCCTTTAAATCATGTAATGTTATTAGAACAATGATTGTTTTGACTAAATATATCACAATAAGACTATAACATAATGAATTATCTAATTCTTTCCTTTTTATTTCAATAAGCTATAATTTATTTTATCTGACTTTTCTATTGTACACGTAACAACAAATTCAGGAGAATACAACTAGGGTAACAGCAGCCTCAGCAACAGTAGGTCTTAACATACACAAAGGGAAAAACAAGATTCTCCAATACAACACAGCATGCAACAATCCAATCACAATTGACGGAGAAGCTTTGGAAGATGTACAAACCTTTACATATTTGGGCAGCAACATCGATGAACAAGGTGGATCTGATGTAGGTGTGAAGGCACGGATTGGCAAAGCAAGAGCAGCATATTTACAATTGAAGAACATCTGGAACTCAAAACAATTGGCAACCAACACCAAAGTCAGAATTTTCAATAAGAATGTCAAGATAGTTCTACTGTATGGGGCGGAAACCTGGAGAACTACGAAAGCCATCATCCAGAAGATACAGGTGTTTATTAACAGTTGTCTACACAAAACACTTCGGATCCGTTGACTAGACACTATTAGCAACAACTGATATGAGAGAGAACAAGTGAAATTCCAGTGGACGAAGAAATCAGGAAGAAGTGCTGGAAGTGGATAGGACATACATTGAGGAAAGCACCGAACTGTGTCACAAGACAAGTCCTCACATGGAATGCTCATGGTAACAGGAGGAGAGGAAGGTCAAAGAACACATTATCTTGAGAAATGGAGATAGACTTGAGAAAAATGAACAAGAATTGAATGGAACTAGAAAAGAGGGATAAGGACAGGGTTTGTTAGAGAATGCTGGTCGGTGGCCTATGCTCCTTCACGAGGAGTAACAGGCGAAAGTATGTGTGTATAATTTGTTTTGTTTGAATTGTGATTTCTGGTTAGCGCTTTATTTTAGACAGTTAGTTTCTTATGGGATGAAGTCACTAACCACATGTTCAACCAACCCTCGTTTATCCGGGCTTGGCATCGAGAGTAGCCCTAGAGGGGTGGGGTACAGACGGAGAATGATGGGTTGGAGAATGCTGGTCGGCGACCTATGCTCCATTAGGAGTAACACGCGTAAGTAAGTAAGTAGGTAATAAAGTAATCTGTTTTTTATTGATCAAAATTCGGTTTTTACCTTAATACAATAAGCCTTGAGTAATTCCTAGAAAAAGTTTTCAGAAACCAGGAAAATGTTGAGAATACTTTAAACAATTAAACATTTTTAGGCAATCTCAAGTGAGGTCGATGGTGGATGCACAATGCTGAGGAATCCCACAATAGGATGAAACGGTCATCCAGTTCTGCCCGGTTTTCAACTGTGGTCTAACATCAATCGGTTCATGATGTCAATCAAAAAAAATCTCAAGAGAATTTCATATTTTAATAATTTTAGCAGGACATTCAGAAGATTCCAGAATCTTAAGATCACATATAATCCTATGTATACTTATGCTCTATATGAAATGATATAACATTTCAAAAAAGAAACTCCTATTTTTATCCTTATCTTTTGTTTTCTGCTATTGATTTCTTTACTTGAGTGTTATATTCACTACTGAATTAACACAGAATATGGTATACAACTACGGGACTCGAACGTATAGAACCCCTACAGTTGCAAAATCGGAAGACAGAAGAGAATTAGAGAAGTGTACAGAAAATGTGTTTTTTTATAACATCATTATAATTCATCCAATTCTCAAAGAAGCATGTCATACTACTATCCAATAGTAACATGCCACTTTGATATTCTAGAAAATTTCATCACGTTCTGATTGGATAGAAACTTAACACTTCCTTTAGAACTACTGGAGGCTCCGTTATAGTTCTTCGGAAATTATCTCAACATTGAAAAACTGCTAGTAATTAAGAAGCGTTAAAGAATTCTGTATCTAAGAGTTTACATACTCACATATATCATATCTACAAACAAAAGCACAATAACACTAAATATATATATATACATATATATATATATATATATATATATATATATATATATCAGAAGGGGTTTTGTGGAGATTTCAGTAGTTTCAATAGTTGAGATCATGAGTCAATTGAAGTTAGACCACCATGAAAAACGTGGAAACACTGGGATGCTGTCTCGTTCTAGTATGGGACTCTTCAGCAATACACACCTACGATCCTGTCCACCGCGAGACTCGAACCCAGGATCTACCAGTTTCATGAGTGAGCGCTTAACCATTAGACCACTAAGCCGGCCGGCATCCAACAGTGTTAATGTCTAACTTCAACTAATCCACGAAATTGTGCCACCGTACATCATTGTCTTCAGTGAGCTAATATCTCACAACAGACTTGGTTGAACTTCACTGGTAACGGCTTCTCACTAGAACTCCGAGAAATGCCTTTTGAAGTGAATCACTAGGACGAAACGGCCGTCTAGTGCTTCTAGATTTTCCTTGGTGGTCTAGCTTCAATTGACTCATGATTTTAATTATTGATAGTAGAGTGATACACTTTACAGATTGCCTCGATATTGCCTTAAGTTACAAGCAGTATATGTAAGTGAATTCAAACTTCATTTCATTACACAAGCAAGTGACTATAAGAAATCAGTAGCTAAGTAAATAACGCGATGGTATTTGAATCGATTGTTACTAGGTTCGAGTCTCAGAGTGAATATCAACTCTAAGATGCAAGTACATCCAGCTGACGAGGCCAAAATGGGATAAAACTTGCATCAAACTGGATTCCACTTCTAGTCACTATCCATCTTTGTTTATAAAACTTATGACTTAAGAGGCAATCCGTACAGGATGCACATATGTCGATAACAGACTAATCGATTGCAGTCCTATACATCAATGGGAAGTTTCAAGTAAAAACAATACCAACTGAATGTATATATATATATATAGTCCCTTATATAATGCCTTCTGATTACACAAAGACAAATTTTGTTTATTTTTGTGGTTTACAATGAATTTTAAACAATGTTCCATGTCAATGAATAAAATGAAAAGAATCTTGTTGCGTGACTATTTGTTAATTCATATTTAAATTTACTAAGATGATTAAACATCTAACTAAATCCAATCAACAACAACAACAACAACAAAATATCAGTATAGGGATTGTGGAGATTATTAGGCTTTTGATTAACATCATGAACCGATTGATGCTAGACCACCATTGGAAACCTGGAAGCACTGGACGGCCGTTTCGTCTTATTGTGGGACTCCTCCGTAGCAGTGCGCATCCACGATCCCGCTCGCGGGATTCGAAACCAGAGTCTTTAGTCTCGCGTGCGAACACTTAACCTACTGGACCACTGAGCTGGCCGTCATCCAACGGTGTTAATGTCTAACTTCAACCAACCCACAAAATTGCACGACCATCTTCCATTGTACTGAGGTAGACACCTGTTTCTACCCGACACGGATTAGCTCCGCTGGTCACTACTAATTCCAATTATCATCAAACTATAACAGCAAAGGTGTCGTGTTGCATAGGTGGTCTAAATAGAACAACCTAAACAAAACAATCAAAATCGAATTCAACTAACTACGACCATTAGAAAATTATTAATATTAAAGAACATATTCCGAAACGTTTAAGGTCAAATGGATTAAAAGCATTCAGCAATGCCATCGCAAAACATCACTTTGACACAAGACATGAAGTTGATACACTGAAGTCTTTCAAATTGATTAACAATCAATCAAACTGCAACTTTTTGAAATTCGTGGAAGCGATCAGATCTATGTACCCAAAAAAAAAAAGAGATAGTCATAATTCTTACTTTGCCTTGGCAACATTACATCTTTTTTATTGGATCATTCATTATTTCAACTCTTTTTCAAGTTTTGATTACATTTTAGTATCAGTTACTACGTTAAGCCCATATAACTTATTCTAGCTTGTGGACAGGCCAATTCATCCATTCGTCTTGAGACGCGTTTTGACCTTGTTAATTATTCACTTATCAATCCTGACTGTTTTTATCTGAGGATATGTGCGCGGACATCATATCCTATTCATCAGATGTCTGTAGCTTATTTTTTGTGTGACTATAAATATCGATTAACGCTTGACTAAATGGAGTTGACTCATACACCTTTTTCGTTGTGCGCCATTTCGTTTCGCTTTGTTCTCTTCTCTTCACTTCCTTCACTTCGTTCCTCTGATTGCCTATGCAGAAGCTAGAATAAGTTATATGGGCTTCACATAGTAACTGACATTACAATATCAATGTCATTTTTCTTCAATTCATATGTTCTGGAACTTTCGTTCTCATATATTTATTTATTCGGAACAAAATGTATTTTTATGACTTCATTAACTTGATCACAATCTTCGCTACATCATGATACACATAGCCATCTTTGATCACCCTCTTATGTAATAAGTATGTGAATATCTGTAATAACTGGAATCATAAAATATTAAATAGGTTGCGTGCAGTTGATAAGAACCTAATGAAATAAGGTGAATTCATTCTATTCTGCATCGATCTTCGTTCTTTCTCTATTTAATATAATAAAGGGATCTATGTGTACGATCATGACAACTAATTGTGTTTTATGTGTCTTTAATCCATTTACGTCATTTTCAGCCAATTTTTTCCGATAGATACACATGGATTGACGTTTAGAAAATAATTTCAACGATTAAGATCATGAGTCAGTTGAAGCTAGACCACCATAGGAAACCTGGAAGCACTGGACGGCCGTTTCGTCCTATTATGGGACTCCTCAGCAGTGCGCATCCACGACCTCGCCCCCTGCGAGACTCGAACCCAGGACCTACTGGTTTCGCGCGCGAGCTCTTAACCATTAGACCACTGAGCCGGCCGGCATCCAACGGTGTTCATGTCTAACTTCAACTAATCCACGAAAATAATTTACTTTTTTTAATAAACAACCAATTTATATTCATTTACCAATTATCAACTACTTACTTTAATTACGTCTGTTACTCCTCGTGTAGGAGTATAGGCCGCCCAACAACATTCTCCATTCAACCCTGTCCTGGACAATCCTTTTCAGCTCTTTCCAGGTTTTATTCATTCTTTTCATATCTGCTTCCAATTCCCGATGTAATATGTTCTTTGGTCTTTAACTTTTCCGCTTCGTTTCACGATTCCAAGTTGAGGCTTGCTTTGTGATACAGTTTGATGATTTGTGTAATGTCTGTCCTATCCATTCCAATCATCTTTTCCTAATTTTCTCTTCAGAGGGAAACTGATTTCTTCTTTCTCACAGAAGGCTGTTGCTGACGGTGTCTGGTTAATGGATGTTGAATATCTTACGTAGACAGCTATTGATAAATACTTGTACCTTCTTGATGATGGTTGTATCAATTCTTCGAGTTTCAGCTCCACATAGTAGGACTGCCTTGACATTCGTATTGAAGATTCTGTCTGATATCGATTGACAAATTATCAACTATTCACACTGATTCACATCTAACTGACTTACTTACTAAAGTCATCATTTTGAGTATGATTCAATGAGTAGAGTAGTATGCCTATAATTGATTTAATTGTTTAAGGCATCATATATTCTTCGATCATTTTTGTTTTCATGATTATCTTGAAGAAGTTCAGATAAGTTTACTAGACGAAACATTGAAATTATTTATTAATTCCAGTCATGGATATTTTCCGGGGAACTTCTATTCAGATGCTTCTGACGATTTAGAAAGCACTTCATTTCATGGTTTGTATAGTCTCAAACGAAATCAATTGCCAGGTCTATTCTATCACATGTGGTCGATAGTAGGCATGTAATAGCTAAAGGTGAGGTATTCAAAGTGATGCGTCAACTAACTCTGACTTTCCCGAATGGAATCTTCTCTTGTTACATATAGATTGGGGAAGTTAACAGTCGTAGTCTTTTTGTTCTTTAGCCAATTAAAACATAACAGACGGTATTACTAGTTTTTTCTAGTATTTACCATATAAATATTTAAAGTGTTTATTAAACGCGCTTCATACGTAGTCAAATTTAAATAAAGCTAAGGGGAACATACTTTATGGAAATCACCAAACTACATCAAGACGCAAGCTCCTAATTTGGAATCCTGAAGGGCAACGAAAAAGAGGAAGACCAAAGAATATAATCCGCCGAGAACTGGAAGCAGATATGAAAAGGATGAATAGCAACTGGAAAGAGCTGGAAAGGACTGCCCAGAACAGAGTTGGATGCAGAATGCTGGTGAGCAGTTTATGCTGCTACATGAAGCGTAACAGGAGTAAGTATGTGATTAAGTAGGGTTATTTATAGGTTTCTTTTAAATGTTCGATAAGTGCGCCAGTATTGTATTGAACGAGAACTATGATGGAAATAATCAATTTCTTATTTCATAAAAAATTACAGAAGATCATGGTAAAATATGAGAATCATACGTTCAATGCTTCATTTTCTAATCTTCCATCAACTATCCATTACATTCTGTCTGATTCTTCCAATATACAATTCATTTCTATTTCCCTTTCTGTTTTCTTTAATATGATCTTTTTACCGTTCTGCTACCAAGTTTTTCATTAACAATTAATGCTGCATACTACTAATATCGATGGACATAAGTAGCATATACCACGGTATTGCCGTACATTGCAATAGAATCTGATCAAAATCCAATCGAAAACAATCCTTTATACTTATGTGTATTTTTCACTTAATTTAAAAAGGAGGTAATTTTAAAATTCTATTTGAGACTCATCAGCTGGATATACCAGCATCTCAGATATGATGTCTATCCCGGTACCAGTCGCTAAGTGGATAAAATGATATCGTTTGAAGCTAAAGATGCTGGGTTCGAATTCAGGAGTGAACATCAACTCTGGCGTTCAGGTATGTCCAGTTGACGAATCCCAAATAGGACGAAACGTACGTCAAACTGGATTCCACTTCTAGCCAACATTCATTGTTGCTTATAATACATTTTATAGGTTTTCAAGTCTTATCAAATGTCAAGTGTTTACTACTAAAAAGATACAAAATTGGATAAAAAGTGTATTTAGATTTTTACTGGCTAGTCAGCCAAAATTAAATTTCTGTTTCATTTCCTATCGTTCAATACTAGATTCATTAATATGAGTAATGTAATTGAATTAAAATTATTGATAATGTTTCTTTATACTTTTTCCTGTTGGTATACATTTACTACTAAAAAACTAATCATTTCAGTAGTGTATAATTGTTAGTGAATATGTAACGTTTAATCATTTCCTATATACAATAAAATGAAACGATTGTTCATTTCTCTTTCTCACTTGTACTTACTTACTTACTTACACCTGTTAGCCTTCGTGGAGGAGCATAAGCTGCCAATTAGCCTACTCCATCCAACATTGTCCTTGATTCACATTTGTAATTATTGTCTATTTCATGTTAATCGACTTAGTAATGAAATCAGTTGTCAGGGAGGTGGAGTTTGTCTTAATGATCCAATAGATTTGTTATCGTGTACATTTTTTTCTAATAAATAAACAAAAACTTGTTTGCTTTCTGAAATGTCAATAGTGTCTAAAAACTATTCAACTGTAATTTCATATGCATAATACAATATACCTTGTATATTGACTTTATTTCTGGTTAGAGTTTTTTTTCTTCAGCGGGATAAAGTCATTAATCCCCATACTCAACGCTCCTCCTTTATACGGGCTTGGGACCAGCAGTATCCTCTGAGGGGTATTAGAAGGTTTTGTAATGACAAACGGTTGTTTTAATCCTGTTGAAAATACCTCTACGGTAAACATTCACAAATCTATACAGAAACCTAAATATTTTAGTTTTATGACCAGTACAATATTATTTAATTGACATTTTGAACAATTTCTACATTTATTTTCGGTTGAACTATTACATACCACTCGGCGTCCTACACTCCATTGGGAGTAACAGACGTAAGTAAGTAAGTATTATATAATACAATTGGTTGTTTAAAGTAAAATCATTAATAAGTTGTGTTCTCACACTTGACTTAATTTATGAACGACCGTTGAATGGATCTTAAGTGACCCTGACAAATATTAACCAATCTGAAGACAGTTTGTATAAAGTAAAAGTATATTATAAAAAACTAAGGAATTAAAGTGGATATACTTCTTTTACATGGTTAAAAGACTTATTATGGTTTGTAAGGGGTTCAAAGGTTTTGAAATCATAGTGCTTCTGACTCTTTGGAAGTGATCTGTCGTAAATTCTAGATACCTGTGAAGTATATTTATGGAAGTGCTACTTACATAGCCTTTATTAATACTACGTCCTCTGTTATAAATTTCGCTTCCAGACTACGGGTTCGTTAATTTCCAATATTCTTCCAACTCCTCTAAACAACTCGTATTAACTTGTCATTTTCATTGCACATATATCCCTACAATACTCATACCATTGAACAGCTGAAGTTTCAGTTACGTCTACAATTGTTGCAGCCAGTGTTACTGGTGAGTTTATTGTTAAATTTGCAACAGTTATCATGATTTATTTTAGTCTCAATCGGGATGGAGTGAAGAAAGTTCCCTTTTGAATCATTTGATTGCCACAGTCACAAATAAAGGGAATCCTTAGGAGTCCCATCTATTGTAGGGGCTCAAAAACCACATCTTCTCTAAAATCCACTTTAATCCAATTGTACGCGAGCATTAGGTACTGAAATTGGCGCCGTGACCTTGAAACCCTTCAAACAGTTCTGATTGGCTCTTCTATAAGTTAGAGTCTCGTCAATGTTTCTACTTTGACTTGATGATTCCAGATAGAATTGGGCTAATGGATGTGTTGAGTTGATTTTAGTGTTATAAATTATCTGTGAAGATGACCCACAGGTAAACTTGAGGAAGCTCTAAGATGCTCAGAAAGAACCGAAGATATTCTATTCAATCATCTTTTAGAACAATATTCCACAATCTCTACGTGTAGCTTCCCTATTGAATAAATACTAAAAACCCCTGTATGCAGATTGGATGACGATAATGATGATTTTGTTCTTATTAAAAGTATAAATACCTGAGAGTTTTGTATCGTACTTGACACTGTTCGAACTAACATACCTTTCACTTGTATTCTATCTTCTCATTTGCGACTCGGAGGGTTCTAGCATTCGAGTGTTCAAGTTGTACGCGTTATATCATAAATCTAACTTTTAAATAAAAAAATATCTAATAATAGTAATGGTAATAACAATAATAATAGCCGACATCTTCAATACTTAAATATTTACTTACAGTATCGAGTTCTCAGTATTAAGTTCTTACTTACTTACGTCTATTACCCCTAATGGAGCATAGGCCGCCGACTAGCATTCTCCAACTCACCATTTCCTGGGCTTTCTTTTCTAGTTCTAGGCAAGTGTTGTACATTCTTCTCATACCTGTCTCCATTTCTCGAAGTAATGTGTTATTTGGTCTTCCACCTCTCCTTTGGCCATGAGGATTTCAACTGAGGGCTTGCCTTGTGACGCAGTTAGGTGCTTTCCTCAATATGTCGCTTAAACGTCGTCTTACCGAATATTCTATTAAACTGATTCATAGTCTGAGTTATTATTATTATTCTTGTACACAAACTGGGTTTGAATCTCTCAGGGTGGGATTGTGGATGCTCACTTCTGAGGAGTCCCACAATAGGACGAAACGGCCATTCAGTGCTTTCAAGTTTCCCATAGTGGTTTAACTTTAAATGACCCATGATTTCAACGAATAAAATTACTATTATACCCACAAAAAACCTCTTACTGATATTACTACATTATCCATTTATTTTCATCTTTCTCCTTAATTTTATGTTTAGTTCCAGGTTAATGCAGTGATCTGAGCCATTATTTCATTCGAACGTAAGTTTAGTACTATAAATTCCCCTGTTTTAAATCTGGTTACCCCTGCTAACTACATGTACTTATGTAATCTCATTGAAGCTAAACAAACATGGAAAACCTGAAAGCACTGAACGGCCGTTTCATCCTATTGTGGGACTCCCCCATGGTTGCAGGCATCCACGATCCCGACTCTCGAGATTCCAATCCAAAACCTTTAGACCACTAAGTCGGCATCCAATAGTGTTAATGTCTGAATTCAACTAATGCACGAAATTGAGCGACACATCTACTATTGTCTTCAGTGAGCTAATATCTCACTACAGACCCAGTTGAACTCCACTGATCACTGCTTCTCACTAGACCTCCAAGATATTACTCTTGGAGACCGTCACTAGTGAGCATATATTGATTAGTATCAGAAGGGGTTTTTCGATATTATAGTAATTTTAATCGTGGATTCGCACTGCTGGAGAGTCCCACAATAGGACGAAATGGACGTCCAGTGCTTCCAGGTTTTTCATGGTAGTCTAGCTTCAATTAACTCATGATATCAACAACTAAAATATTTCGAAATTTGAAAACTAGAGTTACGTTAAAGTTCTGTACATGTAATGCTAATAATTCATTTCTGTAATCTAATAATAAGATTTATTTAGTGTTGTTTTACCTGTATTTTCCCATTTTTATTGAGGACTGTAATTGATCAGTTTCTTGTTGGCGTATGTACATCCTGTGCGGATCGCATCGATATAGCCTTAAGTCACAAGGTTTTCAAGCAAGCAAAATCAAGTGGCTATCAGGAATCAGTAGCTAAGTAGATAACGCAATAGCGTTTCAAGCAAATGGTACTGAGTTCAAGTCCAGTGCCATAGTGAACATCAACTATGGAATGCAAGCACATCCTACTGATGAGTCCCAAATAGAACGAAACGCGCGTCAAACTGGATTCAACTGCTAGCCACTATCCATCTTTTTCTAATAATAAGATATTCACTTCAGTATGCTGATGTGGAGATTGATTAATTTTATCAACATCATGAACCATTCTTAGTTAGTTCACCAATGAAAGCCTACTGGAACTGGAACATCATTTCGTTTTAGTATGAGGTAGAAAGATATATAATGACGAAAAGTCCTATACTAAAATGAAGCAGTCTTCCAGTGCTTTCAAAGTTTTAATAATGGTCTAATGATTTCAGTATGATATATCATTTTATAACTCGAATATTATCATTTTATCCAATACATACGAACAAATGCAGATAAAAACAGCCAGTGTGGCAACAGTCTCTGCATCAGTAGGCCTCAAAATACACAAAGGAAAAACCAAGATCCTCAAATGCAACAAAGATCCAATCACACTTGATGTAGAAACTCTAGATGATGTAAAACCCTTCAAATACCTGGTAAGCATCATCGATGAACAAGGAGGATCAGATGCAGACGTCCAGGCGAGGATTGGCAAAGCTAGAGCGGCATTCCTTCAACTGAAGAACATATGGAACTCAAAGCAACCTTCAACCAATATCAAAATCAGAATCTTCAATACGAACGTCAAGACAGTTCTACTGTACGGAGCTGAAACTTGGAGAACTACAACAACCACCATCAAGAAGGTACAAGTATTTATCAATAGCTGTCTACGCATGATACTCAACATCGATTGGCCGGATACCATCAGCAACAGCCTCCTATGAGAGAGAGAACAAACCAGCATCCAGCTGAAGAGGAGATTAAGAAACGACGATGCAAATGGATCGTTTATTCATTAGGCAAATCATCAAACTACATCACGATACAAGCCCTCACTTGGAATCCTGAAGGGAAGCGAAAAACAGCAAGACCAAAGAACACATTACATCAAGAAACAGAATCAAATATAAAAAGAATGAATGACAGTTGAAAAGAGCTAAAAAGGATTACCCATGACAGGATTAAATGGAGAATGTTTCTTCTAAGTAAATATATACGAGAAAAACAAACTATACATTTTGTGTATATACCCGTTAAAATGTATTTTTTTTTTTTAATTTTCATTTAGAAGTACAATCAACATTCACTAACACTTTCTATAAACCATTATGACATTTAAAAAAAAGAAAAAAAAAGAAAAAAAAAGAAAATTCACTTTATATTTTCAATAATAATTAAGGTTTATCTTAAATCCCAATAGATCGATTGAATCGATATTATTTAATAAAATTAAAAAAATTTTTTTATTTTTTTAGATTTTTTTTCATTTTTTTTTACAAAGATACATTATCCCTTAGAAACAGCTGTTCTATTCTATCAATTATTTTTAATTAATCCTTTGAAAAAATTAAAAAAATTAAAAAAAAAATAAAAAAATAAAAACAAAAAAAATAGTCAATTTCTCTTCTGTTAGTTACTTTTTTTTTTCTTATTTCATTTACTTTCATTATTTTATGTATAATTCATTGAGTTAGTTACTTAATTACTTACTTATGACTGTTACTCCTCGTGGAGAAACATATGCCACTGACTAGAATTCTTCATCCAACTCTGTCCTAAGCAATCATTTTCAGCTCTTCCCTAATTGTTATTCATTCTTTTCATATCTGATTCTATTTCCCGATGTAATATGTTCTTTGGTCATCCGCTTTTCTGCTTCTCTTCAAGATTCCACGTTAAGACTTGTCTCATGATCCGCCTGTAGCTTTTCTAAAGTTACTACCGGCTTCAAGATCGGGTATAGGAGGAGGGTTGGGCATGGGGTTAGCGACCCCATTCCATTGAAAACTAATCGACTAAAAAATCGCTAAATAGAAAAAATAATTCATGTATAATTAGGTATCAATTATTCATTTATTATACAATTACAAAAAGAGAATAGATATTTCATTATTTGTATTATGTATCGGGTTTTTCGGTAGAATACTGATTATGTGTTTAATAGATACATTAAAAAAAAGTATAATAATCGGTTTTAATAAAGTTAATCAGTCAGTTACAATGTAAGATCAGATATATAAATATGCATTGATTCAAGTTGCCACAGCTCATTACCATAACAAGAGGAACACAGAATTCATAGAAGTAGTTACCTCACTGGTAATGTATAAAAGAAAGATTGTTTATGTGGATATAGTACAGGAATAAAGAATTAGTTCGTAGAAAGAAAGATATGAAGCGATTTTATTCTTATAGTTTAGAAGATGACAAAGGGTGTATTCATATACGACATTGTGATCGATTCTGAGCCATGTAACACACAGTCTCCAACCATTGGTTAAGATAGTCAAGCGGACCCCAACCAGGTAGTTTGAATCTACCAACATGGCTCAGAATAGAAGTTAGTGACTTCAAGCACTGATGCCACGTTTTGCTTTGGCCAACCTTAACTTTCTCCCAATCATCCCTAACACCGGTTAGCATTGCACGTCGCGGTAATCAGTGTTCAGGTATACGCAACAAGTGGCTCAACCATCTCAGTCAATGAAGATTCACAACCTCATCAACTGATTTACCATCATCTCCTAATACCCTGCAACTAACCTCACTATTACTTATCCGATGATCCCAGCAGATGGGAGCAATATTTTCAAGGAATCTGTGGTCAAATACTAGTAGCTTACGAATAGCTTCTACTCTTAAAGGCCATGTTTTGCTGTCGTAAACTAAAACAGAACGAACTGCCGCTCGGTAAACTCGTCCTTTTATTGATTGACGGATAACTCGCCTTCGCCATAGGTGACGTAAGTTGGCGAAAGCCAAACGAGCTTTTCGAATCCGTGCTGAGATTTCGTCAGACACCAACCCATTAGGGCTGATCAGACTTTCAAGATAAGTGAAGTTGTCAACGCGTTTGATTACTTCACTCCCTATCCTTAGTTCAGGTGTTGACGCAGAGCAGTCCTGAAGCAAAAACTTGCATTTAGAGGGAGAGACGCGCATCCAAACATTCTGACATTGTTGCTTAGTGCTACCAAAAGACTCTGCATTTCATCAGAGTCTTCACTAATTAGGATTATATCATCTACTTATTCTAACTCGATAAGTGAACCTCCTGGAAGGAGATCAATACCCGAAAATTCAATTGACGAGAATGTTATTTCCAGCAATAGGTCTATGATTAAATTCAACAAAAATGGAGATAGTGGACAGATTTACTGGAATATTGAAGTGTTGTAACATTATTTATGTTCTCTTTTAAACAAACAAAAGATGTATCAAATTAAATCTAATAAATTACATTAGAACAAGATAATTTAATCTATAAATATGTACTGTTCATTGTAATTAGTCCATAACATTTATGAGACTAAAATTGTTTGTTTATATTGCTTTTTTTTTGTTTGTTTGTTTTTTAGTAGACAAATCAATTTATCAGTATAGGAGTTGTGGAGATGATTAAATTTTGGATTGAGATCATGAATCGATTGATTGTGTTAACACCAATGGATGCCGGTCCAGTGGTCTAGCAGGGTTAAGAGTTCGTGCGCGAGACTGGAGGCCATGTGTTCGAATCTCGCGAGGAGCGGGATCGTGGATGTGCACTACTGAGGAGTCAAAAAATAGGACAAAACGGTCGTCCAGTGCTTCCAGGTTTTCCATGGTGATCTAGCTTCAATGAATTCATGATTTCAACCAGTGGAATATATATATCACAAATGTAATACATACAATATAGAGATACATTGTTTAAGGTGATAACTACAATGATGATTAGACTTTGGAATGTCGTATACATAGAGTTTCTTAAACAAGAATTCGTTTTAATCAGCTATTTATGTTTACTTACTTCATCACTAACATAAAACCGATTACAATCTATCATGGTCTTAAATACAAAAAAAGTTAAATGAAAGGATTAACATCAGTCAGTCCATCACGCATTGAATAGTGGATGGAGTAATTTCAAAAAGAACATGAACCTTTGTCTTGCCTACCTGTACCTTATTCTATTCTCTTTTGAATTCGCCCACTCACACATATTCGCTTCTTTCCTTTACATTTACTTGATATGCTTATAAATTTGTTGTCTGTACTATCCTCTAATAAACTGTGGTTGCCGCATCTTATCGCCTTCTCATTTCAAACAACGTTCCGATTATATAATCTCGGTTAACAATGTGGTTGACTAACGAAGCTAAGCCACTAAAAAGCAAAACCACATTGTTATCTCAATGAAATATTTATAGTGGAAAGATGCGTTATCGAATAGATGTCATTGATATCACCTTACTTAAAGCATTCTAATCTATGCAAAATTCAGTATGAACAATGACTGGATGGTGAATTCAGAGATGGAATCACATATTTGGTGAAACTATTTCTGCTACATTCTACTAAGTTCATATTAGTCAGTGATTGATATGAATCCATATCTGACAAATAGAAATGTTGCCCCATCCATCGAATCACCTCCCATCATTCGCTTATTCAATGACAACCTCTAATGATCGAAGACATCTCGATGCATGAAATATGCACATCTGTCTATCTGCGTTACTGTGGTGTATATAATATGTTACCTCGAAACTTTACTCACACAAATAATGGAGCGGACGCCATTCTTCAAATTACTGAATCCAATGATACACCAGATTGATCCGTGTGATAAATGAAAGTAGTAAATTGAGACCTAATAATATAATTTTACGACTTTCATATCCGGTTGACAAAAGATGAACTATGGCTAGAAAACACACCCTACTAATTGATAATAACAGTTTGGAAGAAACGATGTTAAAGCTCTGAATGAAATGAATATGAAAAGTATGATCTAAAGGAGTACAAATTGACAAGGTGAATGTCATTAAAAGTCATTCCCTGACTAAAGAAAACAAACATTCGACTATTATGCTTAAATTTCCATCGATGATCCTATCAGTAGAATTGGATGATTTCACTCACTTTCCTTTTGCTCTCTCCGCTCTCCCCCTTTCTCCCTTTCTACAATCACGTGTCTCAGTCTACATTCTCTTGTTAAGTAGTACTACCACTACTACTACCTAATTACTGACAATATATAGTCAGTTATTAGAAACATCAATGTTCAGATAATGGAAACTTTCTTTACTAAGATGTTACTAACCTCAGCTTTACAATTGTATTTCTAATTCATTTTACATGTCCCAATACAGACTATGATAACGAATCACAGCAATATGACATAATAGGCTTTGTTCATTTGTCATTAGATAGTTATTCTCTCAATTCACCAATTATGATGATCATTCCATTTAATTTTACAATAAAATTTGTTCTTCTATCTATTTAGATGTGAAAGTTGATGAGGCCAACTTCCGTGACGAAACGTGAGAAATAAATTATCATATTACTAACAATGATAATAGTAGTAGTAATAGTGGGAGTAATAATAGTAGTAGCAGTAGCAGTAATAGCTGTATAATCGTCAATGAAATAATTGAGAAATAACTTTAAAGCATCTACCGGATGTGTATGAATGAATAACGGATGTTTGAACTAACAATTAATTACTGTACAATAGGACTATTCAATTATTCATTAGAATGAATACTATGCTACTTTTATTCACAATAACGTTTTCATAAGAATTAAACGAATGATTGAAATGATAGATTAAATAGATTAGATAGATTGAAATGCATATCTCCATAAGAGTAGTAAAGTGAAAGAAACTGTTGAATGGATGAGGAAATTTATGACACGGTTGAATAGATATGTTGATACCTCATTGGTTATTAACAACTGGGTTCGAGTCCTGCAGTGAACATCAACAAGTCTCGGATACAGGTACATTCAGCTGACCAGTCCAAAACGTAGGACGATATGCGTGTCAAACTGGATTCCACTTCTGGCCACCATCTATCCTTGCTTATATTGCTTGTGAATTAAAGCAATAACGAGGCAATCCGTGCTGAATGAACATTTCCCAATAACAGACTGATCAAATGCAGTGCTGAACATCCATGAGAAGATTCAAACAAACAATAACAAGTGAATTTAAACTTATTACTAGTAGTCGTTTCACTCGAAAGTTGTAAAACATATCAGATCCTGAAAAGCATCATTGACAATAGTATACGGAAAATATATTTGTTCATACATACATACATACATATCCAGGTTGATTGATTTTCAGGAATTCAGAGCAAAGATCTGTGTGAAATGTTTTTAGTCAAATTCTATGAAACCATAACTCAGCGTCAGTATTCGAAATGTTTGAACAGGCAATATGAATACACTAGTGAATACCGTAATGCTTAGTCCATTTATTCCACTGTGTATGTTGATGCACTCTCTATTCTACTTTGAATCAGTAAACTTGATGTAAGAACACCACCAGATTTCTGCTCTCATAAACATAATCAAATGCTTTCAAATGTACACATAACTAATTGGAACGCGCAAATGTGAATGGAATTATCATAGATCTGTCTCTCTCTGTCTCTCTCTCGCTCTATGTAAGGAGCTACACACGATCAATAGTACTGTATATTAAAGCCTTATCATCATGTAATCAGAACAATATTCTTCGTTTATGTATCCCGTTTATCCATAATCTGCATGATATAAAGACATCAAGATATCTGATCATTAACCATACAATTTACTATAACACAAAGGAAGTGATCACCAAGTTCAATTCTAATTAAACAGATCAGGGAACAGATCAAAACAACAACCGATTTCCAAATGTATAACCAGTTAACTCTACACACTATACCCATAGAGATATTTAATTGAGTTCAATTATGTACAGTAAAGTAGTTTATACACATTCCCTGAAGAATAATCATTTACTAAGCATTGAGGAAACGAATGTACAGTCATGATAAAAACACATACAGTACACTCATTTCTATTAAAGACCATATGTTCATCACATGTATAAGTATGTATGTATTATACTCCTGTTTGTATGTGGAATCCACACACGGATTATTTCATGCTTGATTAGTTACAATCAACTAACCGAAATAGTATGAAACACGTTCGATCAATTAATATCGTTTCATTAATACGTCAGATACAGTTTACCATGACCCATTAATTTAATCGATTGTTTCTTTTTAAGGTGAACTTAACAGCAACCATGGATTGTAGTAAAGGATACTGTAGGGAACGAGAACACAAGTGAGGGTCAATCGAATGTATTTGAATACAAAATGGCAGAACAATACAATGAACACTCCATTTGCAAACTATAAATCAATCAACTCAGACTTTTCTCTTCCTTCATTTCCACACTCATCATTCACTGTTCTCGTTCTCTTTTCTTTGATCTGCCAAATCATTTACGATCAGGCATTTCACTTTCGATTGATGATACATACTACTTATATCTGTCGACATCAGTAGCACACTGAAAAATTGAATTGAAATAAATCAACACGTTTGTAAAATGTAAACAATCGCTCACTCTGTGTTTAAGGATTTGCATTAACTACAATTAGTAATATTATTATAAATACAAGTTCATACATATTGATGAGGAGATTACTGATGAGCCTCATCGTGAGACAAAACAGTCGTACAGTGATTCCAGGTTTTCCATAGTTCAACCATTAAACTTGCTACTCTGTTCTCAGATATGTAGTTTATCTACAGAGTCATTGATTTCTGCTTACAACCTGTAATCTTTACAAATCTTAATTGTAAACAGGATTAAGCAGACTTACACAAATCAATCTGATCCCTGTTCTGATGATATTCGCTTCCGTTTCTAACTTCATTCTTAACTTCATCAACTAATTTCAACTGATTTCCACAATAAAACAAGTTGACTTTACAATTGTATGTAGAGTGAATGAGAGAAATTATACAGCGAATAGTCATGGCAACTAACTTTGCTCATTCAATCATTTCATCTGACATTCTGTTATTGTTGTTGTTGTCGTCGTCGTAGAAATAAATACGTAATACTCACAATGAAACATAATCCATACACACATATACACTAGAGCATTTGTTTACCCCAGTTCCACAGAATATCAATCATTGCACATTTATTCATCTATGTGAATCGTATTCATGTTTATCATGAATGATAACAATGTTTTGAATCAGCATTTGTTGAATTATTATTGCTATGAATTTACAAATACAATCAGGATTGTCATGATTACGCTGCTGTTACAAGAAAGCACTATGACTAAATAATTTCTATGCATAGGACATATCTTGAGGAACTCATCAAACAGCATAACGAGACAAGAGCTAACTAGGATTCCTGAAGGGAAAGGAAAAAGTGGAAGACCAAAGAACGCAATGCGTCGAGAGTTGGAAGAGGAAATGTAAAGTATCGATGATAAATGGAAACAACTGAAAAGGATTGCTCAGGCCAGAAATCGATGGAGAAACTTGGTGGAGGGGTCTTGATACTCAATGAGAGGGAACAGGCGTAAGTTAGTAAATGATATTATTCAAAAGTACTTCCTTGATAATCTGTGTTTGTAAAATTGAGCCAAAAATATTCTCGACAGTGTCGACTTCGTCAGCTTAATAATTTCAATCATTATTATTATTATTATTATTATTATTATTATTATTGTGAACAACTGTCAACCTACTTCTCTTAGCTGAATCCCACCACACTGATAATCAGTTCATTCGTCTTGTATCCACATATATGTTTCTACGTAAACATAACTGTAACGCTTCGAGCTATCTACTTGTAATTTCGATTTACGACATTGTTGATTGAATCCAAGGATTTTGTGATTACAGATTGTTGCCTGTTGTTTCCTCATTGAATTTAAGTGCATTCGAAGCAGTTACGGGGTCATCGCGTCAACTTCTCTGTCGTTCTTCTATTAACCAGATCTCCTTAGTCACAGTACTCTGCATGTTCAACTAGTACACAGAGTACACTCTGGTTAGAAACCAACCACTACATTAACATTACAATATATCTCAAAATCCCAATTCCATTATCTCGAATTCACTGACTGAATTCCACCTTTTCCTTTATCAACTTTCATACAAACTCATGTAGGTAACACTCAAACATTCTCTTGTATTAAAACTATTTCTATCAGCTGATCGATAATTCAATCATTTCTTCAACTTGGCATATCAATCAACATAGTGATTACAATCAAATTCATATAACACTCAACATTGTTATGTATATGTCACGTTGTAGTTTACATCATGGTGGTAAAATAAACAAACTGTATTTATTTGAAGTGATTTTGTTTGTTTAAATTGAGTGAACAGATTTGGCTTGTATGATTGTGAGTAAATAGAGTAAACGTGTAATGGGAAACAAATATGAGAATGTAAATTGGGAGCGAGAGAGGTTGTGTGTGTGTGTGTGTGTGTTGGATCAGTGTGACGTTTCTAGGAGAAAGAATATCAAACAAAGATGGATAGTGGCTAGTAGTGGAATCCAGTTTGACACGTGTTTCGTCATATTCTGACCTCGTCAGCTGGGTGCGATTGCATACCAGACTTGTTGATATTCACTCTAGGACTCAAATCGACCCAAATCAGTATCATTCGCTTCAAACACCGTCACGATATCCATTTACCTACTCAGTTCTGACAGTCACATGCTTGTGCAATGGGTTGAACATTATTAAATGTAAATGTAAGTAATAAAACTGACTTTCCGATATACAATTAGACCTGATCAACGATATGATGTTAATGTATAGTCAACAGGTGTGAGATGATTTTACTGTCAAGTACGAACCATAGAACAATCGAGTGACTTTAACGTGTTGGAAAATTATCAATATAACATCAATATCTACCATACACTGTGAACCTGTGATGTTTCACTTCAATAATCATTCACATCATTGAATATGGGAGAATTATGGTGATGTATTCACTGTATCTCAATGAGTGGAATTTTGAACAGTTCACCTCATGCTCACTTTATTCAAAACTGTCAGATCAAATCATTTGAACTAAATATACTCATACATGATGTACTCGGTTATGAGCCACATATTAAGAGTAAGAGCTGATGTGATCACACAGTTGATCAAACCGTGTTAGGTGGAAAGCGGATCGAATATGAGATTTCAAGTTGAACACTTTAACTGCTGAATCACCAAATCACAATTTAAACCTTCATAGTGTTGAAATTAAGATTAACAAGAAGCAATCAACATCGACATCTACACGACAAGTTGTGAACCATATGTGTGGAAATTCGAACACTTCATTTCTACCTGATGTTTGTGTTGATGATGTCGTTCAGGATAACGATGGGATCATTGCGACAAAACCATCCAGTTCAAAGAACAAAACTTCATCAAAAACTGTTCTCCCCTTCTTTCCATTACATCAATTCATGCAAATCACTCGAATGTACATCAGTGATGCATTACATTCAATGACAATCAATTCATATATCGCAATTATAAGTATTATCATATAATTACCATGATAAATCATGTTCGCTTATTGATCATTATCCGTTCCGAAAATTATCACTATCCATTTACTCAATTCATAGATATATTTCATGTAAACTGAATTGATTTAGAGTTCAGATGAAACAGTTGAATAATGGCAGTGTAATCAGGCAAATATTAATGATGCCTATCATGTATATGATGCCTATAATGCCTATGATGATGATAATGATATTGGTAATTTCATCGATTGTAAATGGCCGTATTCAGTTTATGCGACGAATTCCTTGATCGACTTGATTTATTTCTCTACATAATGAGAAAGGAATGGAGTGAATAGAAGAATTGGTTTTCTCAACTGTTATGTGATTGTGTTAGCTTTAGTGAATGTTAGAATGATCTGATTGTTGATGTCCATAGAAGTACAATGTGTACATTGTTTGTATACACGTATTCTGTCCGAATAGTTTAGAACAGATGAAGTTGGACTAACTTTGTAGTTCTGTAATCGTATTACTCCTGTCACATACTTCTTTATACCGAGATCAACTGCATCTCGTACGGATCAATATTGATGTCTCACACTGTGGAATCAGATGATCAGGATTCGAATCCTGTAATGTGAATTAGTTTCTTACTGAGACTTTTTGAATTTACTACTTCATCACTGTAATCCATTCTGATTTGTTCTCATAGTGATCGATTGGTCGTCATCTCCATCATGAAGCGATTTCGTTTACTTCGTCGTCAACAGTTTTCTCTGTTTCATATTTCTCACATGAACAGTCATTTCACACAGTTGAATGACTTTCACCTTATTGTATTTTATAGTCTATATTAAATCTTCCTTTATATTGCAAATCTCTTAATCCATTACCAGTTACACCGTCAAATTATACTTTTCAATAGACAACTCTCTATCTCTATCTCTCTCTCTCTCTATTAAATAACTAGAAATATCATCGTGCATATTGAGTATGATTATTTATTGTTTATCAGTAGTATGATTAGTTGTGACTTAACTTCATTTGTTGTATATAATCAGGTTTATCACTGTTACCAAGACTTCAGTACGTACCAAGTCTCGAATCTCATATTATTATTTGAACATTTACTGAGTTACAGCATAACTTACTTACTTATGCCTGTTATTCCTCGCGAAGGAGCATAGGCCGATCACCAGCATTCTTCATCCAACCCTGTCCCAAGCAATCCTTTCCAGCTCTTTCCAATTCTCATTCATCCTTTTCATATCTGATTCTAATTCCCAATCTAATGTGTTCTTTGGCCTTCCTCTTTCTGGCTTCCCTTCAGGATTCCAAGTTAGCACTTGTCTCGTGGTGCAGTTTGATGATTTGCATAATGTATGTCCTATCCATTTCCATCGTCTTTTCCTAATTTATAGCAGAAACAGACTTCAATAACTTAAACAGCATGTAACTATTGATTCATTTTAACCTCCATAATTACCATTGCTTTCACTGGAAATTTTGACCTTCAGCATACATACGCGTCTTATTTTTAAGTCGCTGTATTTCTACTCTTATGCCCTTTGTATTCACTTATGTGTATATTTCTATCACATATTATTTTAGCCAATGCCATGTCTCTTTGTCACTATTCATCTTTTGTTTTGAGCTATGTTAACGCTTGTCAGCCCTTCAGCTACAACATGGGACCAGGCACATATATTCATCGGTACAAGTTGCCACCCTTTATTAGCACAACAAGATGAACAGCAAACTCATAGAAATAATTAATTCGTACAAAGAAAGGTATAAAGTAATTTTCATCTCAGTATCAAGGTAGACAGAGAGTATATACACCTACACCATTGTGATCGATTCTGAGCCATATCGCCCAGAGTCTCCAACCATTGGTTACGATAGTCACGCGCATCCCAACCAAGTCGTTTGCATCTACCAACACGACTAGGAATAGAAATTAGTGACTTCAAGCACTGATTCCACGTTTTGGTTTGACCGCCCTAACTTTCTTCCAGCCGCCTCCAACATCAGTCAGGATTGCGCGCTGTGGTAATCGGTAGTTGGGTATGCGCAATACGTTTGTAATGATTAGTAAAACAAGTTTGTACTTTTGCCTTCTACAGTCTACATCTCCGCTTCTTTTCCCTCATTATCTGGCTGCGTCAACTAGTTTATGAAATATATGTATTAGAAACTCATCCTCGTATTTGACTTATTCCGTATTCTCTAACGTGAATTAAGTCGATAGTTATATACGAGGGTACCAAGCATGTATATTTCGTTGACATCATCATTCGAGCAAATCAAAGTCAGGCCAATGGGACACCAAATTGGTGAATCCTACTTCAAATTGAGTACAACCTGCAAAGAACCTTTCGGAGTCATTATTTTCACATTCTCGTTACCTAACATGAAATAATTATCATCATTAATAGTGATATTATATGATGATAGTTACGCGATTGTATTAATTGCTCATTAAATTATAATATTATGAACATTACATTTACATCATGACATTCACGACTCATTGGGCTACCATTTTATTACTCAATGACGTATAGCTTTCTTGTTTAAAGTGAGTTTGTTCAATTTTCTTCTATGTCATTTTGCTGTATTATTGTAAGCCCCCAAATGCCGTGGTGCGGTCGAGAGTGGGGAGATTTCGCTCTTCCTCTCAAAATGCTGTCACATGGCCACGCGTATATAGGCTCTACTAGAGAAGTCCTACTCACTGCCTTCTCACACCACGACTGTTGTTTACGAAAATCAGAGGACGAAATGCGAATGTCCGGTGCATTAACCGGATCCCAAATCAATCGTGCACATGGGCTAGCTCCAGTATCCTGAAGGAACAAATGGCATATGAACCAATCGTTGGTCACCGGCTACCATGGGACTTCATCTCTTCACGATGCTCCACTGCCTTGTGGATCAGATCTTCAGGTCGAAGGTTCGGGGTGTGGCCCCCTAAGGAAACCACCTGCTTCGTTTTGGGCACCCGGGTAGTATCCTAGGCTTTACACATATCAAATGAGAACTGTTTAGCGCATATGTATTTGGTGCCTCCTTGTACCAATATCTATGTGTTAAAATAAATAAATAAATAAACTATTATTATATTCTCCTTCACGTAACTGACTTCATTGTTGTATTGTCATATCATACATTGATTTTTCTTTTCAATATCAACTCTTCTCATATGTCAGTGGATGCCTTTAATTTTAAGAAGCCTTTTGATACATTCATTATTTATCACCCTTAAACATCACTTGATTACTTCAATTAATATGCTGATCCCATTAACCAAATGGTTACCATGTACAAGGTATTCTACAATTGAAACAATTCAATTTACACTTGAATTGAATTACATAAATGATCTATATATCTTCTTGAATTACAGTACATACATTGTCTTCTTGTATTCCCTGATTAAAGTTTGCTATGATGTAGATATGACAATTGATTTGATGGGATAAGTTTTTTCTACCTGTCCGTTTAAGTGAATACAGCACACTCATGATGTTTTTTTCCTGATTGTCATTGCCATTACCTTGATACTATATCAATTGGACGTATCCACACACACACACACACGCACACATACACATACACACACTGTTTAACATGGTCTTTTGAAAAAATAACAATGATGGATATCACATGTATTCCAGTTATGAATGATTGCACACAATACATATTGAGTGAAGGTAAAGTTTTACAATTTGACAATAAAGTACTTCGAAAGAAAACTGTTTATTATTCAATTGTTTGTTGTTCATTTACACATAGAAATATGAAATAAAGATGTGATGTCAAATGACAGTTATATAAAGGATAGATGTTTGGTTGATAAAGAGAAAAACTACCATCAAAATGATGTAACCATGATAGAAAACTAAAAGTTGTGTTACTAACTATATCAGTTTCACAAGTATGTTCACATGTGATTAGTGCAGTAGTATCATGTAATGACGTCCATTATGTTAAGTCTATAGACTTTATTCTAGCTTTCGGACATGCTAATCTATTCATTCTATTTGAGTCACATTTTCACCTTGTCGATTATTTGCTTATCAATCTTGACTGTTTTTATATGAGCGCATATTTGTGTACCTTTCTTATCCTATTCATCATATGTCTATAATTTATTTTTGTGTAACTATAAATATTGATTAACACTTGGTTAAATGGGGAGTTGGCTTACCAGCCATCTTCACCGTGCGTCATTTCACTACGCTTCTCCGATCTTTTGTCTAGATCCTATTCATCACGTATCTGTAACTTATTTCTATCCGACTACACATATCGAATAAATAAAGTTGTCTCACACACCTCCTCCAATGAGCATCATTTCATTTCGCTTTCTTCTCTTTGCTTCTCTGATCTTTTGTCTAGATCAACGGTTGTAATGAAATATACGTATTCGAAATTCA